>JBAMBI010000811.1:600000-970166 GCA_037043535.1 Drosophila putrida | reverse complement strand
ATACTTCATAGAATGAAGAATTTGTTTAAGAAAGGGTATTTATTTGATTTTAGGTACTAATGGTATACGTGTTTCATAAAGCGATCTAAGCTGCACCTCATGCTAGCACAGTTAGAACCATTTGGGAATTCTAAGGCACAAACATAAAAAAATATTTTGTAAGCTGAGTTTACGACCATCGGTGGATACAGTTCAGTTACAATAGGGAGAGAGAGAAAGAGAGAGAGAGAAAGAGAGAGAGAGAGAAAGAGAGAGAGAGAGAAGAGAGAGAGAGAAAGAGAGAGAGAAAGAGAGAGAGAGAGAGAGCTTAAAGTCATAAGTGACCTTTCTTTCAATCTTTTTTATATAGAACTATGTTTGATTCTGAGAATTCTTTGAACAAAGAGTAATTTTCTTGTTAGAGTATACCAAACTCGACCTCGAAAACCAATATTTTCATTGTTATTTTGTCAACATTTTGCACATCATCTGGCACATTCTTAAAGTATATATATATACTATATTGTTGTTGTTATTATTGTTGGCATCGTTATTGGTGGTGCTGATGGTATTACCAATTGTTGTGCTTGCAGCAAGGTTCATATAAATATATGTCATAGACATATGAGATGGGAACCAAGCAGTATTGACATTGTCAGTTCATATTAAATATAATCATGAATTTAAGCAGCTTTAATGTTATATCAGATTCGTTCCCTAACTGCGTCTTGCCTTGCATTAGGGAGTTGGCAGTTGGGAGTTGGTGTTTTGTATCTTATTGGTGGGGTGATGGGTGGATGGTTGAGCGAATGTCCTCGATTTTACTTCGCTTTTGAAGGCATGACATTTTTATTATTATGTCGAAAGTTTTTCGGCTGCGACGAAAGCAACGAAAGCAGCTCATGTTATTTTGTTATGTGATAAAGATGAACTGGTCAAGGAAAGGAAACTGGAAACTGGGAAAAGAAAAATACAGGAGCAGCGGCAGCGTTTGAGTATAATAAAAAGGATAAGGATAGCTCCAGCCATTTGATGTAATGTGCGGGATTTAATCTTTTGAAATTGCGTATCCCACAACGCTCTCTGATTTCCTTGCCTCTTATATTTCGTCTCCTTTTTTTATGCTCCTCAAAATGTGACAACAAATTGGATTCTGACGTGCGTAATGAGCGGCATTTTCTCTTTCGTTTTTCATTTCATGGAAACTTTCAACGGATATGAATCCGGTTTATGGGGTATTAGAATGAGGCGGCTGGAAACATACTTCAATTGTTTTGAAGCCAATATAAAGCAAATTGCGTGAAAATCTCTTTGATTTTATTAAAGATACTCGAGTTATCGTATGGCAATGAAGTAGACTTATTAATTTAAGTGGAATATACTCAGCAATATAATATAGTATACTTATCTGAATATAAAAGTGTTCTACAAGAAGTATATGATAAACTAGTGTAAAAACAATATTTCTACTACTAGTATAAAAGCAAATTAGTATCTAAACAAATAGTTTAAGGACTAGTTAAAAGGCAACTAGTGTAGGTAACAAACAGTTTTAGGACTAGTTAAAAAGCAATGTGAATTTGACTGGTTGCAAATGAGCTAGATAATCACTGTCATTATGACTAGTTTTAAGGTAACTTGTGAAAGTAACAAATAGTTTAAGGACTAGTTATAAGGCAACTAAAATTTGACTGGTTGCAAATGGACTAGATTTCGACTATTAATCATTAACTGTCTATATGACTAGTTAAAAGACAACTAGTATAAGTAGCAAATAGTTCTTGGACTAGTTAAAAAGCAATGTGAATTTGACTGGTTGCAAACGGACTAGATGTACTTTATTTAACTGTCTTTATGACTAGGCAACTAGTGTAACAAACAGTTCTAGAACTAGTTAAAAAGTATTGGGAGTTTGACTGGTTCCGAACGGACTAGTAACTGTCCTTATGAGACTGCCTCACTAGTAGCTAAATGACAATGGAAATGAAACTAGTGGCAAATGTTGCTTAATAGAAAGTAATTTTTAAAGTGTAGTTGCATTTGCGAAATTAAATCTATAATCTTTGTTTGCAATACAACTTAACTTAAAAATTTTCCGCTTGTTAAATAAAATCTCATATTTTTGGTATTATTATTTTTTGGTCCTAACGAAAATGACTTTTCACTTTTGACTGCATGAATGAACAGAGAAGTAGCAGCAGGTGCAACTGCACTTGACTCGTCAAGTTTTCATTTATTTATTTTTTATTGGAATTGTGTTTCCTTATGATTTATTTTTTCAAAGTGTTGTCGAATAAGAGATAGAAAGGGGAAGAAGGAGATGGAAAAGGATTTGTTATCTAATATTGAATTAATTACGCATATGTAACGTTTGAATGATAAGTGAGCAGTGAAAACACGACTGGAATCTGATAACTAAATCACATTGAATTCAATTCGAGCAACCCAGTCTGTCTGTCCGATCAGTGTAGAAAAGCCTTGACATGATTTGTGCCTCGCATGATGATGAGTAAATACGACTTTATGTATCTCAGATTGATTTCGTCACTAGCATTATGCCTTTGTATAAACAATATTTGAATTTATTTTTCTTTGTTGCCTTTTTTTTGATTGTATAAAGTTTCATTGTTGATCTTACACTTGTGCCTATCAGTTTTATGGGCGCCACTTGTTGTTTGTTTTCTTTTGATTGTGATTTGGTGCCTCCAAATGTGGAAAGACTTTATAATCATATGCGATAAGATGGTTTACCTTGGCTTTGGCTCTGCATTTGTATCATTTACAATTTGAGGTATTAAATATGCATTGAAGAATTAACTGAAAGTTTGTTTTCCATGTAATTGCATTTGAAGCGGATTTGTTGATTGCAATTTGAAAAGTTTATAATCCTAATGAGTTTTGGTTTGTCGAATTTCAAAACGAAACCAGTTATTCAAATTAAATGAAATAAAAATGAAATGTTTAATTTTATTCATAGAGATTTGTCATCTCTCAACTTTAATTGAAAGTTTGGTTTAAGTCACTATTTTATTTGGAATTTAAATTTAGTTTTAATGATTTTCAAGTGTATTTAAACTACACTTTAACTGGGTTTTAACTCAATTGAAAATCACAATGAACCACATGTGTTTTACTGTGTGACAGTCATTTAGATGTGAAATTCCGAAAATTCCATTACCTAAAAATAAAAGGAAAATAAAAAATTAAAAAAGTGTTGAAACAAGAAGAAGCAAACGGCATGTGGTAGAGAGTTTGACAACAATGGTTGAAATTAATCACACCTGGGAACTAAAATGCCAGCACTGTCATCCATGTCAACAATGCGGTTTGTTCCGACGCTTAATATTAGATTTGGGCCATAAACAGGAGAGAGAGAGAGAGAGAGAGAAAGAGGAAATAGAGTAAGAGAGAGATAGGAAAAGTCCGCGTTCTGCGTGAACTGTGAATTTCCTTGCTTCATGTGCGTTTGTCATCGTTGTCGTTGTCGTTGTCGTCTCAGGGCAATGTTTATTGTCAACAGGCAGAGGTGGTTGCCTCAAGTGGTGTTGTCGAGTGGGCCATGGAGCTTAGGGGCACAAACCACTTCAAGATTGTACGTGTTTCCTTGCCTAGGCGCCATCACAGGTCCAAGGAACGTTTAAACTGCGTGTGCAGCACCAGCAACAACCTCCTCCTCCTCATCCTCCTCCCCAACACCACCTGAACTTGGGGGTTGGCTGGTAGATGGTTTGAGTTTGGGGCGTGGCACTTCATTCACAGGTTTTTGATGCCGACGAGTTGAGTTGCGCTGAGCTGAGAGCTGAGGGTCCTGGACGCGACGCGGTCCTTTTGGCCAGAAGTTGTCGTGCGCCTGTTTATACTTTACACTTGTCTGGACATTTGATTAATGATGCTTACGTGTCTGGCATGTTTGTTGTTGTTGTTCCTTGTTCCTTGGCATTTTCATTATATTCATTGTCATTTGAGTGGGCAAGGGGAGGGGGGAGACTTTTAACAACTGATTTTTACGAGTTGCACTTGCAGCAGAAAAACAGAAACAGAAACAATCTTAACCCCTAAACCACACCTAGGCTTAATTAACCTGATGTCCTCAAGGGTTGTTTAAACCAACCAACCTCGACATGTCTCGAGTGTTTGGTTGCAAAGTGGTTCCTGAGTTTTCTGTCTGCTCTGAGTCATCATAAGTAAGTATATTTTTCTTGCTTTTCAATTGATTGTCGATGGCTGAGAGATAAGATAAGATAGAGGCAATCACCTGCCATGGCCCGAAAACAACAAACAGTGCCAACTATAATATTATTGATAAGCTTGCACTTTGTGTGTTGTGTTGTGTTGCCATTGGAAACAACAACAAAGTTTATTAATTATTTAACACGAGTTGATAATTGCCAGCTAATTGGCTTGTTGTGTTATGTCCCATTTGCAGCTCATATTTGCCAATTTTTATGTGTTTTCCTATTTTATTATTATTATTACAATTATTATTATGATTATTTTGCTAGTGTCTGGTTTTAATTAATTTAAGTTGCAAAGCAAATACAATTACATAAATTGTTTTTATGGACACACGATATGCCAGACACAAACACACACACACACACTAACACATTTCCGGTTGTTTACATCGGGATATATGTATGTGGGTGTGAGTGTGTGTAAATACACACACCTGATGGCGCCCCTCTTGTAAATGTCGCGTACATTGCAGTTAAACCTAATTGGATTGTTGCAACAACAGTCAGTGCCACACACACACACACACACAACCCACACAACACATGTGTGCCACGCAACGCAACTCGACCTGAAAAATATGCTAGAAACTATAGAGCACAGAGTCCTTAGTTGTAGTTGGCTTTTAGCTTACAAGTTGGCGTGTAACAACTTAAATATTATAAAGGAATTTGTTCTGCGGTTAAAGAATCCTTCAAGAAACTTTGGGAGTAAAAAAATGCATACTTGAAGTTTAAATCTAAGCTTAAGGTTGGCTTTGAGGAAGGCAACTTGTAAAGGCCTTCCATATAGATTTACAAGTTCTGTTTTAAGTCAAAAGAGGGAACAGAAATATTCATAGGTAGGAATAGGAATAGTCTTCAAAATGCATGGAGTACTAAATATAAATTCTGATTCAATCATTTTGTAAAAAAAAACAAGATGATGAAGTCAAAAAACGTTTGGATTTGTCGAGTCGAAAAGGATTCGAAGAATACAAATTCAAGCAGAATGTCTTTTTAATAAGGATTTGCCCTCTAAATTTAAACCAAGCTAAATTTTCTTCAAAATCAAATTTATTTTTGAAGAATATATTTCTGATGTTCCACTAAAAAGGTTACTAAACTATACAGACCTGTTCCGGGCTTCACTTTTTATTTTCACTTAATTATTTAAATGAATTCTTTTACATTTAATTTATATAAGTTATTTTTCCATTATGTGGATTTATCAGCTTATAATAAATATTAAAATATATATAAATAAAATGTTTGCTTCCGACAAATATTGCCCAGAGTGAAAACCGGAACAGAAATTGTGACGTACACAAATATTACAAATTAAAGAAATGTACACAAATATTAAAAATTAAAGAAATCCTTCGTTATCAATATAAATTTCCATTACAAATTTATCTACTAAGCTAAAATAAATGTAAATGAATGCAGCGCAAAAATTTCTATGCAGGAAATTTAGTTTATTAAATTTAGGCGTTTGTTCAAAATGATAATATCATAATATTATCGTTAGCTTTCACACGCATGGATCACAATTATACAGTTGCGTAATGAGCTTTGCTTTAAACAGACAAAAGCTCACTACGACAAGTGCATTTTAGTTGTAGTATATTAACTATTATTGTTATTTTCTACGACATTTATTTAATCAGTCACATTTTGTTTAGTTTGGTTTGCATGTTATTGCTTAAAGCGTAATTAGTAATTTCATGCAATTAGCCTGCTCTCTCCCTCTTGCTCTCTCTCTCTCTCTCTCTCTCTCTCTCTTTCTTTGTTTCTCTTTTGCACGGCTGTCCATTGATGTTGTCGTTACGTACACATTTTGCCTGCACTTGAATTGCACATTTACTTCTCTACTTGTCAAGTGCATGTTTGTTGACGTTGTTGCTGTTGTTGTTACTGTTGTTGTTGCTGTTGTTGTTGTCGCTGTCGCGGTTACTTTGTACAAAATTGAAAATAATTAAACTGGAAATTAGTAGAGCGTAACTTGGCTAGCTTTAGACTGGGCCAGCGCCTTTCTTTGTTGGACAGCCCTTCCCAGTTTACATTGCGGGTTTGCTTCTATATATATATTTTTTTTTAGTTAGCGCCCGTATTTGTAGTACTTAGTTTTCCTTTTCCCTTTGTTTTTTTTTCGTAGAATTTAGCAAGGTTGTTTTTAAAGTATTTAGTTAATTACAGAATGAATGTGTGTTATGCGGGTTTCTATCCCATTGTTTGAATCTCAAAATGAATATCAAGTGCTGCCACATCAACTATTTAGTTTGGCATTAAACGTACATCAAGAAATTATAATATCAGTAATTTATTTAATTTATGTCTTCATTTCCCCCTTTGACAGCTCACTAAATGTTAAAATTCACTTTTTGCTCGTCATTCCGAACGCGTAATTAAGTGATTTTTCATAGCCTGACAACATAATAAGCTGGAAAAATCCACAAAAAAACAGAAATGCCTTTGCCAAAGAAAAGTTGAAATGTTGTTAGTGTTTTTAAAATGACGTTGAATGGTTTTTAAGCGTTATTAAGCTTAAAGGTCCTTAAGAGAGCCGAGCGTTACATTTATTGGTAATTAAAAAATGGTTTTTTGTTTTTGGCAGCGCTTACTACAGGTTCTTGAGCTTAAAAACTCTTTAATAGCTTTATGGCTTGACACTTTTTGCAGGTACACTGAGAGCTAAAATGATGTGGAAATGTATTTTCTTGGTAAATATTATTTCCGTGAACTTAAAGGTTACTTAATGTTTCAATTAAAATGGGAACAAGTTTATTTTTTTGCCAGGTCTTGAGAAGCAATAAAAACCATTTAAAAGTATTGAAATAAAAACCTATGTTTTTGTTTTTTCATGTACACGAATTTTATATTAAATAAGCCGTTATACAAAAGGAACTCATGTTTTTTACATTCGAGTAAATTCGAGGTTTTTAAAAGCTAAAATTCCACTTTTTCGCAAAAAGTCCAGTTTTGACTGTAAAAAAGCTGCTTTGGCAACACTATCCCGCAGTGTACTTGCTGTGGCTTGTGCAACAGCAATCCTTAATTGTGGCATGGTTGGTTCTTTACAGTTATGTTTTGGCTTACAGCTTACAGTTTACAGCTTACTGATTGCTTGTTGTTTGTTGCCTGCTGCTGCCTGCTGCTGACTGCTTTTTATGGCAACAATGCGTATCGCCAGCGTCGCGTCGCGTCGCGTCGCGTCGCGTCGCGTCGCGTCGTCTGCAACATGTGGCACTAATAACTGTTGCCACTGTTGCCCGCGAAATGTTGTTGCAACTCTTTGCGTTTTTTTTATGATTCTCTCTCTCTCGATGGCATGCCTTTCGTTTGCCTTCTTTGGGCTGTTAAAGTTGATGTCTGGTCTGTTGCATTGACGCACGTGCAACTACAACTGTAGCGACGAGAGCAACATATCCATGACATTGCAACAAGCAGCAGCAGCAAGAGTCGACATAATGTGCAACACCATTTTGTGTGTGCATTGCCACGTTTCATGTAGCTCCTCCTGCCTCCCGCCTTGTGCCCCGTGCCTCGTGCACCTGCCGCAATGGTCTTTCAACAATTTCGTGCTGCTGTTGCACTAAGCTTATTGCCTCACGTTTGTCGGGTGCCAATTGCAGTGGCCATATCATTTGCCACACGGCCCAACGACTGTGCCACCTTGCCACGCAAGCAGACAAGCAACCTTTTTGGCCATTTTAATTGATTTTACCGTTTGCTGAGCACCACGCACCACATCCAACACCTTTCAATTGCACCACAACAATGCCAACGGAAATTTAGCTGTGCCTGTGGTTGCCGCAAAACTTACTGATTAGTTTTCCAGCATTTGACTTGAAATCGCATTTTCTTCTTCCGTCTTTGTCATTGCTATCAAATTTCGGTGACCAATGGTGCAATGGCTAATTGCATTTCCACTTGTAATTTCAATTTGCAATTGCAATATCAGTGCTGCATTTGATAAGAATTGAATTTGCTGCTGCTTAAGGGATAATTAACTGACTGCAACAGATATTGAATTGGGCATACAACTCGAGGTAATAGCATTACATTGCATAGAATCAAGTTATAAATTCGATTTCAGTTCACAATTCAGAACTACAAACTTGGATACTCTTGAGTCTGCGATGGAAGTCAGTGTCGCTCTAATCAAATTTTAAACTATGGCTATACTAAAAACAAAATATTTTAGGTTTGATTAAGGACAAGTTTAAATCTAAACCTAGCATAAAATTAGCAATTAGTATAAAAATATATTTATATTTATATCCTATGAATATAAAACTCTTTCACACATCATTGTGAGGCCCAAATTGTAAGAGCTATGGTGCTGAAATTATTACACAACAAAGCTGTAATATATGTATCGTTATCTTATAGTTATTTTATAGTAAAAGTTATCTTATAATTATAGTTATCATAATATTCATGTTTCTTATTAGTCGGTAGACTGGGAGTGGGTAGGGCTATTGGGTGTCCTTTTCCCACCAAATGTAGCAAGATAAAGATTTCAAATATTGAAAATTTTTTTTTTGTGAAAATGTTAAGGGACCCTTATCTAAAATTCCAACAAAATCAAAAAAATTGATTTTTGAAAAATAACTCTTCTTTTAATGCAGACCAAATCTGTAGCTCAAGCTTTGAGTAAAATGATATTCCGCATAAAAATCGGATAAGATTTGGCGAAGTTATGCAAGTTTGAAATCTGCTGACCCTTGGATCTGGCAACTTTACAAGTCAAATTTTTTTGTCATTTTTGGCATGAAATTTTCAAAAAAAATAAAACTTCTCAAAATCAACTTTAAAGTATTTTTTTGTACTAATTTGGGCCCCAGGAGTCGATTAAACTCAAAAAATCAAGATTTAAAATTTTGAAAAAAAAATTTTTCTGAAAAAGTACAGGGGGACCCTTATCTAAAATTCCAACAAAATCAAAAAAATTGATTTTTGAAAAATAACTATTCTTTTAATGCAGAACGAATCTGTAGCTCAAGCTTTGAGTAAAATGATATTCCGCATAAAAATCGGATAGGATTTGGCGAAGTTATGCAAGTTTGAAATCTGCTGACCCTTGGATCTGACAACTTTACAAGTCAAATTTTTTTGTCATTTCTGGCATGAAATTTTCAAAAAAAATAAAACTTCTCAAAATCAACTTTAAAGTATTTTTTTGTACTAATTTGGGCCCCAGGAATCGATTAAACGTAAAAAATCAAGATTTAAAATTTTGAAAAAAAAATTTTCTGAAAAAGTACAGGGGGGACCCTTATCTAAAACTCCAACAAAATCAAAAAAATTGATTTTTGAAATATAACTTTTCTTTTAATGCAGAACGAATCTGTAGCTCAAGCTTTAAGTACAATGATGTTCCGCATAAAAATCGGATAAGATTTGGCGAAGTTATGCAAGTTTGAAATCTGCTGACCCTTGGATCTGGCAACTTTACAAGTCAAATATTTTTGTCATTTTTGGCATGAAATTTTCAAAAAAATAAAACTTCTCAAAATCAACTTTAAAGTATTTTTTTGTACTAATTTGGGCCCCAGGAGTCGATTAAACTCAAAAAATCAAGATTTAAAATTTTGAAAAAAAAATTTTTCTGAAAAAGTACAGGGGGGACCCTTATCTAAAATTCCAACAAAATCAAAAAAATTGATTTTTGAAAAATAACTATTCTTTTAATGCAGAACGAATCTGTAGCTCAAGCTTTGAGTAAAATGATATTCCGCATAAAAATCGGATAGGATTTGGCGAAGTTATGCAAGTTTGAAATCTGCTGACCCTTGGATCTGACAACTTTACAAGTCAAATTTTTTTGTCATTTCTGGCATGAAATTTTCAAAAAAAATAAAACTTCTCAAAATCAACTTTAAAGTATTTTTTTGTACTAATTTGGGCCCCAGGAATCGATTAAACGTAAAAAATCAAGATTTAAAATTTTGAAAAAAAAATTTGTCTGAAAAAGTACAGGGGGGACCCTTATCTAAAACTCCAACAAAATCAAAAAAATTGATTTTTGAAATATAACTTTTCTTTTAATGCAGAACGAATCTGTAGCTCAAGCTTTAAGTACAATGATGTTCCGCATAAAAATCGGATAAGATTTGGCGAAGTTATGCAAGTTTGAAATCTGCTGACCCTTGGATCTGGCAACTTTACAAGTCAAATTTTTTTTGTCATTTTTGGCATGAAATTTTCAAAAAAAATAAAACTTCTCAAAATCAACTTTAAAGTATTTTTTTGTACTAATTTGGGCCCCAGGAGTCGATTAAACGTAAAAAATCAAGATTTAAAATTTTGAAAAAAAAATTTTCTGAAAAAGTACAGGGGGGACCCTTATCTAAAATTCCAACAAAATCAAAAAAATTGATTTTTTAAAAATAACTTTTCTTTTAATGCAGAACGAATCTGTAGCTCAAGCTTTGAGTAAAAAGATATGCCGCATAAAAATCGGATAAGATTTGACGAAGTTATGCAAGTTTGAAATCTGCTGACCCTTGGATCTGGCAACTTTACAAGTCAAATTTTTTTGTCATTTTTGGCATGAAATTTTAAAAAAAAATAAAACTTCTCAAAATCAACTTTAAAGTATTTTTTTGTACTAATTTGGGCCCCAGGAGTCGATTAAACGTAAAATATCAAGATTTAAAATTTTGAAAAAAAAATTTTTCTGAAAAAGTACAGGGGGGACCCTTATCTAAAATTCCAACAAAATCAAAAAAATTAATTTTTTAAAAATGACTTTTCTTTTAATGTAGAATCAATTCATAGACAAATCATGACTAAAATGGTATTCCGCATGAAAAACGACTAAATTTAAAGTAAACTTAAATTATAAGACTTTCCTACCCTTAGTTTTAGTATCGATAACCCAAGGTTAGCAAATTTATTTGTACAACTTCCCATTATTTAATTTAATTTTTATTGACAATCTTCACTTTATTTAGGTACAAATTAAAAAACTCACTTTCCATTCCACTCAAATGCAAATATTTACTGTGCAATTACCATTTTATTTACCAAGTTTATTTCCATTGTCTATTTGCAGGTGTGTACGGTTCTCTGTTCTGTTGATACTATTTCATTCACAATTTGTCAATGCGTAAGTCTAAAAGCACATTCGTATTATTATTTCCGATGCTTACCATTTACCATTTGAGCAAATAAATATTGAAATTTTTTATTTTCATCACAAATACGAGAAAAGAGCCGAAAAATTGTGCAAATACTATGTATTTGTTGGCTGCGAGTTGAATAAATACGAAATTTTGTTGGTCGAGATTGTTTCTGCTGATTAAGAAAACTGAATAAAATGTCGCATAGCGACTAGAAAATACCCTGTAGTCTTAAGGAACACACAGAAGAGCAGAAACTTTAATTTAATATGATTACACAGAAGAGAAGAAACTTAAATTTAATATGATGAAATGAAGTGTATTAAAGGTAAACTTGTATCTTTAGTTTGGAATTATTTATCGTTTAGTTTCTTTTCTAAAACTGTTCATCTAAATATACCCTGCTTTTACCCGTTCACAGCGTGGTATTGGAATTCGCTTTCTCGATTTATAATGCTATTTGAATTTTGATAGCGTCAGAAAGAAAAAAACACAAAATGAACTTGACACAAATTTGCTTTTTGTTTTTTAAAGCGAACCAAAGTCGTCAATTGTTGTCATATCTGTTTGCATATTTGTGTCATTAACATAAGTGCGATGTTCGAATTACAATTCTTCTGCAAACAAAAAACGTGTGA
The DNA here is from genome assembly GCA_037043535.1 of Drosophila putrida. Classification (NCBI taxonomy): domain Eukaryota; kingdom Metazoa; phylum Arthropoda; class Insecta; order Diptera; family Drosophilidae; genus Drosophila; species Drosophila putrida. The sequence goes on along the minus strand of JBAMBI010000811.1, from coordinate 958,208 downwards.
AAACAAAAAAACGATATAAAATGCGGTGAGTCAGCTGTGTTCAAAAAAAAATCACCAGTCACCAGCTGTCGCCAAAATGGAATGCAATTTTTAATAAAATGAAACTTTTAAAGCGCTTCTAGAAAATAAATGAAAACTGTCGGAAGTTCAGATTATCAAGTATTTATCAGATGATAAATACTCAAGTGCTAATAAACTGAATTATAGTTTAATGTGTTCGAGTTTGACTAAGGCTCAAAGTTTATTTCAATTTATTTTATGGTTATTTGTAATTAAATTCAATTGAGTTGATTCTTTCCAAAGAAAAAACTGTTTGTTGTAAATGCGCTATTATAAAATATAACATATATTGTATTCAAAACCGTAAAACAAAAACTAGTTTTTCTAAAACATTACTTTAACTACAATAATTTTAAATTAAATTTAATATTCCTTATTTTCGCTACATTTATGTTTTCTTTTAAATGTCTTTATCTTTAGCTTCACACACTCTGTTTTCATCCTAACTTGGACTTAAAGTAACTCCACAAGAGCAACAACAAACACATAGACCTACTATTATTGACCTAATCGATAACAACAAGAGATTTATGCATTTAGAAAGGTATTAATAAGTGGGCTGCTCTTTGAAAACGGTGGCTGTCAAGTGACAGCATTTGGTTAATTTACATAATAAACTTCAAACTGGATGGGTTTGTTGTCTCTGGAGGTGTCAAATTTAGTTGAAACCCGTCAAATGTTGGGCCTATTCTCTCCTATCCTCTCCATCCTCTCCTATCCTCTCCTATCCTCTCCTATCCTCTTCTATCCTCTCCTATCCCATCAACATAATAATAATTCTTGGTTGACAAAATTGAAAACAAATTTAAATGTTAATGCGAGTCACAATCACAATTTAATATATTCCACAATGCGGCGACACCTCAGAGATTAATGAACATCAAAAACTCCCAAGTGTGTCTTCGAGAGGTTAGCCTTGTCATCTGTATGGTGTGTGTTTTGTTGTGTGTGTTGTTGAGTGTGTGCTCTGAGTGTGTGTGCATTGTCGTCATGCGGTTGTTGCTTACCATCAGTAAGTGCTAAACAACAGAAGCGGATCATGTGAATGTTGCATGTTCTTTGCATAATATTACAATCTATAATAAGTATAATATTAATAAAAGTTGTATGATGGATAAAGTGTGGTCTGCTTAGGGTATTAATCACATGTTAAATATAATCGATTAGTAAAGCAAATGAGTCGAATAAAAAATTAATAAAAATTCGTTTATGCTACTCGCTGATGTTCTTTTTGTAGAAGTTGTACTCGTTATTAATATTCGTTGATTCTTCTCGTTGATACTTATTGAAAATATAGATTAACTAACGATCATGACTAGGCCATGATAAGCGTTTATATTGATATTGTACAACTGGTTACTCGCTACTCGTTAAAATAGTCTCTATATAGTATACTCGTTAGTTTAGATATTTTTTATTTGTTTTATTAAGAATTAATCGTTACCTTAAGATTGTATACACTATGCTATATTATACTATTAATACTTATTACTCTTAGTACTACTCGTTATTTTGATCACCTCTTACTCGTCACTTCTTAGTACTGCTCGTTGCTTTAACTCACTAATACAAGTCGTTCAAATAACATAGCACGTTACTCGTTATTTCGCTTTTTCTCTGTGGTAACACTCGTCACTTTCAAATTTCTTAGTTACTTCTACTCGTTAGCTATACCTCTTCTTTATAGTATTACTCGTTAGCTATCCCTCTTCTTTATAGTATTACTCGTTATTTCCAATATACTAGTTCGTGACTTCGATTCGTTAGTTAACCATTTTCTTTAAGCTGAACAAAAATGAGTTTCTAAATTTATCTAGTTGTCTTAATCTTCTTGAAAAATTGCTGCAATAGCATTTATAAAGTCATCATCCATCCAAAATATGGCTGCAGCTCAGAGGCCACCCATAATGAAATCTAATCCATAATGTCTTCATCTCGTGTCTGGCATCAATTGAAGATCATGATCATTTGCCGTTGAGCTGTCATCAGTTTTATGGGCAGACAATGTTTAAATTTGACATTTGCTGCGTTTACCAGACTTTCCAAAAAGTGAGTGTGTATCTGTGTATGTGTGTGTGTTGGTGTAGGTGTGTGAATGTGTGTGTAGACCTGGCATGTAAACAAAAGAAACGGTTACAGCTTTCGTGTGTTTTTTTATGGGTCACACAAGCAAAATATACACAGATAGGGGAGCAAAAGGAAAGAGTAGAGGCATACAGGAACTAAGAGAGACAGAGAGAGAGATAGTGGAAGAGAGAGAGAGGGAGAGTGTTGAGGCAAACTCATTGAACTGTACGTTCAAGCGCCAGCAGTGATGTGGAATTAATAAAGCGTAGCCGGAGTGCAGCTCGGGTTTAGAACAAACAAGTGACAACAACAAATACAACTACACACATGAGAGTGTCAGAAAGAGAGGCAGAAGAAGTAGAGGGAGAGAGAGAGCTGGAATAGATGTTGCCAGTTGAGGAGGCTGCAGTTTACTCGGCTCTGAGTCTGAGCTGATGCTATAAAAGCGATTTATTAATGTCAGTCAGACAAGTGGCGGTTGGCGTCAGCAAACGCATGATGAGAGCGAGGATGTGAGAGGGAGGAGAGGAGTTGAATGGAGGGGGAAATGTCAGCAGTCGGGTGCATAGCCTCAGCCACAATGCCAAGCGCATGTTTGTAATCATGTTGCTAGTGATGGGGCAACCAGCTCATGTTGCAACTGCTGTTGCTGCTTTTGCTGTTGAACGTTGCAGCTGATGATGATGATGATGCTGCCGTTGCTGTTGTTGCTCCTGTTGCTGTGGTTGCTGCTGCAGCTGTTTGCTTAACTTGCACATGTGTGAGTGACTGTGGGTGTCACTGTATGTGTGTGTGTGTGTGTGAAGATGCCTGTCTGTGTTCCTGTAATTGTAGCGTTTTTAAACCCTGTCGCACACACTCTCTGTATAGTCTTGCAACATTTCTCAAATATCAAAAGCTTACTATCGTCTTTTTATAAGCAAAAAATGCATTAAGCTACGGTGGAGCAAGCTCGACAGTAGGAGACCCAGTACTTTTTGAGTGTAATGCGATTACTACAGATTATTTCAGTTTCAAAAAATTTCCATAGATGGCGCCACTACAGAGATTGATTTGGCCCGTAACATTGTTAGTTTAATAACTTCCGCGTTTATCATCCGATTTGGATAAAATTTGCAGGATAGGTTCAGACCATAGTCCGTATTTAACATACTAAAAATCAACCCGCTAGCATCAAAGGTGCTCTTGTAATTCGATTTGGAAATTTTGTATTTTAATTTGTGGAGGCGGAAGGGGGCGTGGCAAAAATCTAAAACAAACTCGTTCAACTTGAGATATAGATGAACCTACATGCCAAATTTGGTGTCTCTAGCTCTTATAGTCTCTGAGATCTAGGTGACACAAAAAGGGACAGACAGACGGACAGACGGACAGACGGACAGACGGACAGACAGACAGACAGACGGACATGGCTATATCGACTCGGCTGTTGATGCTGATCAAGAATATATATACTTTATGGGGTCTGCCACGCCTCCTTCTGCCTGTTACGCACATTTGCACAAACGTAATAGACCCATTTGTACTTTTTTAAAGTACTGGGTCTAATAAAAATTAATGAATAAAATGATATAAGGCGATTGCCTAAGGAATCCTTAGTAAGTATATTGCACATAAATAGAGAGAGACGGCATAGTGTAGTGTGGAATAGAAAAGATAGACAAGGAAAAGGAGAGAACATTAGAGCTAGTTAATGAAAGAAATAGTGAAAGACATAATGCCATATCGATAAGTTAAGAGATGATAATAATGAGCTTAGAGACTTTTGCTAGTTTGAAGAAAAGCTTAAGAAACATACAGGAAAGAAAACATAGATAGGTGAGAAATAATGAAGAAAGGACTTATTTATATTTATTTTACTTACTTAAAGATTTATAATTTATTACACTAGTCACTGCGTTTGCTTAACAAATTGTTAATTGATATATTTATGACAGTTACTTTCATATTAATCGAAGTTAGAAATAATTATAAAATGAAAAAATAATAAAAAAGAAAAACTAAAAATATGATATTATGAAAACAGAACAAACTTTTATAATAATTTATTAAATTAATTTAAATTGCAGAATTTAATCGATTTTGTTTATTACCCTTCAGAAGAAGTAAATTATTATTCATTCTTACTTTTACTATAATATGAGGCAGCATTTCTGCCTGCAACATTATGTTGCATGTGGATCGCATGGCAACACTGTTTACATAGACTTGTCATTTCCAGTAGCAGCAGACAAACATTCTCATGCTCAGCAATTGCCTCCCACGCCCTCAACACACACACACCAACACACTCACACACACACATATATATATATATATATATAGATGGGTAGTTGGCCAGCAAATTCTCGTACATTTCCCCTTGCCCCTCTATGTATGTCTAGCCATTTGTTCTCTTATTTATTAAATTGTTGCACTGATTGTGAGATTTTAAAATGCTGCCTGTCCCACAACAAAATGGAAGTCGGTAATTTTCTTTTGTGCATTTATTTACTTAACTGTTTTAATATTGTTTCCCTCTGCTCTCCATCTTCTTCTTGCTGTTTTTCTTGGGATTTTCATTGGGATAGGGTGAACTTTATGTATTACACACATGTGTGTGTGTGTTTGCCTTACATATTGAAATGTTTGTTTATTCTTATGATTTCAGAGTCTCGGTTTTTGTTTGTGTTTTGTTAAAGCCGTTAGGCATCGTCTTTGCTATGAATGAGAACGGAAATTCAATAGAATCATTAGCATGTGACATTTATGGTAGCTCTTTTCAATTAACAGTGTACAGTTTAATGGGTTATGAGCAATAAACATCTAGATTAACACTTGAAATTAGTCTGCAATGTGCATGCAGTGTTGAAAAACATAAAAGCAATTGAATTAAGAAGCATTTGTTGTGATCAAATGTGAAATATATATTAAAATGCATTTGTAGACATGAATATCGCATTATTAAGACAGCAAATGTTAATTAAGTTGAGAGTCCGCTTAAAAGTTTAAAGTAAGTGATTGAGATACAGAGCTGGTCAAAGAACATACTGCGAAACTTGATATCACACTGCTATAAACTCAATTCTGCTTTATACTTTTCAGATTGAAGAGAATCCATGCAAAGAGCACAAAGATAAAGTGCATTAAAAAACAAGGTGAAAGTTTTAACCAGTTCAATTGGAAGTTGTCGGCAAAAGTCCATTGCTATAGTTGAATGTGTCTGTATCTGTGGTGTTTCTATTTCTTCTTATTCCGAGTTTGGTATTAATTAACCCCCAAGCAAAGCGAGGGGGAGGATTTGGGGCAACCTGACGAGTTGAACGAGTTGAGAATCCTTTGCGCCAGGTGCTTCATGAGAGCAAGCGGGAAACTTTTGCTTCAACTTTGACATAAATAAGTGCACTCGTGACTTCGGGGAAGCTGATAAACCACGAGCAAAAGGAAATGTCAAACACACACACACAGATAGAGAGAAGAGAGGAAAAAATATTTATGCAAATTACATTTAAATGAGAATTTATTTTGCAGTTTATGCCCAACGAAATTAGCAAAGCGAAAACACATTTTTATGTAAATTCCACAAAAAAAATCCCGAAGATTGCAAATCGTTTGCTGAGTTGTGATTGTGACAAACCAAAGGAACATAAAATTCCCCCATGACGATAGAATAGAAAACAGAAACAGCAATACAAACATATCTAGGGTTAAAGTTGGAGGCATTATTGCAATGATACACATACAGACACATAAATCACACTCAGACTCTGGCAAGAACGTAAAATAATATTGTAATCAGTAGAGCAAAAAAATGAATTTGATAAGAGTTAAGAATAACAAGCTCCCTCCACTTTGCAGAAAAAACACAGAGAAAGAGAGAGAGAGAGAGAGAGAAAAGAGAGAAGTAGCCGCAATACGCATATTTCACACACCCACACTTTCCACTTCCATATCAGCCTAAAAAGTGACCCTAATTTTGTTGTTTAGTGTAGGCAAGGAATGTATAACAAAGTAAGTAAAAAAGCACTGTAGAAAAATTTGGTGTTGTGCTGCTCAAGTAGATACCCTGTAGTAGGATTTAAATAATAACCAGTCGTATACTTAATAATATTGCTCTTATTTCTCTTAGTTTGTCAAACCCGTTCTGCCAACCACACAGGGTATTCAAAACAACAGAAAAAATAACAAAAATGATGTGAAAAATGTGCAATTTCATGTTTACTTTTTGTGTTTATTTGGCTGAAGGCTCTTGTAACTGAACGCTATAACCGGGATCTGGATCTGGACTAGGTTTAAGCCTTAGCCTTCATCTTGGGCTTCTCGGTTTCAGTTTCAGCTTCAGCTTCATATTTCCTCTTTTCTTCTGGGAGTGTGCGTGTGTGTGTGTGTGTGTTTTGGTCATACAGTTGAGTGAATTTGACAAATTGTAAAATGGCACAAGCCAAAGGCAAAACGGACACAACAAAAACACAGAGAGAGAACATTTGGGACAGATTTCCCAACACACACATGTCCCCAAGTACATATGTATGTTTGTATACTTATAGTAGAGAAGAATAGAGAGAAATACAAGCGAGTGATATGTATGAACTAATGATTATTAATGCTCATAAGGATTTATGAAAAGGCGAAGGTTTTCATTTCAGTTAAATTGCCTGAAAGATGGGCCTGTTGCCTGTTTTTGTGAAAAGTGTCATGCAATTGAAAAGAAAAAGGATACAGTTCAAGAATAATGGGTAGGGTCAAGAAAGGGTCAAGGAATGGTAGAAACATATTAAGGTAAAATGTAGAAAATGTTTTCTTACTTTGCGGACAATTATGGATAATAAATGAAATGCTTCAATTAAGAAAATTAATATTTAAAATGCCAGCAATTTTCGGTTATATTGATTTATGCAATAAACTAAACAATTTTGCCATTAAATTAATTTGATTCAATTAAATTACAAGAAATTTCGTGCATAATTATTTGCATATTAAATTACAATTAGTCATGGAAATTTTCGCAAACACCATAAATATATAGTATATATGCCATGATATAGTATCGCATGGATAGAGCAAATAATTACAGAACGAAAACAAATAGAATATGAAATTATTGCGCCGTATTTCATGCATTTGAATAACAAAACCTAATTGCTGCTAATGAAATGCAATAAAATCCAGAAATGCAAATTTAATTGTCATTAGTGTGATAAACAATATACAACACGGGGAAAAGAGCATCGTCAGGGTTATCAATAGATTCCAGTTAAAAATATATATGCACATAATAAAATACGAAATCAGACTTCAAATAAATGTGCTAATAACGAAACGAGTAAATCTCATGACGAAGGTCACAGAACTCTGAAGGTTAACAGATTATTTTCAAGTGCTTTAAAGACTACATTGAATCAAGAGGAGCAATCTAAAGGTACAAATAAATATAAATATAAATAAATAAATAAATATAAATATATATAAATATGTAGTAAACTTGCAAAGAAAATTAATAAAATGCCTTGCCTTTGACTTATCTTAGTTTATAAACATAAACATTAATTATAACGTATATCAACTACAGTCTTAAACTGAAGATTAATTAAGAGCGCCTCGTTAAAATTGTTGACAAAAGCATTAAAAAAATTCAGTTGTCAGAAGAGCTTTGAGCTGCAGCTGGCAATCAATTTTGTACAGTTTTAAAAGCAAAATGTTTTTTTTTTACTAGCAGCATTTGATTAGTATACCCTGTATATAAGTGTATAAAATGAACTAAGTATCTTTATAATTATAAAAATGGAGCCATCAATAATTATAGGTAAGCAACAATTGAGATCGTTTTGGGCGTTTTGGTTCAGATTTGTTTTAATTTGTTCGTAATGGACAGAAAAAGGTTTTAAGAAAAGACAATTTTTTGAAAGCTTTCTGGTAGAGTCGGTAACGTCTTAACAGATAAACTCACTGTTAACGGCAGCACTGTTAGCGTATACAGAACTGTTAACGACAAAAGTCGGAAACGTCTTAACAGTTAAACTCACTGTTAACGTATTCAGCACTGTTAAAGTATACAGAAATGTTAACAAGAACATTTCATTACTTTACTAGTTTTTAATACAAATGAGAGGTCAATCCTAGAATCTCTTTTCCTTTTTAACTTTTGTATAGAGTACCTTTTCGTCGCGCAAACTCTTCTATTAGTATACTTATTTATTTATTTCTATTTCTATTTTATTTATTTATTTCTATTTCTATTTTATTTTTATTTTTCCTTCGTCAAGTGTTCATTCTTCCTGCTCAACTTGAAGCCATCGCCACTGCCAAAAATACGCTAACCCATTTTTTTTTCGGGTGTAGGAAAAAATGGCGAAAACTTTCTCGTCTGTTCTTGATGCTAATGATTGTTTGATGTGCCCCCAGCACACTGCAATAAGAAGAAGAGATATTGAGATAGAGAGAGGGAGAGAAAAATTAGGGCTGTACAAAACGAATAAAAAAGAGAGTGCTGACGCGCTAAGAAGAAGAAGAAGTAGAAGAAGATGAAGAGAAGAGCAATAAGAGGAAGCATTGAAGCATCGAGGCTTAAATAAATACGAGTACAACGGACAAACTGCCGTAACAAGCTGCTCTGTAAATTTGGTCATTCTTCTCTCGGTCTGGTCCTCTGTCCTTTGGGACTGTCCTTTTTAGTGTGTCCTCCTGCGAGAAGGATGTGCAAGTTCCATGACAAAAGTTTCGTAATTAAAACGCGTCCAGTGCCAATTTAAAAGGCCGTCGGCTGTTGCTGCTTGGCTGCATGCAACACTTTGTGGCACATAGATAGCCACTACTCTGTGCGGCATAGTAAATCAAATTCTCTTCACCATTTTTATTTATCTTTTTATTTAGTGACTGTGTGGATGTGTTGTTTGCTTAGAACTATCTATGTTTAGTTGCTTTCTATTTAAGTATTAATTTAACTATTTTCGGTTGTAGTTTTTGGGGTTTAACTTGAGGGGGACTAATCTGAAGGACTCCACAAGGAGCTCCAAGTTTCATTGATGTTTCTTGAAAGCTTTTCAACTTAAATTGTTAAACAACTTGACAAACTTTAAGAATTTCTCGCAAAGAATGAATTTTCACCTCTTTCTCTATGATAATTTACAAAATAAACAAACCCACACACACATGATGAAAGTATCTGCTTTCATTGTGAGTTCAACTTTTGTAGTTTTGTGAACTTTGGCACAACCTTTGGAGACTCACTAAAAAACACTTAAGCACATACACTTGACCCACAACTTGGTGGGCAATAAACAACATAAAACTATCAGTTTAAATGATATAATGACCATAGACAGTCATATGAAGGCAGTCAGACAGTTGGAAAGACGACATAAATAACGATTACACAAATTAACAAACTCTGACCAAAAAACCGAGACAGAGAGAAGATGGGTAAAGGAAAAGAAGGGAAAAGACCGCCTAAAGACCTCAGTTGCCAGAGGTTTCTAATTAAAAGTTACAACCCCTAAAATGGAGAAAACTCTTCCTACAAGTATTTCGGTTTTTTCCCTTGCCACATTTTCAGATCTCTCTCTTTTTGTTGGTGTGTGTTTCGGAGTATGCAAAAATATTGTTGACAACATGAAATTAATTTTACCCCTGGGAGTTCCTTTTATTTCTTTCTGTCTTTTTTTTCCGGGAGAAGGGCAAAAAGAGTTCAACTCACACATGCGTTGGAATTCATAACTGGTTATCGCTTTTTGGGGGGCAAAATGTTATACACTTGCATTGTTTTTGGGGTCCATTGCTAAAAGGTACATTTGTCTGGGGACCTGTCTGGGGTTTTTTTGTATCATGTTCATGTTTCTTTTGTTGCGGACAGGCAAACAAACAAGTCAGCGAACCAAATGCAATTAGAGACCAGTCAGCGATAAGCCACGACAATAACATCAGGCATATACAAAATCCCAAAAAAACCACTTGACTTTACACTTTTTAGACCCTGTACTTTTTGAGTGAAAGTTTGTCAGTTTCCTGATCCGAAACTAAACTGCGAACACTCATTAGTTGCGTCTGTTTAGTGGAAAGCATTTTAAGTGGATTTTCCTCAAAAGTTTGCCACCTCAATGACCGCAAATTAGTAACTGTAATAAACTATCCAACACTTTTTGTTGTAGACACTTTTCATATGTGCAATGCACATATTTTAGACCTTTCCACTAAACCACATTCAAATTTTCAATTTTTAGCTAAAAATTTACATTTAGCTTCTTTCATGATTGTCGGTTTGTGGTCAAATCTGTCAAAGCATAATGTTTGTTTTCGTTTTTGTTTTGAAAACTACAAATCGGTAAATAAATTTAATTTATAATAAATTTCATTATTGAATAATAAATTTAATCATTTAAAAATAAATTTAATTAATGAAAAAAATTCAGTTAATTGATAATATATTGAAGAGCAAGGACATGAAATCTTAAGTTGCTCATAAAATTAAAGTATACTTCGTCCACTAACTTATAAAAATGTTAAACAATAAAGATAAAAGTGAGTGGTCGAAGAATACTTAAGGGTAATTGCTAATACGCTAAACTTAAACATTCAAAAATATTTATTCAAAAATATAAAAAAATTTTTATACAAAAATAAAAAAAAATATTTGTACAAAAATATAAAAAAATATTTATACAAAAATATAAAAAAATATTTATACAAAAATATAAAAAAATATTTATACAAAAATATAAAAATATTTATGCAAAAATATAAAAAAATATTTATACAAAACTATATAAAAAATATTTACACAAAAATATAAAAAAATATTTATACAAAAATATAAAAAATATTTATGCAAAAATATAAAAAAATATTTATACATTTTTTTTATTTTTGAATTTATAATAAAGTAAAAAGCAATAAAATATTTAGTTATGCATCGGCCGGGAATCGAACCCGGGCCGCCCGCGTGGCAGGCGAGCATTCTACCACTGAACCACCGATGCTATATTGAATATCGATTCATAAAGCATAAATAAGTTTTGCTTTATCTTAAGATTAGTCTATTTTGGGAGCTGTATGAAAGCAGACAACAAACTGGTTGTCTACTCAACTTGAATAAATAATCAATTCACATATTTCCTAGTCTAATATACTAAGTAGAGCTGATAAGATAACATAATTCAGCGAGCGGTCAAAGAAACACATCTGCTTTGTAGAAGATAGAAACTGTCAGTCAATTGATAAGCTTGAACTTTAGTCCACATATTGTTGAGAATGTATTAAACAAGAGGAATTACTTTGGCATGAATACCAATATAATAGTATATATGGTTTTGCTGTATTTTATAAAAATATTCTTCAATTAATTGTTTGATTTAGTTAATATACTATATACTTTTATAAACAATCTTAAAAGTGCAACTCAAGTTTTATTGCTTTGTTTTCGTATATAAAAATAACTAATTTAGCGCGCGTTTTTGCAATTCAAATTGAATTAGTCTAATTAGAACAAAATAACAACAACGAAAATTCAACAAAATTCCGTAAATTGCAAGAATATTAAATGGAGACTGCAAAAAAACAAAACAAAAGTATAGAAACAGAAGCGAGAAGTGTATAAAGCAAGAATGGCAAGAAAAATGCAGAGAAACAAACATTAAAAGCAATTAAATTCCAAACAAATAAATTGATAAAAAACATGAAAGTGAAGTACAACACCAACAATTCATTTCAAGAAATACTAAATGCAAACAAAAGAATTTAATTTAAATGTAAATGAGAACAAATGCTAAAAACAAAGTACAGATAGAGAGAATGGGACAGGTTTCCTTCCTCTTGACGCCCGAAATTGTTTTTGCTAATTTGTATGTGACTTTTTAATTAGTCCGATTGATGGCTGGACATCTGGTTTTTTTGGTCACATTTAGTAATTATCCAAAATGTTGGAGGTCTGGCCTAAATATCAAATCAAAAATCTGCCACTTTCATTTGCATAGTAATATGCCAGGCATTATAGTATGCATATATTACGTATACGTAAGTTGAGTTGTGTGCTCGTCCTCAGACTAGTTACTTAGTTGGACAAATTGGTTGTCAAATACAAAAAGGCTAACGGCAAACCGAATAACATCTAACTCGAATTGTTGTTGTCAACAAGATGGTGCTTGTGAAGTCAATTGCGTAATTAACCATCGTAAGCATATCCAAACCAACAGAGAACAACCCTATTCTCTAGGATAGCTCTCAGTCTAATTGAAATTAGTCTAGGGGCAAAACATCAAAATCTTCAAATGCATCAGATACATATAGTTACGAAATGAATACAAGCGGCAAGTTGAAGCTGAAAACTAAGCCTGAATCTCTCTATTTGTGTCTGCATCCAAAGTTGGCGAAAACAGTATGCTTGAATAAGTAATTAATGCAAGTAATTCATAAGCATACCCTTACTGAAAAGTAAGAGTGGGTATTTAGAGTATGGCAAAGTATGTAGAGTATCTACTTTATTATATGATGAATAAAAAGATACATCAATGCTGCTGCTAAAAGTGCTGAAGATACACTCTAAACTCTAACTTCTTAGTTGTATATTACAGGGTATTTTTCTTGGCACCAACTTATTTTCAGTCAGTTATTTTAGGTACAGATATTTTCTAGTTGAGGTTTGTTTTAATGTTTAGCCCTAATTTAGTTTTAGTAATGCGCCATGAGATGCTGCATGTCATTAGCATTTGCAGTTTCCATTCTGAGATTGAAAACGACAGACAGACAGACAGACGGACAGACTGACAATGCACTCAACTTGAACTGCACCACTCGACGGGTTGAGTGTAGTGCAGTCATGTAATTAAGAGAACCCACTAAGTAAGTACTTGGCTTTTAGAAATTATTAGTATTTTCTCTTGTTGTTAGGCTTGATATTTTGTCTATGGAAATGCTTTCGAACAAGAAAATAAAGCAATTTTCAAGTTTTCATATTTACATATAACAATATCAGATTATTTTGCATCGATAATTAATAACAATAATTAAATTTTATCTTTGTTTAATTTACAGGTAAGCTAAATTGAATTGTTGCCACAGATGCCTTGAAGCTGGTGAAGCGTTGATGGTAATATTAAATTCTTATCTTTCATTCACAATGTGTGGTGGTAATATAATTTTGAAGCTTTTATTAAACTAGAAATTGTTCGGAAATTCTAAAGTTGCAATAAAGATGAGCAGGAAGATAATTGGATTAGGAATATTGTCAATTTCAAATATCAGTTTCAAAGGTTTAAAATTAATACAAAACTTTTAAATAAAATAAATTTTAAATATCAGTTAAAAAGGTTTAAAATTAATACAAAATTTTTATATATAATACAAAGTTTAATTAAAAACAAATTGTTATGCATTAATATTAAAAAACTAACATAGCATGAAAATGTATTGATTATTAAATGTCAACAATATTAGACTTGAAAGAATCTAAGAATATTTTTGAACAGTTCTCCAATGAATGATGCGTAATACGCAACGTATGCATAATATTTCTGGTTTATGAAATTCCTTGAAAGGTTACTATACAATTTGGAGAATCCTAATAAAATGTTAATTATTTTTGCTTCTTTAAATAATACATGTGTATGAAAGGCTTTAAGTTTATCAAGTGCGGTCAGAAATTTAGTAGGCACATTCCATATACTAAATATATATTGTGTGGTTTATCCCAATGAGTTTGAGCACAGTTTCAAACACGTTGTTGTTACGTTCTACGATAAAAGTGTCGTAACTGTAAATTATAGAGCAGCAAGATTCTATAGTCACGCTCCCAACTACTTAGCTGCTCGGTGATAATTTCCCAAGCGGTAATTACACACACACACACATACATTAAATTTAAGTCGCACATCATTTGCCAGCGTTTTTAGAAGTTGAGTGCGCAATATCGATAAAACAAATAAAAAGGAAATTGACAATCTCAAAATACTCTGTCATTTGTTGTATATATAGTTAGTTAACATGACTAAGCTGAATAATACTATTATTTGTATTCTTTCCGATGTCTATAATCCATTGCATCAGCTTTTCATAGAAACCGTTTCGATTAGCAATCAATTGAGTGCACATAACTGTTGATGAGTGTGGCACCTGTTAATTGAATTGCTCCAGTTTCTCCTACTTCTTTTTTTTAAAAACTCTTGTCAGCTTCATTAGGTTGTTTCTTCCTGCATTTGTCACGCTCTCTTTTGGGACACTCATCCATAAATCTCGAACGTAATATGGCTCATTAGCATGCCATTTGTGCGTAAATTGAAAATTATTTAGCAAATTGATTGTGTACTATTTACTTTCGTATTTGTTGTGTATCTGTGAGATACTTTTTGCGCCTGACACTTGGATTCACCTGCTGCCAACTTTTTTCCTAGTCAACTCTGCTAATTTCTGTGTTTTTTCATTAGCAATACGCTAATGTATTTGGTCAACGCTCTTATCGTAAATATTTCACGTATTTTTCAACTTCCAGCCAAATCATAGACACTCATGATTGTGTTAATTGCACTGATTACAAAATTCATGGCAGAAAGTTCAGTTACCCAGAAGACTGTGTAAACTATAAATTATGATTATGATACACATAAGTGAATAAAGATGTTACATATTTTTAAGTTGTTCATCATGATGGAGTTAATTGAGTCATATTTATGTGTATTTTTAAAAATGTTTCCCAATATTATACGGTTTATTTTAGCTACCAAATCGGATAAAATAGACTTAAAAATTGGTTTAAATAGGTTGTATAACTGAATTCAAAGTGATTAGCTGTTGTGATAAAAGTGTAATGTATAAATTATAGTATACTTGCAATTTGCTACTCTCATGTTTATTGACTATGATTATATTACAATTTTATTGCGGGTGTTTTTCCCGATTGTGTGACGATCTCAAAACTGGGTTGCATTGTCGCAAATCGTGCTTCAAGCGCATTAAGTTATACATTTAATGTAATTGATTATCAGGAACTTTAGCTATTGCTCTCAATGTTCTCGGGAAATTTTTTATATAGATTATAGTATAAACACTTCCAACAGAAACTAGTTGTGCATAGACTGTAGCCTCTGACAGTATGTCTGTAGTTCTATAGACTCTCAGGCAAGTTAAGTGTACTACCAGAAATAACTAAGGTCAAAGGCTAAAAAACAGGTGGGTAGCTTAATTAAATTAAAAATGCCAACAAATTGCTGATTACATTAAAGTTAAGTTTTATCTCAGCACAAATTTCTGAACAAAAAAATGTGGCAGTGTTTTTTGCACTTTAGGCCTAGAACCATTTCCGTTTCATTGACCCAAATAACAACTTGAAATTATATAAAATTCTTATTAAACATAATTTCAAAGGAACATTTCAAGGTGAAACTTGCTTTTAAAGCAGCTTTTACTAATTATAAAGTTTTATTTACTTTAGAGCTGAGACCTTGAAAAAAGTTTTTACTCAAATTAAATACAATTTATAAATAGATCAAGTATATGATGTTTATAAGTATGTCTGTCAGAAATGAGCATAAATTTAATGACGATTTGGTAGGGAAAACACTTATTGAAATTTCTGAAATAAAAGGAAGAAGTCCAAGATACATTTAACAACTTTTAACAAAACTTCCGCTTATGAACACGTGCCACTTGACAATCAATTGAAAAGTTTAAATAAATAAGTAAGACCACGCAAAATGTTGAACAATTCAAGGTTGTCAATGCTTCAATGCTGTTGAGTTTATTTTTGGCAAATCGAAATGTTGAAATAGTTGTTAAGTTTGTCTTCACTTTTAAATTAAATAAATTCGACTCACCGAGAATAATTAAACTCAGTGAAGAAGTGAACGGACCATGAAACGCATTTCAATGTCAATGAACATGCAAATGAAACTGTAGATAAAACTCAAGTGCCAACGTCACAATTCACTGAAAACTGATGCCACTTGGACAGTTATAGTCTATCTATATATATATACGTAGTACTCTTTATGAGCATGTTGAAAGGTCAGCTATTGAGGTTGTCTGTCTGTCTGTCTCGCTCACAATTGAATTGTGTAACTTGAAAATGTTTAAATATAATTAAAGCAAAACTGAAGCTACTCAAGATGTTTGTTGGCTTTTGAAGTTGCCTGAGGATAATTAAACTCGTAAATGTCTTGTCGGTATCTCTTTGAGTTATATTCATTCATTGACTGCCTAAAGTAGCCATCGACCAAAGCCTTTGATCTTTTGTTTGCACTCACAGCAGTTTGACTAATAACAGAACATTAATGTCTTGAGGTCTTCAAAATGAAAATATTCTTCAGCTGCACATGATAATAAGTTTTTTTATTTCATTTAACAACTATGCAAGGTTAGTTAATTACTTGTTTAAACTCTGCAACTAATGCTTCAGATAGTAAAAATAAACATTGGTTTGTTAATAGTTAACCTTTTTTTCGTTTGGCCTCCAAATTGAATCAGATCATCTATCTACATAAATAAAATTTGTACTGACTCATCGTGAAGCTGAATTGATAGGAGCTATGAGTCTGAAATTTCTACACAACATTGCTTGGTAATAATCTTCTAGTAAACTTATTAGACTTTTAGTTATTTTGTTGGTTATTAAACTCATTCATTTCTGTTTAATCAATTGATAAACTCTACCATGTATATTTCTGAGAAAACTTTGAATTCTTTTTGTTTCAATCAAATAAAAAGTCTTTGTGTTTTTTAAAACTGCACAAAATCCAACTGATTACGTTTGAAATTCATTAAATACTCCGACACCAATGGCTTGAGAAATTCCATTTAAACAAATAATAAAAGCAATTTGAGAAAAAAGCATGCATAGAAGGAGGAGAATGGAATTCAAAATTGACGCAAATGAATACCATTCTAAGATATTTCCATATGACCTGCTTTACTTTGTGTGTGTTGTCGATTCTGAACGATGTTCAATCGAGTTGTGTGGTTGAGGAGGCATAACGAACATACATCAATATAACAGATGAGTCTAGTATGAACACCTTAGCCCATTGCATAGGGCATTGGTTGGTGCATGTGGCATGTGTGGCATATTGTAAATGCGGCCAATGGGAGAGGGGGAGATGCTTAGCTTAGTTTGTGCAACTTTCCTTCGTGCTTGATTTCTAATTTTATTTGCCTTTGATGCCTTCATTTCAGTTGGGTTTTTGCACTTTTGGCATGCACAATCCCCCTCATCAGCAGCCCTTTCCCTCTCTCTCTCTCTCTCTCTCTCTCTCTGTCTCTCTCTTTCTATTTCTCACTTCTTATTTCTTTGGCCTATACTGACATGAAATGTAACCACAATTTGAGCTCGTCAGGTGCTATAGTGACCGAGTTTTGCCACTCTGTTAGTCAAATGTAGCAGTTTTCTTTGACTTGTACTCAATTGCAATCATATATACGATTGGCATGTCCAATTGCAGCTTGGGGAGTTTCATCTGTCAATAAGAAGTCGAGATATATCTAGGCTAGCATTGTTCACAGTTCAATGGAGACGCTCAAAGGAGGAATTTTGGAAAGTGGAAACTGTTGAATGAATTTTGTTCGGTTTTTTTTTGTCCTATCGGTTTGAAATTTAGAATTGAAAAGAGAACAGAAACAAAGTCAAAGCTTTGGTCTAAGCAATTGATTATAAAATGTATATTTTTACCATTAGTCTTTGTTTATTCTAAGAGTTAGTTGCTACCATATCAAGCTAATATCTATGAATCGATAATCCTGCCATATGGTTAAGCAGATAAATTGGAATGAGTCTGCGTAAATAAGATACGCACCAACCAAGGGAACTTTCATCTCTTGTCCAGCGATTATGTGTGGTTAAAATGGAGTTATAGCTTGCTGTGGATAAGGTTACAGCAGTTACACACACTCACACTCACACTCGCACACACATTCGTATCCACAACCATTTGTTGTGCTGTCAAAAACTCATACTCTGTTGTCGCACACAATAAACTTATGAGCCAAAAAAGCAATTTCGCATAAAAGCCACAACAGACATAACCAAAGGAGTCCCAACCAAAAATGGCGCACAAAATAGCCGCAGATTCATTCCCAATGACAGACATATGAAAATAATGCGTGGCAAATTTTCAACGCAGTTACACACAATACACAAGGCTTCCCCCCCCACAAAACTGAAAGCAAACCCCTAACAAAAACCAGACCCCAGACCAGAACAAACTCAACTAAACCCAGAAAATGTTTCATTGTGCTGGCCATCGCCAAAAAAGGACAGACAGACAAGGACTAAACCAAAAAATCTCATTCACCAGGCTGGCAAATTAGCATACATGTGGGAATGTGTGAAGCAATTACCCAAAACACAACACAGCACAGACCACAACCCTTATCAACCAGCACCACCTCCTACCCCTCCCTTTTGGGGGTAATAAGAGCCAGAATTGCATTCAGAATGCATTTGGCTGGACAATATCAAGTGGCCATAACTTGTGCCCTAAGGCCAAATTCAATTGTTTGTCAATCAACAAACATTCATAAATCCTATAATTATGCCACAGGCAATTTAACCCCCCTTTAACCCCTTCCTAGATTTCAACTAAACCCCCCTTAAGACATATCCTCTCCTCTTCGATTTACTCAATTGTTATTTCACTCTCCAAAAGAAACGGCTCTTAATCTGCATATGTGTGTGTGGTTAAATGGCTTACACTTTGTTAGCCTTGCACCCCTTTTAGCTCCTGTTACCCATTTTAGCCCCCCACCTCCGTAACTCCTTTTACCCCTGGTTGACCCACATTACCAAGGTTGCACTCTGACTGCAGCTGCACTTTAATGCTAAAATGTTTTGCGGTTAATGTGACAATTAAGTGCCTTGTCAATTGGTTTGTCAATTGCAATGTGTGCGTATGTCAGATTATGTATTTATTTGCAAGAGAGTTACCCATTACCCATTGAGAGAGAGAGACAGAAATAGACTGAAAGTAAGAGAGAGGTAGCTTTTCCCCGTAAGCATCAGAAATTGCTGACATGTTTAAGCTTTGTGCGACACGCCTCAATTGTCATTAAATCGTTAGGGGCTTTGAATGTTGGATATCGATTTGACATATGTACATACTTAACATTCCATTCAAGTATTTTGGCATATAAACAATAGAGAAAATCTAGAGAATATAAAAAACTATAGTTAGTACTTGCAAGTGATTAGCTTAATGTCATCAAAAGCTTTAGCTTTCTTAAACATAGATACATAAAACATACATAAAAATACATTTATCCTAAAAGTAATGAAAAATATAGAAAGTGGAGGACCCTTTAACCTTTTTTTTGTATAAAAAAAATTTATTTTAAATTTTATAATAATGAGTGTTCACTTTTAACTAACTTAATGACAATCCATTCAGTATTGTACTTAAAATTTACTTAAAATATTTAACTAAATAAGCTTTTTGTCATAAAAGCAAAATCTAATTTGACTAGAAATATTACAAAAATTAATGCCATATTTCTTATTGTTACAGATTATAATTTGAACCACATTTTTAATCTACTCTAATCACAGATGATGACTAAATGAATATTTAACAAAATTGATTGAAATGTGGCTACAGCTCAATTTGCAATTTCTTTTATGTGTATTTTTAATATTTTTGCTGTAGTCTTTGTTGTTGTTGTTTTCCTTGTTGTTGTAGCTAAAAGCCAACCACACACAAATTTGATATTTTACCACTATTTTGTGGCACACACACACACACACACGCACACACGTATTTGTTGCAACATTTTTGCATAATCCATTTTAGCAGCGAGCTTTACTTATTTGTTTAGATAACAACAGAGAGTTGTCGTGGCCCTAACTAAGATAAGCTTCATGCCTAGGGTCCAAAATAACAATGCTTGTCATATTTACAGAGTCCCAATGTCCTGTGGAAGGACACTGCCAGGAGTTGGGGGAGTTGAACTAGGCCAGGTTAAAGTCCTTTATCAAAATGCGGCTTAAAATATTTTGCGCAAATATTTTTATGACAGGTGCATGAAATGCTCAAAATGCGATTGTGTGTGTGTGTTTGGATGTGTGTGCCGGGTGTGTATTAGTGTCAACTTGTCACATATAGTTGTATTTTATGCATATAGTGTCGTAGTGCCTAAAACCGTTAATGAAAGGCGCTCAGCTTAATGGAGATTTATTGTTTTCCACGTGTTCAGCCATAAAGTGTCGCTCTATTATTGTTGTTGTTGTTGTTTGATTGTTGTTTACTGTCACCTGGATAACTTTTCATTCTGACAATCTTCCTGTCATCATGTGTCGTTTGGATTCTCTCTCCACTACAACATAGTACAATATTCATATAGTTATTTTTATCGTTAATCGTGCTTAGTGCATAAAACTGAACACGAAGATGATTTATGGTTTATTCTGGCCAAATTGCCGCGAGGTTTTTGGTGATAAGGGTTGGGTTGTGGGCTCCGGAAATATTACGAGGATTATAAATTAACCAAAATACGTGTCTGATTGCATGCGCTTCCTTCAGTCCTTCAGTCTCTGGGGTCATGATCACGCCACAAAACTGTTTTTCAAGTAGATTAATCATACGCCAAGTTGTCACCAATTAAAGAGCATACTTGCTGACTACAAGAGTTGGAATTTAGTTTAGTTTGCTGTTGGAGTTACATTCCAATTCCCAATTGTGTACGTCAACTTTATCAATCATACGCCAAGTTGTCAGCAATTGGAATGTGCAGGAAGACAACATGAGAATTGAAATCATTACGTTTGGTTTCCTTTGATTAATTTTGAAGTCATAGCCAGGCAAAAACTTGGCAACATTTTGTATAATTGCGCTGCTAATTAATTCCTCAATAGAATCTGGTTAAATTGACTTGAAAGCGAGTTGAACTAAAGTGAAATTGTGTGTATGAGTCAGAGATAGAAATGTCTTATACCGTTAAGCTTTAACTCAAAGTCAGCCTCAATTTGTGTTTCAATTTCAGTTTGAATCCCAGGCTCATCAGCTATTCAATTCATGCCCAATTTCATTTACAGCCAAACATTAAGATGAAAAGGGGTTTGTATATAAATACGACAAGGAGTTGAGTTTACTAATTAGTATAGGCAGCAATTAGCAGTAATTAAATCATATTCAAAACATGCTCCTCCTATCTGTCTGTCTGTCTGTCTGTCTTTTTAACCCATACCTGCCTTTGGTGCTGTGTTTATTTAAAACCGTCACCGAGGACTTAACCACGCACAGCGTAAACTTTAACGATTTGCTTTTGACCTGCCACAAGACGAGCCAAATGAATGACAGGAGGAAACATAGGGACGGAGGCACAGTGGGACGGACAGACAGAGAGGGTAAGGATGAAACAACTTGGGGGCAAGTAGGTAACCGAACCTCGAGTGCTTTGGGGCGGGTGCAACCAAGCGGCGTCCACTTGACACACATAATCGTAAGGCTGCCTTTAGCCTATCCTTTCTCTTTTTCCCTCTCTCTCTCTCTCTCTTTTCGCTCTCTATCTCTCTCTTTCTGAAGACGGCAAGTCAACAATGCGCATTGGGTTGGGTGAACCTGAGCATTTGGTGGCAGACTTGAGGTTGAGTTTGGAGCGCTGGTCTGTGGTGCTCTTGGCGCTTCTGTCGCGTTCCGGTTTGAGAGCAACACCTTTTTTGTACCCAAAGCAAAAGGATTTTCCTAGCTGCAGATAAATTCGTTCACCGCAAACTTGTGCACTTCTTTTTCGTTGTTGTTGTTCTTGTATTTTTTTGGTTTGGCCGCAGATTTTAACTTGGTATCTTGCTCTTTCGTATACCCTTTTGGGTAAAGTGAAAGAACTAGGTTTACATTATGATGTGTTCTGTGAGCAACTTGAAGATATTTCTTAAATTAATGTCTATATTTAATTGTTAATTGTTGTATTACAAACTCATTACTAAAGTTAAAGTCCTGATATTAAATACCTATCTACATTTTTAATTTAACTAATTGTTTTGTTAATTTCATAGATAAAGCTAAAATGAGTAACAACTTGTAAGTAGGAAATGTAGGATATCTGCTTAACTGATTCATTCCAACTTGTTTCTGTTTATGTTTGGCATTTAAATTCTAAGCGACTGCAGCTGAATAAGTGTAAGAAGCTTCTTGATACAAAGTTCTATATCAAGAAGCTTCTTACACTCAATCAGCTGCTTTAAGTCCAAGTTCTCGATTCGACACGTCACGTCTTGACCGAATTTAACTCGAAAGTTTGCTCAAAAGGTTTGCAAAAAATAAATAAGGAAATACCACAAAAAAAAAATAAAATAAGATTTGGTATTTGAATTTGAATTTGTTGAGAAAATACATTTGTGATGTGCCCGAAATCGACACACAAATTAAGTGCTAAACGACTTTGAAGCGATAGTAAACCGATAAACAAATAAACAAATAGACAGACAGACAGATGAACAGACAAAGAGGTCCTGTGTGGAAATGTGTGCGTTAATTTCAGCTTGAAATATCTTGAATATCTGGCAAATCTCAATAAAAATAAACATTAACTTTTTGGAGGGACACTGCGACCCACTCACAATTGCCTCATTGGCGGCGCCTTTGGGCTTGAACTAACAACACAGCACAAAGCACAAATAAAACTAATTGAGTCTCTGCTCTCTATCCTCTTTTATATACTTACTTATTTCTATGTGTATCTATTATCTTTACAGTTAAGTTGCGTTGGGTGTCTTGGTGTCTGGGAGTCTGCGAGTCTGGTGTCTGGCGTCTGGATTCTTGATTTGCTAGAGTCTGCAAAGTTCAAACTTGTGTGCACATAAAATGTGAGTGTTAATTTATGCCCTAGCATACTTTTTGGCGTTGGCCAACACATAAAAAGCAAATAAATATATGTGTATATATATAATATGAATGTATGTTTAGTATATAGGCTATAGAGAGATGGCAACTGTTTATTCAATGTACATTTGTATATTTGGATATGTCAAATTATATTCAATGTCATCACGAATCTAGGTAGGGGAATGCCAATTTCGATTGACATCAAAAGCAAATAGCTGACTGAAGATTAATGACCAGTCGGATGCTAAGCAGATAACAAAGTTTCTATCAATAAGTCTGCAGTACGTTGGCAAATCGAAATAATTAAACGAGAACAAATTTCATAGAGAAATTTCCTAAGCAAATTGCCTGTATTAACATGTATCTATTCTGTTGTGATTGAGAGCCTTTCAACTTTATTTAAGTCATATATTTTTAGCTTCGCTTCAAATTAAAGATTTTATTGTACTTATTTATTTATTTTGAAATTATTAAGCTTATTTTTCAGTTATGTTGTGTCAAAATTTCAGTCTCATAGCTTTTACCATTTCGGCTTCACGATGATGAGTCAATAAATTAGTCCGTCAGTCAGTCATAGATTAAAATTGCTTTTCACTTTGAAAGTTATAATACCTAATATCGAAAATTGAAGTAGATCACATAAACTGTAATATATTTAGTTGAAAAGTTACATTTTGTCACAAATATATATTGGAAGTGTAGTTTTTCGGATTTATTACAACGTCCATTCAATATATGTCAACCGTAGTCAAATCAAAGCAAAAAATATATTGTTGAAGGGCAAAAAATAACAAAGAAATGCGAAATGTAAAGTGTCCTTATCACTTTAGACCTTAGAAATCCATTTCATTATGCATAATGTGCACATTTTTTACGCCAACGATATTATGCTTTGAGAGTGATTTGAGTGGGGGGAGGGGGAATTTGGACCTTTTACGGGACTCCATCAACTTATTTGTGCTGGATATTTACATAAATATGCAAATAAAGTGAACTATTTTCGGTATTACGTTGGCCAGCCTCAAAGCCATTTGGCTTATTGTCAGTAGTTGTCTGACAGTTGATAAACACATCATCAAATAAGGAAAAAAACGAAAAAGAGAAGAAATATAAATGTATATAGTTGGAAATACATTTCAATATATGCAGAAGGTGGCTGCTTTGCAGTTGGTTAAGGCCAAATGATATTCATTTTGGAGGCCAAAAGATACATATTTTGGCCATGTCAGTGTGACTGTGGCTGCCAACCATCTTCAATTTCAAATCAAATTCCTTTTTTCCAACAACAATTTATTTTCCTTATTTTTTGGTTGCACAAATATTTGCCTAAAACAACAACAGCAATGATAACAATAACGGTGGTTGGCGTTGACAGAGAAGGCCAAGATACGAACAACGACAACAAACGACAACATTTGACATTTTGTTGTTGTTCTCTCTGTCTGACTGTCTCACTGCCTCTGTGTCTGTGATGTTCGTTTGTTTGACAAAAAACATGAAAATGCGATTTTTAGTTTTTGTCTTTCCGCCAACGCTCGCACTGTGGTTGTTATTGTCTGCCTTATACCCTGTAAAAAGAGCTAGAGAGGTGTATTGTAACGTTAACCAAGTGAAGATGTCTTTGGCAACATGTTGTTATCTGAAATGCACAGTGAAAAGTTTTAGATTGCAGCCAAAGTAAAAGTAGAATCCTTTGACTTTTTAGTTCTTATATCGACTGCTGCTGATGATTATTTAAATTTGTAGTTTAAAAATCTATAATGATAGGTTATCTTGGTGAATATATTCACTTGAAGACTTGTCTTAACTGACTCTAGGGTATCTGCTAGCCGCTCACTATGAATTGCCTTCCATGCTATGCTAAAAGTATGTGTCGTTAAAGGATTTGGTTTTGTTTTTAGAATCACGCACGTGTCAGTTCCCTTCCCGCTTTTATTTGAAAGACTTTAAAGCTCTAGTTGATGTGCGGGAATCCCCTTTGTCACATTATAAATGCATTATTTTTCTCAGTTTTGGCTTTTCGCATATCACAGTGTCAAATAAATTTATAGGGATTCAATTAAGCCAATAAAACTTGCAAGTTTATTTAATGTCACGTGACTTTAAACTTGAAATGATTTGAGTTGAATATAGGAAAGAAACGTTATCAGATGTGAATGAAAATTTCAGAGAGTGAGAGATTGAGATCGTTTAGTTTGGAGGGTAATTTAGAAAACAAATGTTACGTATACGTAATATTTCAAGAAGGCAAAACCCGACGGCGATTAAGCGAATCGCAACTGAATAATGGCAAATGATTAGACAAAACAACAATGAGGCTACCCTTCCACCTTCTAAAAAAGAGAGCCCGCAGCAGTTTCTAGCCATAAATTAGGTGGTTAGTAGGTTGGGAAAAACATGGAAAGAGGTAACCAAACTCGAACCGAAACGAACTGAATGTAAAAGCGTCTGTTTTTGCTATAATTGGCCACATATTTTGTTGGTCGAAGCCAGTGAGCCACTCTGCCAACCAACCAACCAGGACCAGGTGAACTGGCCAAAAAAGCTAACTTGGCAGCCGGCAACGGGGATTTCGTGGTTCTCTGTAATGTGGTTGCTGATGTCGTGGTGTTGTTGGTTTTGGTTTGGTTTGGTGTTGTGTGTTGTGTGTGTGGTGATGTTGATGGCATGCCTTGCATATTGCCAACTGGGGCACATCAGGCTTATCAATATATTTTAGACAGTCCTGGGTGTTTTGGGCCACATAAAAATGGCAAACCTATGCTAAAAACTGTCCCAGGTTGATGTTTGTTATGGAAATCCTTGCACAGAGCAGCCCAATAATTTTCTAGATAGTTGCAAACGGGCCGTGTGTTTTTGTGGCAAAAGACTGTTATGGAAATGAGCCCAGAAAGAGATTTGTAGTCCGTGTGGGCCAGGAAAATAAAAAGTACTAAAGAGTCAAAGAGAGCAATTGGAAATAAAAATGAAAATAATGTGAATTGCCTGCAGATAAAATATGCAAAAGGGTAAAGGATATCAAAAAGATTGCAAAGTAACATGCTTTCTGAATTTCGCTGTCAAAACATTGCTCAGAAATTCAACAATAATTAAATGATAACTTCAGAGTTTTTCTTAAATATGTTTTTATTTTGTATTAACTTTATGATTTAAGAATGACAGCAGCTTCAAGCTATCATAAAAAAAAACAATCATAGTTTAAAGCAATTCATATTAATGCCAGCTAATATTGATAAATATATAAAATAGATAGATAAAAAGGTTGCTATTTATACCAAAAATAAACCAATTAAAAAGCACATTTCATATCATTTATCTAAAAAAAGAACCTTACTTTTATTTATTTATATTTTTTGGAGATGTAATTCAACTTAAATGATCATTTGAGTATTATTAATATTATGTTGTAACAATGACAGCAGCTTCAAGCAATCACAATCAATCAGTCATAGTTCAAAGCAATTCATATTAAAGTTAGTTAATATCCTTTATTTCAAGAATACAGCGATCGCTTACAATAACAAGAGTAAACCACTTTAAATAAAAAAGGAGTCATTTTGTAATTTTTCTGTAATGTTCTTATGTGGTATTAATACTATGATGTAACAATGACAACAGCCTCATTCTATTATAGCCTCGGAAAAAAATCAACCCAATGCGTTTTCCAAAGAAAACATATTGAAAGGGGGGAAAGAAAAGAAGGGATAACATTGAAATGCTTGAAAAAGTCGCAGATGGCATATAAAAAGGCAATTCAATTGACGGCACACAAATTGTGTGAGAGGCCAAGAGACATGGAGAAAAGGCAACGAGAGAAAAGCTGGAAAAGTCTGCAACTTTGCAACCTGCAAATCTATTGGTAAATTGTCGTCGGCTGGCAATTGTTCTAAAAAATATATATATATATATACTATATATGGAGACTGCAATGCAGAATGCTATATGCCAATGCAATTTTCATAAAATAAAGTTTACATAAATGTTTTCTCAGCAAATAGAAAGGATGCAAAGGATGCTGAGATGCTGCTGTCAGAGAAGCTAAATGTTGTTTTCTTGCCTTTTATTTGTGTGTGTGTATTTGTAAATTTTGTTGACGTTTGTTTGGCACGCATGTCGTATGATTGATTTCCGTTTGCTTGGCTATAAACTATCAAAATAAAAGTAGATTTTTTTTACTTGATATAAACTTTATATTTTATTAGGAATATTCTCAAATTCATCTTCTTTTACACTTCCCTCCTTGAGTTTTTGAATTGCATAATTGATTGACGATTGATTTGCATGATTGATGTGAGTATAGCAAACATTCGAAACTCAAATATTTGTTGGTTTATTATTAGATTAGCATTCTCTGCTTTACCTAAGTTTCTTCCATGACAATCAATGTTGTTTGGAATTGCATAATTGATTGACGATTGATTTATGTGATTGTTGCCGTGAAGCAAACAACCTAAGCACAAATATATGTTGGTTTGATTTACGAGGGTAAATTGATAAGTAATTGAACCAAGTAGATAAGTGCAATAGTTGTTAAATGGAAACAAATTTCCATTTTAACTGTGTTTATTTTTAAAGTACTTTACTTTATCTAGAGAACCTCCTACTTTTTAAAGACTGTCAAATGGCTAAAAATTAGCTATTTTCTTTTAAATTTATTAAATAAAATTTAACCAATTCAAAGTCCAATTCATAACATTTTGTCATGGTAACTATATTTTGTCCAAATTTAATTTTATAAACTATTGCCAAAATTAAACTTAATCAGTCCCAAATAAGTTAACAAAGCTATTACAAATATTCAAAGGAGAGGAGTTTCATACTTACACCTAGAACTTATTAGACCACCCTCGTTAGTAAGCCTGTATTACGCTGGTTATGCTTCAGCTGGGTCTAATTAAACAACCTTTGGTTTGTTTACCGACACGCAGATAGAAGAAGCACAAACTCTCTGATGGCCATTTTGGTTGTGAAATAGAAAAACCCAACAGAAAAAAATGGCAACCACCTGACATTCTGGTCTGGTTAGCGTTCACCTTCTCCTGTCTCCTGTCAGATGGGTCGAGATGCGACCTCGTTGCGATTGCCATGTGGGTCAACCATATATGTATATATATATTGACCACGATATGGCAAACATTCTCGTGGTTATTTCATAGTTCAAACGTGCTGGCAAATAAATAAAATATTGTATTGTACACGCGAGTCGAAAAAAGTTTTGCGAAAGATTGCGGCCCGTTGACCGATATACAAATAAAATGTGATACCAAAACTGGCAATTGGCCAAGTTAAGGTAAAACATAGGCTAAAAGAGATACAGGCGAGATATAATGAAGTCTTCCTTTAACAATTACTATAGATCTTTATATCTTTATCTATTCATATTTTAGCTAGTGTATATTATATGTAATTTTCTTGTCTTGTTGTTGTCAAGGGTATTCACAATTTGGCTTTGATTATTGCCATATTTTCGCTATCGCATGTGGTTAAGGGCTTTGCTTTTGACGACTACGTGCTGCACCACACCTAAAACAACAACAACAATAACAATTACACCAACAACAGCAACCACCACAACAATGGCAACAACTATTTATGTGCCACACAACAATAACACTAAACATTTTCTCTCTCTCTGCGAAAAAATATCAAAAGAATAAAAGTATTGATATTGGTAGAACGGAAACCATTTTGTACAATATACATGCTTTTATGTATGTTTATATGTATGTATGTGTGTATACATCATGTAGACCACATTTTGCTCTAAAAGTTATTGAAAAGTATTGTGCCAACAATACGAGCAATAGGAAAAGTCACACGAAAATTGCTGAGTTTTTCTTTTAGTTGCCAGACCAGGCAGCTGCTACTTCTATTGATTGACTGACTGACTAACTGACCAACTGACTGATTGACTGACTGACTGACTGACTGAGAGACTGACTGACTGGTCATTCGGTGGCAGTTGATATTTGTCCATTGTGGTCTATAAGTAAACATAAGTGCGAAAATAAAGTGAAGGTTTACTTTATGGGATAAATAAGTTGAAACCGCCTGACGAATCCTTCAGAGGTTTACTTCCTGTTTCAATGGCAAGTGAATGAATGCGAGAATGCGTAATAGGTACACTGAAAAAAAATATATATGTATATATTTATCAATAAATAAATTTAATTGTAATTTAAATTGTAGAACATTTAAACCTGGCCAAAGGCAACTCACTTAATGGAACTAATTGTAAGAAAAAAGACTAAAATAAAACTGAATTTAGATCAGACAATTGCAGCTGTAAATAACAAGTAAAGAACTTTGCAAACTGATAGACTATCCGATGCTCTATTCTAATGTCTCTAAACTGACGTAAAATGAATAGTAAATTTCTTTTAGAAACTAACGTCAAATTGAAAGATATCTATCAAATAAAGTTTATATGGACATCAATGAGCCTGAATGTGATAAGTATTTTCTGATATATGGTTGTACATTTCTAAACGTGTCTACCCTCTAATTTTATGGCTACAGGGAATTCAAATGAAAGTTGAGCAAGCAGGAAAATGGTTTTTATATTTGTTTCATTATTCATTTGATGCGCTCGTTTGGAGTGTATTTATTTACCTGTGTGCGTGAGCAGCTGGCAAATGTGTGTGTGTGTATTTATTTAGTTTTTCATTTCAATTGAATTTCCATTAACAAATTGCATTTTGGCTCTCGCTTCTTTTTTTCTTTTCCAGCTCTCAATTCAACTCAATTTCTATTGCAGGGTTGCTTTGTTCGATGATATTTCCTCCCTCCCCATATAGCTTTTTTTTGCTTTTATTGGAGGACATATTTTTCTAGCTAAAAGGGATTATATTTTTATTGCTGCGCTTTGTTTTGAAAGGTGTGCCAAAAAAGATTAACACAATTTGTACAGGTTTTATTGGACGGATTTTCCAGAGGATATTTTTAGATACATTGTTTGGAAAGGAAATTGAATTATTTTTATTCCCTTAAAAGGACAAACTAAACAACGTTTTAATGTTCTATTTTAAGCTGTCTTAATTTCAAACGACACTTTCAAGAGTTCTTCTTCGATCCACATAAGAGAGAGAGAGAGAGAGAGAGAGAGAGAGAGAATCTATGGCATAATTCATAAGCATGTCTCTTCCCTTTTCAATAACATGTCAAACAGTTGACCCCGAATCCACTTCAACACTTTGCGGTCTTGGCAAGCACTTTACGGTACACTTGACAGCTGAACCACTGAGCCACTGAACCACCTAACCAACCACTCTCATAGTCATCCTCATCCTCATCCCCATCGTCATCATCAGTATCCACACTAACAAAAGCATCCTTCTCAACTCTGTTGCTAAATTATGAACAGCCTTTATTGCTCTGCGAACCTTGACCGCATGACAAGCTGAAAATGTTAAGTAAAGCTATGGTAAATGGCATAAGGAACCACAGAATCGTGGGATGCGGATTGAAATTGGGATGGGGATGGAAATGGGGAAGAGAAAAGTGGAGGCAAGGAGTAAAAGTACAAAGTGTCCAGTTCAAGTTGATGGGTAACCATAAATTCATCAAGTTTCAAACCAATTAACTTGCAAATTTTGCACTCAATTAGCTTGCATGCGGCATTTAATCAAGATGTGTTTTTAATGCTTACATTTACATGACTTTGTTTACGATTCTGCTGTATTAACAAGTACCCTGTAACTACAGAAAAGAGTGTGTGATAGAGTTATTTTGATGAAGGAATAAGAAATTAATAGCTAAAATCAAAAGATGATGTTCAAAATCTAGTTAGAAGGTAAATCTGTGTTTTATTTTCAATAGGGTAATTGGTATTTTATTTACAGGGTATTTTCACAATCTAGCTGCTGCATATGTCTTCATTACTTTGCTGTTTATGCCACATTTGAGATGCCTCAATTTATTTAAGGCAACATTTGCCACATTATGCTGCTGCCCATTGTTGAATTGTTGCGTCGCTGTCTTTAACTTGCCGCACATAATTTCCAATTAGGCTACACGATGTGGCATTAAAATGAGTAAGTCGAGCATTTTGTGCTCTGCAGAATCATAAATAATTGAATAACTTACTCATTTCGCTGTTGGTTATGCGCCCCGCCCCCAGGCAAAAACAATTCCATTCCAGTTGCCACATTTCAGTCTCTTTTTCTCTGTTTTTTTGCTTTCTTTCGATGCTTCCGCGTGGCAAGAAACTGCCAGACATTGTCTCTTATCTAACGCTGACATGCACATTATGTTCTTTTTCTCTCACACTCACTTACTCTATCTCTCTCTGTTCTTTCTCTGACTCTCGTCTGCTTAAATTTGTCACAATTTTGTTAAAGCAAATGTTGCAACTGTAGTATTTGTTGTTGCTGGCCCTTCAGTCCGTCCTCCTACCGTTTATCAATCATAATATGCTGCTGAGTAGTCTCATTAATGCTGGCTCTTGGCACGATTTCATCTTGTGTCTCTTTCTCTTTCTGGTTTTGGTTTGTTGGTTCTTTCAGTGTTAACTTGGCCAACTGACTTGGCCAGTGAGCTTCCACTTATTGCTCAGTTCACGTAATTGCTTTATGCGCTGATTTATGCTTATCTTTTAGTCATATTTTTACATTTACCTTTATCTCGTTTTAACGTCCGACTCGAGGAACAGTTTGACCTTATTTCTTTGAACTCCATTTTGTCTATCTATATCTCGATGGAGTGTGGGTGTGTGTGTGACTAGTGCATAACGGGTGCTCGGCTTAAAAGTTTTTAATTTAAATAAAATTATAAAAATATTAAGCAATCTTTTAAATAATAAATCGCTTTTTAATTTTCTCATTAAAATGTTTAAATTAAATAAAAATGATTGATAATATTATACTTAATTATATATTAAAATTTAATAAAATATTTATGATATTGACTGTTTACTTCTCATGCGTCTAGCTCTTCCTCTTCCTGGGAAGCTCAAAGACTTCTAACATTTAATAAATAAATACACATAAAATTTAATAAATAAATAATAACATTTTCAATAATTTTAAAGTATTTTTCAAATGCTAAAAATATACATTAATTTATGTTAATATCGAAACTAGCATCTAGCTCTTGCTGATTGGAATGTCCATTAACTTCCGACTTAAATTACACATGAAGAAAATTAATAAATATTCATTATATTGTTAATATAATTTAATATTCAACTTAAAACATATTTGTAGTAACGAAACTACTGTTAAATCTTCACACGTCTAGCTCTTGCAATCAAATATGTCTGATTTAAACTATATACTATATTTTATTGCTTAATTCTTTATTTGAAACACCCGGTTTTTTAAAGTACAATCATCATAAAACTGACTTTACACTACAATCTGCTCGCTAATAGCTTCACCTGCTGACACCAGCCTTAAGACTTCCCACACACACAGACACACACACAGCAATAAACACACCCATTTACGGACAGATTTAAGCCATCATTTCAAATTTTCACACTGTTTTATGACTGTAATCACCAGTTGATGAGGATTTTTCTACAGTTACATCGATATTTATATCCATATATGATGTTGATGTTGGACTTCGGGGTTCACTATAGTTATTATCATGCATACCCTATTGTGGGCAACGTGGAGTGCCACGTAATGAGAAAATTGCACAGCAATTAATTACTTCAATCTTATCCTTTGGCCATTTTGCTCACATTCTCTTTTTCTCTCATTCTCTTGATTTCTCTTACGCTTTACACTTATCGCGAAAAAGACGCGCACGTTGCACATAAAATACAGAACAAAAAGCTAGACAAGCTAAAGAGATAAGTAATTAAATATGTGTGTGACTTTACGATACCCTGTAGATAACAGATAATAAATATAGAATTTTGAAATGGTTTTGAAATGCGAGCAAATTTCTTATATGTAAAATTTACATACATATGAAAAATTGGAGCATTTTGTGGAAAATGGAAAACGGAAAACTTATGAGCTGCCTGTCATGTCTTGCTTGGCTCTGGCTTCAAATTAAATAAAAATACAATCATGTGTCAAGCTGGGTTGCCTTTCCGGGTTGTCGGTTGTCTGCGCAGAAGAAGAAGCCTGCGTGCCTCAGCATTAATCTGCAGGACTTCAGTTGCAGTTGCAATTCTGTCTCTTTTTTTTTCCTTCATTTAAACATAAATAGTCTGTGTGTGTGTGTGAGTTGGGAGTGTTGCGGCATGCGTACGTGCTTGCAACACCTAAATGTGTGCAACAATATTTTTGCTAAGGCAACGCCAGAGAAACAGAATCTCTTGGAACTGGACAAAGAGAATGAGGGAAGAATTTAGTTAAACAATGGAATGCCGCTCAAATTGAAATTCTTTATGCATGCGATGCTGGTGTTTTGTTTGTCTAAGTGGACTGACCACGCCCACTTTGCCGCCCCCTGTTGACCTGTTTTGTCTCAACTAGCCAGGCTCTGACTGTCCACTTGTCCACCTGTCCATCTGTCCACCTGTCCATCTGTCAGCCTGTCTGTCAGTCTAGTAAAACTTGTGTCAGTTTTAATGTATGCAGAACAAGGATTTATAAAAAGTAAAGTTCACTTTGCGCCTGAAATGAAACCTGAAGTACTTCAGTCCTGAGTCCTGTCAGTTCAACTATTTTTATAAATTTCTATATACTCTACATGAGATGCTTAACAAATAAAATGGACAATTTCTTTAGCATGTTATAAATTATAAAGCTTGCAATTCAATGGATGAACTAACTCAAAAGGGTATTAATTTCTTTTTGGGAATGCGGAATATAGGAAGGCAGAAGTACAGGTTGATACCCTGTAATGTGGGTTGTTTATGTTTGTGTGTATTGTAGCTACTAAAAAAACAGCTATGATTTTGGTTACATTTTACAAATTTGAGTCCAAAAGTCACTGAAAACAAGATGGGAATGTTAAGGGTTGTAAATATTTATTTAAAATATCTTTGAAAATGATAATACCTTCAAGAAGGTAGCCACACCTTTTATCATTGACAAATTATTTTCCTGGCAGAGTATCTGTTGATTCAGCATACTCTGTTTTATGTAGTACATGGCTTACAACCGTCTATTAAGACGAAATATTTCTTTTCAGGAATTATGTTTGTGTTGGCTTCTACCTTGAAAAAAGAGTGCATATAAATACTATATAGTATGTAACTGCTCATGTTTTTGTTGGCAGAGCACTCTTGAATTTGTGCATAGCTTTGAACTGTCAATCACTTTTGACTAGCTGGGTGTACTTCCATGTAAATACTAATTAAATTCCAGGCGCCATGTTGCAATGCAATTCAGTATGTAGTATGTAAAAATGTATTGCAATTGATATTGTCATTGCCATTGAAATGTGTCACTTTGTTATCGTTTGCATTTAAATGACCGATGCAATAATAACAGAAATAGCAATTTTTAATTGACAGCTGCTGCCTAGGAACACAACATAAAATTGTCAATGTGTGTAAGTGTGTGTTTGTGTGTGTGTATGCAAATCGTTAAAAATGCATTTAATTGATTGATGCGTACGTACTCATGTTTTGTTTTTCTTATAAACCCGGAATATATAAAAGTTTTGTTATTCAATCGCATTGAGTGTATTTAATGTTAAAGAAAACAATTTAATAAATGCTTTTGTAATTTAAAGTACAAAGTCTACAGAGATTCAAAGGCGACAATGTTTTATGACAGTTATGTTTTATACTTAGTAGTCCGATTTCAGTGAATTATAACTTTTGTGCTCGGTTGAGGCATCTCAGAGAACCACAAAGATTACCCTACCAAAAATTGATCTTCCACCAAGGATTTCAATGGGAGCTATATGATGTAATCACCCGATCCGGTCATTTGTGACATATGTGCAACCTCAGGCATAAGTACGAACCTTTATCAAGTTTCATCATTGTATCTTGAATATTTAGTTTGAGGTCGCATTCTGAAATGTGTAATATAAGTGTTTTTTCAGATGTAGATTTGTATAATAAATTAATTCTCCGCTAGCTTGTGTAAAAAATTCAGCCTAATAGCTCTTACCACTTTGACTCCACGATGATGAGTGAGTCAGACATTGGGTAAGAAACAAGGTACTTCAAAAGCATGCCTTATTACAAGGTATCTTGCAGTCGAGCAGACTTGACTGCAGCGTTCTTGTTTGTTTTATGCATACCATTATTATATTTCACTCCATCAAAATCTGCTTGCAATCACTGTCTGTTAGTTGTTTGCATGCCAACAAAAGGAAGAAGCGGGAAGTTTTTAATTAAAATGAAAAGAATTTGCATTGCATAATTCGTGGTTGGAGCACCTGACACTTGCTGCAATTGCAATTGCAGTTACTGACTGCAGAATGCCAAAAAGAATAATATAGAATATAGTATGATGAAGACTTGCAGAGGAAGTGTATAGAGACACATTAGTATACTCATTTCGACACCAGCCAGCAATTCAATTATGACCCAAAAGGAGTGCAACACACACACACACATCGACACACACACAGACACACTTGGGCACGCACACAGATTTTAATTAAATAAATTTTGTATGTTTGTGCTTGGCTGTCATAAACACGGCGGCAAAAGGGTTCGAGGAAACTAAAGAAGAAGTCATGAAGGCATGAAAATGAAAACATTTAACTGTTGGCTACGTTTAATGCCTAAGAGAAGGGAGTGGGGTGGGTGGAAAGAGAGAGGGTGGATAGAGAGAGAGGGGGGGGTGGGTGTAAACTCTTCGTTTAGTTGGTTTGTTTGCATAAAATGCAAGAAAATTGCCTGAGCAGCAGCTGCTCGCAGAGCGACGCCTGTAACTATGCAGCATCATTTTCAACTCGTCGTCAACAGATTTGCATGTGAATGTCTAAGTGTGTGTGTGTATGATAGTGGGTGTGTGTGTGTGTGATTGTGAGTGTTGCATCGTGTCGTTTTGAGGTTGCATTGGTGTGCACATAATCAAATTTAAGTTGACTTGCCTCTCCGTGTAGTTATGTCAAGCCATGACTTGCCTCGTCTTCTGGTTGCATGCTACATGCTGCATGGATGTACTGCCTGCCTGCCACATTTCTTGTTTTTCCAGACTGTCGGGCGGTATTTAATTGAACTTCCAGCTTAGTTGTGAGAGAGAGAATTATGCGGTTGCGGACTCTGCCTATCCGATCCTAATGAATGTGTTCGCATTGAAACTAGTTCGATAATGAATCTCGCTGAGAGCTGATGAGCAGGAGAAATTTCGAAATCGAATCGTAGAATTAAAAAGCTAAAGTTGCAGTGTTGGAAAACTAAAGCATAATCAGTTGGAAATCCGCTGGAAAGATAATAAAGTATTCCTATGATAAGAGTGAAATGTTTGTTTAACAATTTAGTTTGAACTAATTTTAAATAATTTTGAAATTTTTGGACTGCATTGTTTCCCTCAAATATTTGACATAGCAAACAAAATGCTCTGTAGAAGCAAAAACAATGACAGCAGCTAATTAAGCAACATTTTAAAGGTCCAGTTGGAGTTGGGTTTTGGTTTGGGGTATATTCCCCCTTTTATACAGACTAAATTTGAGAGATTGCACTTTGGCCAAGCAACTTTGTCTTGGTCTGCAACTATGTTGTGGTATTTCTCTCTCTCTCTCTCTCTATCTCTTCTCCCCCTCTCTCGTAGTAGGTTATATCTATTATAATAATTATTTTGTGGAATTTTCTGGGTTGGAATGGCAGCTGCAGTTTCTGTTCGGTTGGTCAATGTGGTTGTCCACTGTCGAAAGTAAACACAATAAGCAGATTTAATAAAGCCCCTCAATTTGAGGAGGAGAAGCTCAACTCAGCTCGAAATCAACTTCAACTAGCAGACAAATGGTTTGTTGAGGCTTTTGCGCTTTTACTCTGAAAATTAGGCAACAATAAATAATTATTTAGATGCTGGTCCGAGCAATCCGAATGCCGAGTGCCGAATGCCGAGAAATGCCAAACATAATTGGCCTGTGGCTTTTGCCTCTGTCAATTTTGTTGTCATTGGTTTCTGTACTTTATTCACAGCTCGAAATGTCTTTCCATCCGTTGACAGATGCTTTGGGCGATGTATTTCAAGTGCTCAATTAAAACAGAAATATTTATTTAAATATATATGTGAAAGAGAAATTTGCCGTCGTCTCTCTTGACATTATGTTGGAAAATATTACCCGTACTTAGCAGAAGTTTTGTGGCTCGTAAAAATCAAGTTGCAACTTTGGCTCATTTAAATTTTTTTCACTCTTCTGTATACCCTGTCATCAACACAGTATGCTGAAGCGTGTTATAGACTAGTAAACAGAAGCTAAAGGGTATCTCTTGGTCGTTCATAGTGGTTTCTTATTTTGTATTTTGTTGAAGTTGTTTTCAGCGCTTTTACCTGTGCCACATTTTAAAGCCCGTTGCTCCCTAACAGGGAATAATAATAATAGTAATAATGCTGTAGCAAAAGTTTAAGCAAATAATACAGCAAGAATAAGTGAAGCTTAAGCTAAGGTAACTTTTTTTTGTTGCTGCTGCTGTTGTTGATGGAAAACAGCGAAGCAGGTCAAGAGGGGAAGGGGGAACAGGCTTTCGAGGTTTCAATTTAATGCTTCGTTACCTGTTTTGGAGAAAATTTTTGAAACATTTTCAAGTGGCCAAGCACTTAAGAAACAAGTTTAAAGTGTGCTCACAAACAAGGCATACGAAAAGAATTGAGCTTCTTCATTCCCCTCAACTTAAACTGGTCCTTTTATTGTCAAGGATTTCGGTTGAAAGCAGGCCATAAGACAATAACTAGAAGATTTATAGCATGAATACCTTTTATTTTGTATTTTTTTTTCGGTATACTTAAAAA
The DNA here is from genome assembly GCA_037043535.1 of Drosophila putrida. Taxonomy (NCBI): domain Eukaryota; kingdom Metazoa; phylum Arthropoda; class Insecta; order Diptera; family Drosophilidae; genus Drosophila; species Drosophila putrida. Next base: position 920,491 of record JBAMBI010000811.1, on the reverse strand, counting down.
TTTATTAACAAAAGAGATTCTGCAAAGTATCACAAAAGCTATAGACGCACATAAGTATGTTTTATAAAAATCTTGATCTGAATGTAGATTGAAACTTTTGCTAATTTATGTGCTTCTTAGAACATGAAAAATAATGTATTAATGGAATGAAACAGTTTAAAAAGAAACCTAAAGTAATTTAAATTATATAGAGTACAAAATTCTAGGGTATCCCTACTTCTTAGAGTACAAAATTCTAGGGTATCCCTACTTCTTAGCTCGAAGGCAACCGACTTATAGCTAATCAAAACACTTTACTCAATGTTTTTGGTCTACAATCCATTAGGTTTTATCAATGGGGAAGACAAACCACAGATGCTCATATACATATTATCATATTACCCTTTCCTAATTTTCCCATTTCCCCCTCATCCCTCATCTTCTTTTCAAACACCTGCTTGTGGGTATTTGTGCTATCAGCATGACAAAACCTCGAGGCAAATATCATTTTAACAATGGCATTTAAATGAATTTGCATGTATAATTAGCCAGAGCTTAGCCGACCAGCAAGCACACTTCCTCTTCCCCTCCTCCCCTCTTTCCCCTTTCCCTTCCCCTTTTCGCCTTGTGGGTGGAATTGTGGTGAATGACATACACCCCGCGGTTATGATGCATGTGTGACATTAACGCAAAACATCAGTCCAAATTGCTTATTCCAGTGGGTGGTCCCCAGACACATTGGTGAGAGAGAGGAAGTGAAACGCTTAATATGAAATTAAGGCAATTGAAATTGGGGAGGTTTAATGGGGGAATATAAATAGGCCAATTGTAAGACTGGCTTATCTTAAGACAACACGTGGAACTTGATTGCCTTGGCTGACTTATGCTAAGAAAAAGTATATATTAAAATAATTCCAAATATGGGAAAGGTTTTCCATAGGAAAGTCAACTCAGTCTTAGCAGTTAATTCACTTTAGGTACATATGTAAATTCAGCATCATCATACTAATCTTTATAAACAGAATGGCACCCTTTGTTATTTCGAAGATTCTTTCGAGTTTATGATTTGACCTAATGCTGTTAGCTAACTTAAAATGAAGCTTATTTTGGACATTGGCCAATTTAATTTACTATTTTTCCCTTTTTGCAAAAGGTGCATTGGCCGATTAGCTCTGCTAGCTTGCCAATAATTTAAACAGTTTAAACTTCAACTGACAATATTATGGGATTGTGGCAGTTGGATTTTAGGGTCGGCATATGTTGGCTTGATCATTTCAGTATTTGACTAACTTTATATGATTTTCTCCAATTAAAACTGAGCTGCTTTCAATTAGGCAAATGTCTTTAAATTCGTTACTTTGGTCTCCTCTCCTGGCTTAATATGCTCTTGACCTCACGCTTATTTGGCTTAAAAGTTGTTTAATTTCAGCTGATTGCACTTGGCCAAGTTAACTGAGAACAATGCACGCGCTTCTTAAAGTGCAGTTTAAGAGCATTACACATTGTTGCCCTTCTATTATTAATCAATTCGAATGGATGGCAATTTAATTAAGTGAATCATAAATTAAGTGCTTGACAGTAAATAATGAAAATGTGCTTAGAAAGCAGTAAAATGTCAAACAAATTAAATATTAAATTAATAATCAATTATATGTGTTCTTAAAGAGAGTTACTCTCAATTTATTGGCAGAATTCTCATCCTTTTTATATTCTAATAAGAAGTATACGGATTATGTTGCCAACTGCATTCGTAATTTCCATTTCGTCACTTCAACAACAAAGAATGTTTCCCCACAAAAAAATGTGAATAATCAATTATATGTTGGTGAATATTCAAAACCATTTCCCATCCAACCAAATAAGTTACCTGAAACTGACTATGAATAGCATCGATTACGGCATCTGCTTTCCCCTCTCTCTCTCTCTCTCTCTCTCTCCTTCTCGAAGGACGTTAATGGATAAGTTGTCAATAAAAATAAAGGTAGCGACACTTTCTTTTTTTTGCTCCACACTCTCGTTGAAACATCATCGACATTCACTCATCATCATCCAACGGAGGGGAAAACAACATGGCAGATCAACATCAACATATCCTTTGCATCCTTCACGTTGTGTCATTGATGAATTTCGCTTTGATTGTCAGCGCTTTTTTGAGTGCCCCACTTGAGTACTCTAATAGAGGGTATTGTTGTTATGACGACTATTGTTGCGACCTCGAAACTAAGAGTTATAAAGATTCAGTGGGAGAATATAGGTATATATAATATAAAAATTTCATATAGTATACGAATCTCTAAAGCAGCCAAACGAATTGTGGATGTTCCTATAGTGTAAGAGATTAAATTTGTAATTAGCTTTGAAAAACTCTTTGGTCTGACTGAAAGACAGATCTACCCAACATCGTGCAGCTCAAATGGTAAGAGCTATGAGGCTGAAATTTTTTGGGCAACATTTTATAATGTTGTCTATTACATGGAATATGTTGTATATCATTTGACCGTTGATGTAATTTCAAAGGGTGTACAATATTCGACTCACCTCTGTCTTTCTTCTACGTTTTTGCTCAACCGTGTTCTTTTTTTGTTTTGTTTTTTGTTGTCATTTTTAATATGCAGCCATTTGCCATAGATACGCGGCTATTGAGATACTTTTTGTTACTTTGTGCGGCATATTTCAAAGTGGGTTGGGGGAGAGTGGGGAAGAGGGAGGTAGATGGCTTTTGAGCTGTCCCGTTTTACGTGCCATTCAGCTGCCATTAGCTATAAAATGCCTGGCCATTTTGGGGCGGCCATTTTGCCATTTTGTCTGTCGGTTTTTGGTTTCCCAGCAAAACAGTTTCGTAATTATGCTCTTAAAAAATGCATAAAAAAATTGTACTTAAAATGTTAAGTTGTTTTCCACTCTGTTGGGGAATGAATGAAATTGGAAAAGCGGAAAGACGAGAAGGACGACTGCATAATTTAATGACTGAGCCAAATATGTTTTGTGTGTGTGTTGGGTGTGTTAAATTTTCCTTATGCATTTTTAATGTGACAAGTAAATTTTTAATGAAGATTCCTCTTTTCTGTTTACATTTTCAGAGCCAATTAATTGAAATTGTTGTAGGTAAGTGAAGCTAATTTTGTAATCAATTAATTTAAGTTGGGCATAAGAAATTGAGATGTGAGTTTTGAATTCTTCTCTCATGAGGTTTCTAACTTAATTACTGTTTTATTAAATTTAAAAAACTAGTGCATTTTTAATGAGATTACGATTTTATTGCTGAACCAAGCAAATGTCATGCAGAATGTTGGAAAACTTTTGTGCCATTAAGTGTTGTTGCATTAAGCGACCAACTCGTTAACTTGGCTAACAACTGCCTTTTGCTTTCGGTCTCTCTCTCTCCCTTTCTCTCTCTCTCCCTCTCTCTAAGCAGAGGACAGCACGAATTATTTCTTGGGCCAACCATTTTAATTGCACACGAAATTTAACGCCACAGAATATGCAACGCTTTGCCGTCTAATTGCAGCTGCCTGCCACTAAATTTGTCTGCCCAATGAAGCATGCCACACGCTGCCTAACCTTGCAACCGCTTGGCAAAGCCAAAAGGCAAAGGCAAAGAAAAGGCAGCGTCAAGCGCTAAACCAAATGTAATTTCCAACTTTATGCTGTCACGTTGGCTGTGCAATTCTCGAAAATTTAGTAAACTTTTTTCAAAGCGCATTATAAAATCTTAATCTAGTTTGATAATCATTAAAAAAGTTAGTATCTGTTGGTGTTCCTAAACTTATTTAAAATTTCTACAAAGTTTTTAAAAAATACAATAAATAATGTTTTAAAATAGAATTTAGTTAAAATTAAATATATTTAAAATTCAATAAAATCTGATTAAATATTTTTAGGAGCACTGAAAATTACTTTTGGGTTAATTAAACCACTTTAAAATAATTTCAGCTTGGAGTAGAATATATAATTAAATTCCATCAGGTTATTAAAATCGCTTTATTTTGAAGCGTAGCTCATTTTGACTTTGAGCTGATTAAGCACCAAAAATAATGCTAACGCTATTGAAAGTCAAATTTTGATTGGTTTTTTGGCATCGACAACGATTTTGAGGCCTTGCAAATCGATAAAATACACAAGGTGTTTGAGAGGCGACAAAACTTTGTGCAACGTATGTCAGAGCTTAATTAACTGCTCTAATAGCTGGTCACAGCTCAATTAGGTATACACACAAATAAAAAGTGGGGAGCAGATAGAGAGAGGGAGAGAGGTGGTGGGAGAAAAGTGGAAAAGAGAGGGAGATAGGGATTTATTACAGCACAGCAAACGCGCATATTTCATTGCATACTTTTGCGGGCTGCATCAAATTCCCCCTTTTGTTGGGTGCCAATTATGCAGGGGTGTAAGATGGGGTGGGGGGTGGATAGGGGGATTGGCAAGAGATGACAGCAGGTGAAAGGAAACGACACTCGATATTTGCGCCACTTGTTTGCCACCAACTGCGTTGCAAGTGGCAGCTATACGAGCGTTAATTCTCTCTTACTTTCCATACCGCCCCCTTCGACTGCTTGTTTTCTGCAGTAAACGAGCGGCTCTTACAAGCACTTGCGCGCACACACACACACACACACATAGAGGTAAACACAGATATACACACACCACACTCTGACGCTTGGTACAGCTGCAGTTTGTGTTTCGCATTCAAGCAAGTAATTAATGCGTTTGTGAGCGCGATAACATTGATATATATGTATGTAGATCTAGGTGTGCGTAAGACTGTTGTATTTGTATGTGTCTGTGAGTCTGTGTGTGTGTGTCTATGTGTGTGCCCTGCATTGGAAATTCCGTGCTGCAAGTGCAACGCTTTCAGTATTTGCTTATTCGATTAGAAGATGAACATGAACATTTTTTGCTGATTCACATTGCCTGATTGCAAATCCTGCAGCAGCAGCAGCAGAGAGCATTGGTCAAAGGAGGCATTAGTTTGCAGTTGCATTTGTACTCGTATTAACCCTAATCAACCAGCCAGTGTTGGAAAGGCTAATCAATAGTTGCTATGTATGTGCTGATTTCAAGGTTTGTTAACATCAGCTTAAACTAGTTTTGCAGGAACTTAGCTCTATAGCTGTAGGTAGAGTATACAGAGTTTTTAAGCAGGTTAAGGCTTTTAAAAATTTATAAAAATCGAGATTTTATAATATATTTATTTATTTATTTATTTATTTAAGGTCAACTAAGTTCAGTTGACTAATGATGATGCTTAATATAAATTATATGAATTTTAAATTAAAACTGTTAGGATTAAAAGATTATCGAAAGTGTTAATTTTTTAAATACAGAGTTTAAATTTTTTTAAAAATCTGAGATGATTTTTTAAAACAATTGAGTACACTCTATTTTACATTTATTTATTTATTTAAGGTCAACTAAAAATAGTTGACTAATGATGATGATTTTTATAAATTATATGAATTTTAAATGAAAGCTGTAAAGATTAAAAGATAATCTTAAGTGTTAAATTTTTAGTTTTCTATGCCCATTAAATATCTTCATGTCTAACTATCTTATCATTTTTCTATTTTCATGCCTTTAGAATACCAGGACAAAATCTGAGATGATTTTCGAATAAGTTTTCATTTGCCTATCTTAACTATCTTGACTGTTTACCAATTGATTTTATGACTCGCGTTCTAATCAAATCATGTTTCTAATTTCATGCCTTTCTGGTTGTTCCACATTTTCCATAGCTAATTCAATTGATTTAAATGTTGTTTACAATGCTTTTCCTCTATATAATCAGTCACAATGTGTTACATGCTCCACCCACCACCCTTCATCCCATAACAAACCCACAAATGGCGAGTTAAATTTTGGACGCAACAACGCATAAATTGATGTAACTTGGTGTGCTTTTAACGGGGGCTGTTTTTTAAGGTGGGGATGGGGGTAAAGCCCTCTGTAAAGGGTGCTTTATGGATAGATACTCATTTAAGTACTGGTCACAATTGTCAATTAAATTTTGCCCGCTTTACAGATACGTTGCCACCTGCCACCTGCCAGTTGCCTCTGATCTCTTCCTCTGCATATTTTCAGACTCAACCGAAATGCCAACACTTTAAAGGTGCTGCGATTCAATTTGCATAAAAAGGTAACCCAATGGCATATTGTAGCCAATGCCAGAAGACCCTCTGTCTCTGTGCAACTTGTTGCTGCTTTTAAACCCCTTTTTGCGGTTCAATTTCCATGCGTTGATTAAATTTTATAATTTTTACGCACAGTTGAGCGTCGCGTGGGGAAAGGAGATCGTGGGGAGAAGGTAACTGAATTGCGACCCCTTATCATAAATTAGTTTCTGTATATTTTTTTCCCACTCTTGCTCTCTCTCTTCTCTATTTTCGATTTCAATGCCTGGTTGACTTTTAAAATCCGTTTTATAGTTTCCAATCAAAATTGATTGCCAGCGGGAGAGATTGAAAAGTGGAAGAGCAGCCAAGGGGGTTCAGTAATCAGGCAGATTGCTAATTAAAAGCTGTCAACCGTGTCATAAATTTAGATAACGGCTCGGCTAGCAAATTTCCATTTTGAAATGTATATATTTTTTAAGAGATTAGCCAGATCATTATAATGTTTATTATGATTCAGACTTGAACTATTATAATTAGCAATTAATAATAACATCAAGTTTTTTGTTTATAATTTATCTATTAAAGGGTATTTGTAAGTCGTGTAGTTACTGCAAGAGTTGTATTTTTTACTGTTTATAAGCATATGTTATATATTTATTACTATTGGACCCGGCGAACTTTGTCTCTTCCCAATTTAATCCCTTTAGACTGTTGTCGTTAACAGTGCGGTATACGTTAACAGTGCTGCATACATTAACAGTGCTGCATACGGTAGCAGTGAGTAGATCTGTTAAGGCGCTTGCGACTCTTCCAGAAAGTTTTCCCAAAATTGTCTTCTCCAAAAACCTTTTCCTGACAATTCGTAACAATTGAAAACAAATTTAAACCAAATCTGTCCAGCCGTTCTCAATTTATCAATTCCTATACATTTTTTGACTTTATTTCATAAAGATGTAATAAAGATATTAAGTGGTATCTGCCGGTCGAGTTTATTCTTATAATTTCGATTCATTTGGGACTTGTGAGTTTGTCTATTGATTCAGGTGTCTATCAAATTGCAGAGCAACTGAATCATTGAACCTGTGCCTTTCAGTATTATTTCATTGGATTTTACACTCGAGAAATTTAATTTCGTAATTGAATGATCAGTTGGACGTGTAGTGCCCCCGAATGTTTTGACCCTGCATTCTGCATCCCGCATCTTTCCGGACTTGCCACTTGACTTGGCTCTTGTGGCACAAGCAGCAATTTAATTGAAAATTTATCAGTTTCACATTTCATTTGCATTTATTCACATTGACTCCCCTTTTAACCCGACACACATACATTTACATATACTATATGTATAAGGTTGCCCTACGCTCTTCCAATTTGCATGGTTGACATTTTTCGGTAAATGTTAGATAGGTGGGTGGTTGAGGAGGAGTGGGAGGGAGTTTGTGCCCTTTGTTGGCCAACAATTTCCACAAGTGTGTACCTCACAAATATGGCTATGAGTACACAGAATGAATAAAACGAATGAAATTGTTATTATTTTCTAACCTCTTTGCCAAACTACCAACTGAAAGCCATCATTTCTTTTATGATTTTTGTGATATACCCCTGATATACCACTGATATATACCCTACTATTTGAGAATAGTATTAAAGGTATGAGTTGATGATAATAGGCAAATGGTAAAGTAAAATGTGCTTGATAAGCCAATCAAAAATTGATGTAAAGGACTCGAGAATTCTTAGGTATTTAAAAGATATTCTTTAGTAATTAATATATAGAGAGTACAGAGTATGGTCTAGTCGATCATCAACAGCATTTCACGTTGTTTTAGCTTGGCATTTCAGAATGCCAAACAGTTAATGGCAAATATTTCTAAATTTAAAGCAACTCCTCTGGTTTGAAACAGTCTAATTAAGTGATAGCAGCGTTTGGTACTCGTAGTTATAGTAGATGGATGGTCAGGAAGTGGTGTCAATTATGTGTGTGTGTTTTGGGGATAGTTGAGTTCTTGTTTTTGGCCACATCTTGTGTTCATCTATTGATTTTATGTGTTCGACAGCGGTAAATTAATTAAAATAAATGAGAATTTTGTTTACTTGTGCATGGCGCAAGTCTACAAGTTGTAGTTGTTAACTAATATTCTAGACATTAAGGGAATATATATTTGCCATAATTACTTAATTAAAGTGGACAAGAATCTGTATTTATGTATAGTATATAGTATTCTCTGACACGGAATTGCAGAGGATGTGAGATGATGAATGAAGGGCTTTGAATGAAGGAGCTCATTAGCTGTTAAAGAGAAACCCTTCCTTTTATCCTTTTCAATATAAGCTGGCTGTGCATTTAATTGATGTGGGAAGAGAGTAAAAGAATATTTTGTCTATGAGACTTTAAAAACTGGTTTACTTTTCATTTTCAACTTTTGAAACTTTTGTAGTTGCCATTTTAAGAAAAGTTCTTTTTTAATATGTATTGAAACTTTCTTCCATTAAAACTAGAATTTACTATTTAATGGCTTTAAAAGAGTTTGATAATTAATATACAGTTGATAAGCTGAAGAGCTCATCAATATGTTTGATTATTCAGTTTCCTTTAACAATATTTGCACTGTGTTTTCCACATCACTTTTAAATGTCTCAAATTTCACACTATGGGAAAAAGTATTTATTTCTGTTCAATATGTGAGAGTCGGCCTTTTGACTAATTAATTTATGGGGAATTTGCAATACAATCTTTTTGTACAGTTAATGATGTAATTTTATACATTGCTGCACAAGTTTAAACGAGTGCCACAAATACTAATTAATCAGCTTGCGATTAATTAAACAACCACAATTCGTAAATGTGTGTGGGAAAATACAGAACGGTTTAAATAATTACTTACAGCAACTGCACCGTGATCCTTAAATTGTTCACAGTGCCCTTTAAAAGTACAGGTCTTGCTCAGTTGAACAAAAGTTGTTGAAACTTCAGTTCAGCAGGTGCAGAAAATGATGTGGGAAGAACACTGTGTGTGTGGGTGTGTGTGTGTGAGTGTGTGTGGCTGTTGACTTTGGATGTTGTCTGCAAATGAAGTTTTTTGTTCCCATAATTTACAACCCCATTGACGATATTGTTATGGTTATCACATTGGCGCCACTCGAACGCGTCGAGTTTCGTTATTAAGCATAAAAATAAATTAATAACAGCGTGTCATCACACACTCACACACACACACACGCACACTTAATGTGTGTGGCAGTCAGTTAATATGCTTAACGCAAATATTTTAACGATGTCGATGCAAAGTTTTAATAACACCAAATATGAAAAGCATGCAGAACTTCTGAAGTCGTTCAAGTTTATCAGCTTTAAGCATATGCAGCGTCTGTCATAAATGTTTATAGACAGCGGATGCGGATGAGAGCTAAAGCCAAAGATTAAAGATAAGATATACTTTATTTAGATCAGTTTGATTTCAGCCTTTATTTAATGCTGTCAATACTGAAATAAATAGATTTGCAAAGGCAAATAAAATAAAGATTTAGCTATTTGAAATTTAAATGTTTGTCAACCACAAATTAATTTTATTCTCAACTTTGCTCAGATAAATTCTATATGCTTTGCTAACCCGACCCAAAGTTTGAGATTACCTAATCTTCCCGACACGCCCGCTCCACAACGCGGGAAACGTTTATATTGGAATTATATTGCATTTTTATTACCTACGCGTATAAATTTTCTTGTTGGTTGTGTTTGCTGTGTTTTTTATTTCAGCCGCCAGGCACGCAACATTTTAAAAAACAATTTTGCCAGATACAATTTCTTGTGTATTATCGTCGAAAAGTATGCAAACACAAACAAAACACACAGACACACACAAAAACACAGTCACAGACACGCACACACACTTAAGTAGACTGCGACAGACACACAGACGTAGAGTCAGGGCAAAAAACACACATGGCGTATACGCAATTTTATTTGCATGCCAGACAGACTACGACATTGCCGTCCATCCTGCGGCTGCTTATCACTTTATATATGCCAGTGTGTGTGTGTGTGTGTGTGTGTGTGGGTTTGTGTGTATAAAATTGGGTCTCGTGTCTCTGCTGTTGTAGCACTTTGTGCCACCGCCAATTTTCAGTGTTCTGCATTACGTATTCGCCCCAATTTCGACAATTGCAATTAAACAGGTTAAGCAGGTACTTAGCGCTGGGATTTGACCCTTTTACTCGCTCTTTTTTACTTCTGCTTTGTGCTGCATTCGTAAACGTTTTGTCTTTGACTTAACGTGGAGTTGCGGAACTTATTTGATCAACGTGTTCAACAGAACTGTCTGTATAAAAGTTTCTCTTTTCTTTTGTGATATATTTTATTCTTTATTTTATCTTATGCTTTGTGCTGTATTCGTAAACGTTTTGTCTTTGACTGTAAATGGCGTTGCGGAACTTATTTGATCAACGTGTTCAACGGAACTGTCTGTATAACAATTTCTCCTTCTTGTTTTTTATTATTATATTTTATTATCTAATTCTGCTCTCAGACATAAAATAAACAAGTCGTGTTATGTGGCCAGGCAGATGCAAAGTAAATAATGCGAGGTGACATTATTGTTGTCGAGGCTGCTGTATCCCCAAGGTAGAGAGAGCTTCCTTTTTTCTTTATTTTTTGTCTTTGGGTAGAAGGTGTTGGCTTTAATGCGTTTTCATGCCTTGTTTAAAATGATTTTCTCATTGGCAACCCGGAAATTATTTTCATTTATTGCCTTTCCAGAGCGGAAACATGAAATATTCAGCATGTCTCCGTCAGGATGAAGGAGGCTGGGGTCGGAATTGTTTCAGTTAATCATTTTGCGGTTGTGGTAATTTTTCAGCTCAATTAAATGGGATATTTTCAAAAAAGAAGCAGCTCGGTTCATTCTCGCAAAATGTGTGAAAATATTAATAAATTTACAATTAGCAAAAAGGAATAAGAAATTAAAGCAGAATTGCCGCCGGAGTTTAAAAACACAAGCAGTAAATTTGAAACTCAACCTGAACCCACACACAATATGGCTGAAAAGCAAAACTCAAACGAATTGTTAGACATTTAATTAATGGAGTGGAAAGACATACAAGTTCAGTTGAATTGGTGGCAAACAGCAAGCGGCAAAAGACAAACATCAATACCAAAGAAGAGAGAATTAGAGAGGCAAAAGGCAGGACACGAAGAGAGGTTGAGAAAAACAAAAAGAGAACGAGAACGAGGCCAAATTCACAACTGAAAAAGAGCCCCGGGCAGAGCAAAGCAAAGACAAAGGCAAACAAATGTTTTGCTCGTTACTGCTCCACACATTTATACCCTGTATACAGAAGTAATACATTAAGTAATCACTTAGTTCTATGTTAACAGAGGAGCAGTATAACTACCCCTTAATCAAGTTCGTAATACATAGGGTATATATCTTGAGAAAGAAAGCAAGTTGAAAGGACTGTAAGACGTCAAGCCTGACAGCTCAGCACTTTGTGATGCAAACGAGTTTGGCATGCGAGTTTCTATATTATCTAAATGTAGATGATATGGCAATAAGAACAAAAAAAGAGAAACACAGTGACATTTGACATTTCAATAAGCGGCTGCTGGCCAAAATCCATTGCAATGACAAAGCATTAGCCAGGAAATCCATTGGCAAGACGCACAACACAGAAACCCCTGGCTAAATCAATACTTATCTTTTTGAGCGCCAAAAGTTGCGCCTCTTAATGCCAGGGGCGTCATCAGTGCCTCTTATTCTCCATCTCTATCTCATTCTTCTTTTCTTTCGCATTCTCATTCTTATGCGTATTCTCATTCGCATTGTTTTTGGAGGCGTGGTAAGCTGTAAAAGCTAGCTTGTAATTGAATGTACACCACACGGCGTATGCGCAATGTCTTTCTTGTGCTTCCTTAACGCTGCTGTCCTTTGGTATTTGAACTACTGTTTAGCATAGTCGTAAGCCTTTCCAAATGCAAATCTATTGCCACTTACTTTATTTATGTCACTCGTTTATTGGTTTATTTGTATAATTTTATGTACACATTCCATCCCTTAGTTTTTTCTGCCTGTCATTTGCTATGCAAATATTATTTTGCATTGGAATTCCATAAACTGTCAACTTGATTTCCAATTTGTATTTTCCATTTACCAATTTCAAAAGCACTATAGTAAGTTTATGCGGAAACTTTGACAATGTTAGAGTAATTTAAATAAAAACGCGGTTGGTTTTTTTGATTAAAAATAGTTTAAATTGTCAACTTGATTTCCGTTGAGTATTTCCAATTCCACAGGGAAATAGTAAAGGGTGGAAAATTTGTTTGACTATTAAAATATTTACGCGGTTTTTCAATGTAGTTTTCTTGGCTGAATGAGCATTTGAGAGAAATGAGTTTGAATATATTTAGATACCTCAAAATGGGGCCAAAAAATGTATAGGTTATCAGCAATTGAGGAAGGCTTGGCCGATTTGGCTAAAGTATTTCTTGATTTGTTCGATATTGCTAGAAGAAGGTTGCTAGAATAGATAATTTAGGAAAAATATTCCAAAAAAGTCACTATCGCCTTAACAGATGTACTCACTGTTAACGTGTACAGCACTGTTAACGACAACAGTCCGAAGGCGTTAAATCAGGGAGAGACGAAGTTCGCTGGGATCATTAGTTTAATTCATATCTTAATAATCAAATCATAGTTTGAAACTGAATTTCCTTAACTCCCACTTGACTACATTTACTAATTCATATTTTTCTCTTTTCAGGTAAGCATCTGCCGATTTTACAATATGATACAATGATTATTATAATAAAAGCCAGGTAAAAACTCAAATCCCAACACAATTTAATTCATTTCCCTTATGCATGCATATCAATTTCAACATCTGTCGGACAAGAGCTTATCAATATGCAAAACATGAGATTCAGTTTGAATGTGATTAGACTCATCTTTTCTACCCATTCGAAAATGAAAAACGCCTGAGGAAACTGGGCGAGAAAAACAGGCACTAAAAATCATAGCACGTCTTTTTTGGGGAAAAGTAAAAAATGAAAATGTGTAAAAGTTTTTTGTTCAGTTGAGTTCTTTTTTACTTTATATATATATATTTCCCCAGCATGGCAATTAGAAACATATTTCAGCATTGTTGCCACACAGCGGTGTGGCAGACATGTTTTAATGGCAAATATAAAATGGCGGCGCCGCAGACATGTTTGTGCATGCCGGCAAACTGTTTAAAGTGGAACGGCAGTGGCAAATAAAAGTGGAGAATAAGCCACAGACAGACAAGGGGGGAAGCCCCTGCCTTTTATTGTGATTGTTGTGCGCGTGTTATATAAAAATGGGGGGGGGGGGTTGAAAAAAGGAAACCAGAAATGAAAATATAAACGGAGAAGATAAAAGATTGTTGGACAGTTGGCTCAGCTGTGAGCACGCTTTTGGGTCTTTTGTCTGTGTGTGTTCTGTTCGGCTCGGCAGCTTCATTCAATCAGAAGCATCAATCAGTTTTGCGTGTGAATGAGAGAGGCACAAACGACGGCTTCAACGGATTTTCAACTTCATTTTTGTCGATTCCGTGAGCAATCAAGCGCAATGGCTTCTGTTGCTGTTTCTCTTTCAGGCTGGCTGGCTGGCTAACACCTGAATAACCTGTCCACTTTTCTGTTCACCAGGCTGCGTATTTATTAAGTCATGATGTTGAATGGCAGGAATGAAAAGAAAGGAAACAAAATAAAGAAAACAAAAGCATTCAACACGCTTGATCCCTCTCAGAGTCGCACACACACACACACACCATTCCATTCATACATATCTCAAACATCATCATTAACGTCAACAGCATCATCATCATCATCGTCATTCTCATCATTATCGTCATTTTTATAGCTGTCCTGTTTGTCGGATTTTTCTTGAGGCATTTTGATGCCTGTTGTTTACCTTGTTGTTGTTGTTTCTCACTCCTTGCATCCATCTGCCTCAATCATTGATTGCTTTTGTGCATTTTTGAGTGTTGAAAATCGTTTGGAGTTCAATTTTTCGCATTTGATGCTATTTACGCCTCATTGACGTCCGATTTTTAAGCCACAATCACTAAAGTGCCGACAAGTTTACAAATCATTCATTGACCAACAAGTTCACAAGTTAACAGAAATTGTTAACAATAGCTGGATTGTCTAAATACATTTGTAACGATTTCTGTCTTGAAATAATAAAGATTATATAGTAACTAGAAAGCAACTTTTGATTAAATTCTCGACTTTTCTCTCTGTACTCTCCTGTCCGACATTTGCAACTGACATTTGACACGGCTCATTATGCACATTTTAGGCCTTGCTTTTTAAACGAGGGCCAGTTTAAGTTCGGTTCAAATGCTTTGTGAAAACTGAAAAACTTCCAGAACATTTGACGAGTGGGCGGCGGCGACCCCGGAAAATCATTTAAAGTTTTCTTTATGTCTGTCACGACTTTTTGTGCAGGCCAAACATTTTTCCAGAGTTTTGGGCTCGAGGGCGATTGCTGCTCATTAGTTCAACAACTGAATTTGCACACCCAAGTATATTAGATAAATATATATATATATAAAGATATATATATGTGTGTATATTTGTGTATGCTGTCGTCACATTTCAATCAATGTGAAAACTTTTAGCTGCATACTAAAAAGTCCGCCAGATGATGATGGAAAAAGGCAACCGAGAAAGTTACGCCAAATTGAATTCCGTGCTAAAGTTTTGCGCTTTTTGTTCCGACCAGAACAATTTTGCATTCACGTCGCATTCAATGTCTTCGGTTTCGAATACCCTGTTAGCAACAGAAAAGTTAATAAGCTTAAAATTAGTAGGGTAACTGCAAGACCTTTCTTTAGCAACCGTTTTTTAACTATCTCTTATTATTTTTATATCTCTTCAAGACGTTTACTTAATATTTTTTTGTATGGTATCTGCTAATCGTTTAACTTTGTGAGTTTGTAGTTTTTTTTGGTAAGCATACTGAAATTGAATTTGGTTTTATTGGGCATACCCATAAACTGCTGTAAAATTATTGATAGCGCTACGTAGGCGTATACGTAATATTCTTTGTATCAACTGTACCGGAAACATTATGAACATGATTTGCAGTCGACTGTTGCCTGCTGCTGCTGCTGACTGCCAGTTGCAGCTGTCAGTTTGCTGTACAGTGAGCTCTAGAGATGGTGGGAGAGGGAGAGAGAGAAATAGAGGGAGAGGGAGAGTGTGCACACAATAGCGAGCGGAAGTGGAAGTCGCTTATCCAAGCAGCTTTCTCTATTGCCCCTTGCTTATTTTATTTTACTGTTGCCTCCTTGCCGCCTGTCGCCTTGTGTATATTTTATTATTACGGTTTCTTTTTTCGCGGCACTTGCCACGCGCACATTTGCATATCAATTTGTTTCATTCGTTTCATTCGTTTCATTTAAAGCTGCACACTGCATTTGCAGTTCTTTTTAAATGTCGTTGCATACTTTTGTGGAGCTCTGAGTGCTTGCTGCATTTGTGTAATTTTCAGTGTTATTGTTTCTTTTCCCTTTTTTTTACAGTTTGCAAATACATGTCTCCGATTTGCCTTCAGGCAATGCCAATGCTTTCTTTTCCTCTTTTAATATTTTCAAATATTTGGCTGACTTGTTTATTGGCCATTATAATTTTTTTTGCTTTGCTATTGTTTGTGTGCTTAACGTGATGACAAATGGCAAAAGACTGCGAAAGATTTGGTATCTAGAATTTATGACATTACCATAAATAATAAATATTATCAAAATATTTGGCTCAGCGAGTCAAATTTTTAGGCCGCGTTTTTCACTGTTTTTCCATTGGATTTTCCTTTAATAGTTGGTGATATTCTGAAAAGCGAGCCTTTAAGTAAATAGTTTTGTTATGTTCAAGAGCTTTTTGGTAATAGGTTTTATTGTATTTATTTTATTTATTCGAGTGATTAATAAATCTTATTCGCTAAAAACATTTTTATAAATAAATACTCATAAAAGTTTATAAACTAAATAGCTTTAGTTTGTCTAATGGAAAAAAATGTGATATGTGTCATAAATTCTAAACAAACAGTTTATTGATGTGTCCATTTTTTCGCTACATGTAGAAAAATAAAATAATGAAAAACTGAAACTAGTTTTTTGATGAAAACTCATGTGGATACAATTATTAAGCAGTGTGGCAGTGAAAATGTTGTGAATGTATATATTTAAATGTACACTAAAAATGCATGAAAAAAAGGGACAACTGAAAACTCGTCGCTGTCATTTGTTTTGACATTTCGCTAATAACTGGAAATTAGTATTTCCTGCTGTCAGCGAGGTTTTCCAATTGCACAACAATGAAAAAAACGTAAAAAATGTGAATTAAAAGGAGAGAACAGCAAGAGTTGTCGAGCAGATACTCTGTGCATTGGTAAATTCCATAAAGTGGAATTGCTGAAGCTATTAAAGTCCACACATATAAGTAAAAAGAATCTCAGCACCATAGCTCTTCTCATTTTGTCTACACGATGATCAGTCAGTCGGTCAGGACAATGAATTTTATTTACACAGATGTATCTACTTTACTTTATATGTTATTTTGTTTATAAACACTGTTAATTACAGGGTATAAATAAGCCGTGCAATATATAAAAAATATATAAATTCTGTCAGCATTCATTTGTTGTTATTTGAAATGTAACTCTGTTGCAAGAGTAAAAAAAATACAGATTTTGTTGTTGCTGTTGTTGTATTGGTGAAATGCGCTTAAAACTTGTTGACTAGTGTAATTTTGCTCACTTGCAGTGAGCAGTGAGCAAAACGAGAATTGGGGATTTTTGCATATGCATGACATTCTACTGTCTACGACAGGATATGTCTACGCTAACTGTGTGTGTGGCAGGACGAGTAGATGCTTGCAACATGGCGACGCTAAGCTGTGTGCACTCGAACGAGCTTAAGGGTTAAGAACCATGGACAAAGTGGCAAGCAAAGTGGGGTGGAGTGGGGAGGGTAAGGGAAGGGAGTTGTATATTGTGCTGAATCAGCAGCAGGATGCAGCAGCTTATGAAGCTTTGTGCAAATATGTGACTGAAGTGCAATTGAATGAGTGGAGTTAGATTGTGGCAGAGGCAGAGCAAGTGTGGCGATGTGGCATGCAACTCATTAACAGCTAAACATTGCCACAGACCTATGTACACCCATAAATACATATGTACATGCAACAACAGAGTTCGTTGTTGGAATGTCAACAAGAGCAACTTTCTCAATAGTTGTTGGCATCGCTAAACAGGTTGCCACAGGTTGCAACAATAACAGCAATGGCAACAAGAATTTGTCATGCAAATATAACAACAGGCAACACGAAAAGTTTGTGCAACATTCTGAACTATGAAACAAACAGCAAACTTTCTAATTGTTTAAATCACACACACAAACACACACCTCAAGTGTGTATCTATATGTGTGCGTGTATCTCTATATGTGTGTGCTTTGTTGTTTTGTGGCACAACCTTACACGAGGCTTTTTGGCTTTTCGGTTGAGTTTTTATTGACGTTACAAGCACACAAAGTCAACGGCATAAACTTTATGACAATTTGATTGTGGTACTTAGATGGCTCCAAAAAAAAAAAACAGAAAACTGTCGAACCAATTAAAAGCTGTTTGATACTTTTGCTTTATAGATACATTTATTTTTATATTTATTGACTAAAATATTATGTAGACAAATTAAAGTTTACAACAAAAAGATTTAATATGTTATACCATCACAGTGTCACTTGGCAACGTATTTAATATTAAGCATAAAAATTAATCGCTGAAAAAATCTGCATAACGTTGACAAAGTGAATTGCGCAGAGGAGCAAAAATCGCTGCATACAATTGGCGCCAAGTTTAATTGAAAGGACGACATGCGGCGCCACAAAAACTGTGCTAGGTGTAAATTGGTACAGAAAAAACGGAGCAAGGGAAATTGATAAAGAGAAAGAGAGAGAGATACTAAGAGAGAGTGAGAGGGAAGGGAGTCAAATAGAATGGCAGCAAGAGCAAGCAATGAATAGACACGCATAAATTTCAGCAAACAACTCGTGGTGCCCCATGCCCCATGCCCCATGTCCCAAATGTAGTATGCAGCATGCTGTGCATACTAATAACTATGCCAGTTTTTCTGCCAGCGCCAAATGTTGCCACACAAAATATACCCTGCAAGTGTTGTATAATAAACAGTTGCTGATAAAAAGTTTGCGCTCAAAAGTGTGCTATAAAAATATACAATTTAACTTAATTACAGGATATGCCAGAGTCGAGCAACGCTTTTGTGCTTACTGCTTTTGGTTTTTGCCCTGGTAACTGATGCTCTGCTTACGCTGATGATATTCTTGTTGTTGTTGTTCTTCTTGTTGTTGTTGGCACAAAATGTGTGCATATTAAGTTGTTGATTTGTTGATTTACATTTTGTTCACAGAGAAAAAAACGAAAAACGAAAAAATAATGCCACAAATGAGTGCCACAAAAACTGTGATTTGTGTTGCATGAAGCATAAAATCAGCGCATCAGTTTATTTTGGCTTTCAGATTTTGTGTGTGTGGCAATCTTAATTATGACAACGTCAATTGTCAACATTTTAATTTTGATTGTCACACTGAAATGCCGCACGTCAAAGTTACAAAAAAAGAAAAAACAAAATGCTGTCAAGTGGCAGATTCCCATTCCCTAAAGCAGCCAAAAGTGCCATAAAGCACTGTCTCACCTGCATCAAGTGGCAGTTGGCAGGTTGCAGGTGGCAAGTAGAAGTAGCTAGTGGCAAGTGACTGCTTTTTATCCTTCCATCCATTCCAGCTTGCGTCATGCAACTTAGAACATGAACTTGCCAGCGACTTTTCCTGCGAGTGACAATTTTGCTCTGTAAATAAAAGCATTTGAATTTTCTTAAGCAGTTTGTGTATTTTTTACTAATTAACTAATATTAAATAAAGTAAAATATTGGTTACAACTATTACTAACAATAATTTACTCTTCAGAATGCATTTATCTATATAAAAGGCGACTAATTTCTATTAGCTTTCAATTTTATTTTAAAATTTAAATTTAATTTAGTTTAAAAACTTAATTTTGTATATGTAGAAATTAAACATTAGTTAGTCAAGCACGAATTCCATTTTTAATCAAACAAGTCTAAAAAATTATACCATTTCATATGTTTTCATATTTAAATTTGCAAAATGTTGAAAAAAACTTTTCAGAAATGATTCAAATTGCCATAATGAATTAATAACAAATTAGATTTTTGCTGAAGTTTTGCTAAACAAGTTCTGTTGTTTTTAAGTCCTTCTTAATTCCATAACAAATACTAATTACTCAAAAAAATCTGCTTAGAATCTTACAAAGTTGAAGATATAGATTAAAAGTAAATTTCTCACCAACTTTTCTGATTTGTGGCATTGAATATTTTTGCTAAACACTCATATAACATTAAGTAGAGTATTTCTAGAACTGTTTGTCCTTCAAAGAATTTCTTCTATCCTAGGCTTTTAGCGTTAAATTGTTCAAAACACAAAAAACAAGAAAGAACAAGAACTCAAGTCATAATTACGCTGCTGTTGTTGTATGTGAGCAGCGAGTTGAAGTTAAGTTGAGTTATGGATGTTGAGAGGTCCTTTGCAGGTAACACTTGAAAGGCAAAGAGGAGCAGCTGTTGTTGTTGTTGTTGTTGTTGTTGCTGTTCTTATTGTTAATGGCGCTGGATTTGTTTTGCATACATTTTGTAAAGACTTGCAAAGACTTTCATGCATTAAGTCTTTTTCAACACGATGAATGAAACGCAGGACAATCTATGGAGTTAATTTTGCAAATGAAAGTAGATACTCTCTCTCTCTCTTTCTTTAAAACATTCTTTCGGTTTCATGTGACACATGTACATTGCATATATGTACATACAAACATTGCACGTTGTTTTTCATTCAATTTATGCCTGACCATGGAAAATCAATTAAGCTCTCTTGCGTGTAACGAAAATTGCATTGCATATTTTCCTGTTGCCTTTTTTCATGTACACCAAATTTCTGGCATTCCATTTATTTTCCATTGTTGTTATCCTTTCTTTTTGTTTTTTGTTGTGCTTTTTTTGTATATCATTTAATACACACATTGCCGTTTTCGCATTAAAAGAGAAATCCGCGCTGAATGAAAGTATTCATTTTAATGAAATTACTCGAGATGCCTTATACTATAATCTGTATATATGAGCGCTCAGCTCAGTTAATTCCAGATAGTATATGTACATATACATATGTATATACACAGAATGAAGCTTTTTGCCAAATAATTACATTTTGCTGGTCACTTTGATGAGAGCGATGAAATGCTTAATGCACTTTCGCATTGAAGAATTCATTAACATGTGCACAATTAACAATTGTTACTGAAACGTAGAAAATACTCATGGAATTTCTCCGAATGAATAAATACATTTGTATTCCTTTTTAATGAAATAACTCGAGATACTTTTTAATACACATTTTCTTATTGAAAGATACATAATTAAGGAATTTGTTACTGTAACTTAGACCACTTCTTATGGAATTTCCTTGAACTGAAGCAATGCCTTCATGAAAGTAAATTTAATTATATTTGTAAAAATTTCCTTGCAGTTTATAAACATTCTTCAAAAGTAAATAACAATACATCATTTTCGCTTTTAGCCAAACCATTAGCTGATTTGCTAAGGCATTTTATGTAATATATATAGCCTCTTTACAGTCACGCGCAAAAGTATGCAGCAGCTTTTGTTTCTTATTTGTATGCAAATACTTTCGCACAACACTTGTGCAAATATTTCACGACTATTGAATACCCTAAGTTGCTCTGAAAGAAATTGCGAGTGGTTAAAAAGGCTGTAAGCTAGGGTGGGCCAAGCTCGACGGTAGAAGACCCTGTACTTATGGGTAAGAGCAAAAAGTGGTAAAAAGCGAACCCATTTTCTGAAAGTCGCAAATTAAAAAAAAGATTGCTCTTCAATGTTGCGTACCAGAAATGTCAATAGATGGCGCCACTACGAAGTTATCAGTTGCTAAACACAGAGGTCGCTAGCGTCTCTTCTTCCTTTCGCCCGTAGCATTGCTAGTTGAATAACTTTCGGGCTTATCATCCGATTCGAATTGGAAATTTTCAGGACAGATTCAAATCATGGTATATAATATATATTCACCTAAAATCACTATGAAAGCATTATCTTTATTTTATAAATGAATACCTTTTCTTATTGAAAACTAAAGTATATTCCCCATTTGATATGTC
This sequence comes from Drosophila putrida, assembly GCA_037043535.1. Taxonomy (NCBI): domain Eukaryota; kingdom Metazoa; phylum Arthropoda; class Insecta; order Diptera; family Drosophilidae; genus Drosophila; species Drosophila putrida. Next base: position 899,131 of record JBAMBI010000811.1, on the reverse strand, counting down.
GTAATGGGTATACTAAAAATTGTCGCTTTGCAACTCATCTTGTTGCTGTGCTGACACTTTTGCGTGAATGCTGTTGCTTTTCCTCCTGACCCTTCACCTCAGCTCCACTTTTCTTCTTAATGTGTTTCCCTGCCTATTCACTGAGAGAAACAAAAAGTAAGGGGAAGATGGAGCGATGGAGATAGAGACAGAGAGAGAGAGAGAGAAAAGAGGAGCTAGCCGCTTTTCTGCGGGCGTTAACCGGGCTCCTTTGTTGTTGACTTTGTGCTCCAGTTGCAGCAGCCGCAGATTGCGGCTTGACTCAAACCAAAAAAAAAAAATAGAGAAAGGGAAATGAGAGTGAATGAGAGTTTTGCCTCTCGCGTTCGCGTTAGAAAACTGCATATTTGGCTTTTGTGGAAACTATCATTAAACAAGTAAAGCGACCACACGAGGCTCTGTTGGCTCTGTTGGCTAAGAGCTAAGAGCAGCATATGAACTAAAAGCCATGCTAAAAGAAAAACACAACAACAAATACGTCAACAAAAGGCGTTGCAATCTTCTCCTGTTCCACTTTTCCTCATTCTCCTGTTCCCCTTTTGTTTCTCTCTCATTTTTTTCTTGTGCTCAGCTGCTGGCTTTTGACTCTTGTTGCCTTTTTAAGCTGTTAACTGCCGCTGCAGGCGTCTTCAAAAGGCATAAGCTTAATGTGTTTTGGCATCGGCTTTCAAAGTGCAGGTTCTCGAGGCTTTCCTAGACGACGAGGCTTTACATTCTGTATTTGACATTACCAACTTGGATGTGTTGGACCACAATTTCACAAGCTTCTCTCTCTCTGCTCTCAAAGCCATTGGCAGCCACAAAGGCCACAAAGTGTCTCACACTGTTTTCACCCCAAAACTGCCTGCAGCTCTTTCCAGTTCAACTTCTGATCCTTTTTCTGCTCTTTGAGCTACTGTCGTCATTCTCTTCGTTCGTATACTTAGCAACTTTTTTGCTTTGTTACTCTTTTTTTGTGTCTTGTTTTAACTTTTTTTCTTATTGGCATTTCTTTGTGCTCTTTTTTATAATAGCTTGCACTTGGCTTAATTGAGATTTGTACCTCGCATTTTGGTCAGATTTGATTGATAGGTCAGACAAATGTGGAGTTCCGTAAAAAGTGCAAAAAATCTGTTGATTTTGTAAACTAAAAATGGTAGTATACTATATAATTTATATATTCATGACCAGCTTTAACAACTGAATCGATTTAAGGAGCTGTATGAGCTAGAGATCAATCCACCAATCTTGGTTCCTAGGTTTCTTGAAATCCTAGCCAAATCAAAATTGCTTTAGAGCTTTACCAAACTTCCTTCAGCCTTCACAAATCAAATAAGCCGACTATAATAATGATAATTACTAATGTTAAATTTTAAAGCCAAATTATCGTAGTCTACTGACTTGTAAAGTTGCTTTTACATAAATATACATTTTGTAAAGTGTATTTTGGTTGAGAGTTTGTTCTTAAATCCTTTAATTAAAAATTTTGAGTAATTCTAGTCATGTCTGCTAGTCATCTGCTCAAAACCTAATCAAGTTTTTAAATTGGATTATCTTATCGATAAGTTATTAAAAAATGCAATAAAAGGACACACAAGCAAACTGATGCCTTAATTTTTTTTCCAATTTTGTTTGATGCTGTTAGTGGAAAACCGCATAAATTTTCGGTCGCGTCCTTTGCATGCAAAAGAAAAAAGGAAAACAACGTCTCAATTTGTCTCAAGTTGTCAAGTTAACGTTGCAACACTTTACACTTGGAGTGTTACAGACGGGACGACGTCATCGCCGCAGTTGCAGTTGCCTTTCCCCTCATTTCCTTGTTTCCTGTTGTTGTTGTTGTCGTTGTTGTTGGCATCGTTGTCGTTGACTTTGACACCGTTTTGCACTTTTCGTTGGCATGTGAGGGAGGCTCCATTACTATATACCACTGTTGGGCGTTACCCGCTTTGACAGGCACTTATTTTCTTATTATTAAGTATACGCTTAGTTGGCCCGTGCACTGTACTGTACAGTGTGTGTGTAGGAATGGAAGTGAAGTGCAGACGTAATGCGCTCGCCAAGTAATGATTACTTTGTGTCTGCCGCTGACAAATGCCGTCAGTCAATGTCGAAAGTTTACCAGCTGCACAGATGGAAGCAAAAGTCTGAGTCAGTCCGTCAGTCAGTCAGTCAGTCAGTCAGTCGTGGAAGTCAGGAAGTCGTATCTACGAAGGATAGTCGGACTGTTGTCCATGACGACGACAACTTCTACTTCTTCTTGTTCTTCTCATTCCAGACGGAAGTCGCGCACAAAAGGCGCATGTTATGCAATCTGCAATCTGCACGTAAAACTCGATAGATTCTTTCTTTAATAGGAGTATGTGTAGATATGTGTGTGAGTGTGTGTGTGTGTGTGTGTGTGTGTGCATTCATGTGCATTGCAGCCGATAAGAGAGCATTGGAAATTGGGCTTTGACTGTCTCTCTCTGTAGTTGGCCCCAAAATAAAAACTTTTACTTCAACTTTTTAATGACTTCTTTAAGGGGCCAAACTTTATTTATTGCCGACAGCCACATAGCAATTTTAGTCTAATTTGTCGCACAGCTGCAAGGATTACTTAATTGGCAATGGAGTGCATCAGTTACGATAGATATATATTTATTTAAATGTCTCACTTTATCTGCGTTTAATCGGTAAACTTGTTGGAAAACATTTCGAGCTTAAATAAATAATAATAATTAAGCCAAATAAATATATATCTTTAGAAATGAAGAGACAGAGAAACTTTAAACTAAACGGGAATATAGGAGATAAATGATTGTTAAACGCTTAATTTTAAAGTGAAGAATTGAATGAAAAGAAAGGAAAAGTTTTGTTTGGCTAACAACTTCAGTGGCAGTTACCAAATTCAATCGATTAACGGTTATCCAGTTGACATGCTGCTTAACGACTTTGAAAAATGCACTCCCATTGATTGGTTCGGCTTAAACTAGTCAGTAGTTGATAGTAGTTGATAGCAGGAGGAGGACAATCTAATTGTCAGTCTATGATATTAAGCTGAGCATGACGCTATTGTCATATGAAAATTCAATTTCCTATCCACTTGGCTATTGATTACCATGTCCCAAACTGTCAGCCGGAACTTCCGTCCTTGCCCCCATTGATGTGACTGCTGCTGCTGTTGGGCATTTCCGCCAGTGTCCCATTTGGCATTAATTACGCGCCTACTGCAAATCCTGCAAATGCTCAATCAATGGCTTCGAAATATGGTTGTCAGTGATATTTGGTGTTTGTGTTGTTTGTGTTGTTGTTGTTGTTGTTGTTGTTGTTGTTGTTGTTGTTGTTATTGTTGTTAGCCTCTGGCCATCATCAGTCATGGGCATATTTTGACATAGCATCAGTCAAAAGCCAGTTGCCCGAAAATCTCTCTGAGCCTCATTTGCAATGCCAAAGTTGTTTTGCTGGGGCGACAATCAATGCGATTTGGTTCCCGGCAGCTAAACGGTTGCCAATGCCAAAAATCTGTCGGAACTGCCGCCTGACAACATTTGCCAACAGCTTCGCTTATTGTGTTAGCCAGCAGCCGGCAGTCAACAACCAAATGAAATGGCTTACATTCTATTTGCCATAATCGAGGCTCTTCATAATTTGTTGTCTTCCTTTTTTTCCTTCTTCTTATTTCTTTTTTGCCTTGCTCTCATTTCTTTCGTGGGCGGCAGCTGCTAATGAGGAGAGTTTTGTTGTGGACACTGTTTTGTGGGCCTATTCCGCTTGACTTTGAGTTCTTTTGGAACATTTGCTAACAAATTGGTTGTGTCATTTGCAGGCAATTAACTTTGTATACCCTGTAGGCATTAAGTGTATCAAAAGGGTATATTAATAAATTAATCTTTCATATACATTAAATGAAAATGTTGACAAAATGTCGTGTGTATATTATTTAAGTAGTACATTGTTTAAAATATTTTACTGCTATTAAGGCGAGCTGTTAATACTAATACTAAGCTTACTACTACTAATTCTACTACTTACTTCTACTACTACTTACTTCTACTACTTACTTCTACTACTACTACTTCTACTTCTATTACTACTAATACTATTTCTACTACTACTACATCTACTACATACTTCTACTTCTACTACTACTTCTAGTACTGCTCCTTATAGTACTGCTCCTTCTACTACTATTTTAACTCTTCTACTTCTACTACTGACTCTTACCTCACCTACTACTAGAAGTAGTATACTACGTCTATAATATACAATTTTAATATGTAATATTTCTATTTAGTAGCAATATTAACAACATAAACAAATTTAAATAAATTTATTTTCGCTATAAAAAGGAGAGAAAATACTATATCTGAAAGTAGTGCATACTTTCAGGCAGTTAAATATGTGTTTGCAACTCTTGTATACAAATCTTTTTTACATTCGTATAAATCAGTTTCGTCTAATGCTGAGATTTTAACGATTGTAAGTTGCTGACAGCATATTTGCTTTATCCTCTATTCCTTAACCAATATTTGTTTGGTATTTAAATATTAAATCAATTACATGAAATGCTAATGTAAATCTCAATCATGTGTCCTATTTGCAGCTCCAATGCGACAGTAAAGCGATTACAGCAGCTACTCAACGTCAGGATCAAAGCTGGAAACGGCAGCAACAGCGAGGACTCTAAATACCAACAACATTAAAACACGCAAACATTCACACACACACACACACACACTGACACAAATACAAACACAAACAGACAGAGTAACTGCCACGCCTTCAATACAATAATACACAAATCGAACGCACAATGAAAAACGACGTCGTGCGATGGAGCAGGCAGCCAAATAGCAACAACAACAACTGCAACAGCAGCAGCAACAAAAGCCACAGCAACAACAACAGCAGCACGAAACACAGTCAGCGAGACGGCAACAGAGTGTTGAGGCAACATGTTGCTAGCAAAAGAACTTGTCAACCAAAAGCAACACTTGCAAATGTTGCAGCCGCAATGTGGCAACAGCAGCAGCAGCAACAGCAACAAACAATCATTGAATGTGATATATCAACAACAAATTTCAATTTCGATTGCAATTTATTCAAAAATAGTTTTTTAACGCAACAAAATAAAACGAAATGCAATCGCAGCAGACATTCTAAAACGTCGACAGCGACGCCGACGTCGACTGCGACGTCGATGTTAACGTCTACGTCAAAGTCTACGTTGACTGCGTTGCTGCTTATTTTGCAATTTAGTATCGTAGTTTTTTTATGTAATTTTAATGTCGGTTTCGCGGCCGCCAGTGTTGCCCCCAAAGTGGAAACCGGCCACGCCCAGTCGCCACTGTTACCGCCCTACGTTCTCGATTATGAGACGCCCAGCAGCAGCAGCGGTAGCAACAGCGCCCAGTTAAACGCCAACAATGGACGTTCATCTGGCGCTGGCGGAGATTCTGGCCACTATACGCACACCTGGGCGGTCCATATACCAAACGGTGATAACAATGGCATCGCCGATACTGTTGCCAAGGAACACGGTTTCGTCAATTTGGGCAAGGTGAGTACACAAACTTTTAACTATTATTTCACTTAGAATAAAATACTTCAATATGAGAATAAAATACATCACAATAAGAAAATCGTTTATTTTTTCTGAAGAATCAAATATTGCATTTTTTTCGAACATTTTTAAATATTTTTTAAGACATAGAAAAATTGTTCATATAAATTAAAAGTGTGACGAAAAAAAAAATATTTTTTGATTTTAAAGATGATATCAAAAATAATAGCTATGATTTTAAAATTAAACCAATTCTAGCAAAAATATTCAAAAACACAGCTAAGTTAATTTTAAAAGAATTTTAAAAAGGATACATTTTTCTTTACTTTTAGAAAAAAAGGAATAAGGGCTTTTGCATAACTTTAATTTTAATAATCGAAAATAAATATTTAATAATATTTAACAAAAACCGAAAAAAGAGTTATCCCAAAACTTTTTTGAAAAAATCTTTACTTTAATTATTGTTTTGCAAACTATTTCTAAATATCTCAACAGTTACATTTCCTGTCTTATTGTTAAGGGGAACAGCTGAATATCCTTACCAATATTTTTAATGTATTGGTTACTGTTATAGGATCTACTGCATTTTCTTGTTATTTGGGGGAATCTCTTAAAGTAACTAAGTAATTCTATATTAATCCCAAACTTATTTGATATAATTGAATAGCATATTCTAAAGAACTGTAATTTTATATCATTATTTCTTGATGTTTGTGGTAACTACTATAATTTGTGTTCGCTTTGGTGCGATATCTTCTTGCAGTTTACGAAGCTTTGTCTAGAATAACTTAATTTCAGTTCGTTATAAAAGTGCCAAGGCTAGTTTCTAAGTCAGTTGAAATAATTATGAATTATGGTAAATCTATATTACTTTTTAAAGGATTAAGCACTTGGATGTTGGAAAATGATGTACGCGTCTAGCAATTTTCAGTCATTGCCACAAGCTATTTTAGTTTTAGTTTAGTGAGGGTAAATACCCTCATTCGCCAGCTCTCAGTCCCAGTCCTGTAACATTTCTGGTTGCAATCCCGCTTCAGTGGATGGGAAACTTTTGAAAATGCAACAATTTGGCCCACATGTGCGTTGAGGCACGGAAAAGTGGGAAATGCTGGGGGCAGGACCTCTCGTTTGACAGTTTAGCATATCATTAGGACACTCAAATGTGAGACTATTACAACTTTGTCGCAGACACACACACACACACACACACACACTCACACACAAATGGAAATCTATTCAAAGCACATTTTGAGTAACTTTCACGTTATGGCCACTAAGCTGTAACACACGGCACACACAAAGGATAGCAGAGTTCTGGGTGTGTGTCCTGGACAAAGTTTAATTTTTACTGATACCCTGCAAAGATTAAAAAGGGATGCAATACATGTTGTCAAACGCATGTAACAGACTTAATCAGCTGCGAAATTAAACAGTACATTACTTAAATAGTATCTGTCGATCAGAGTAAATTGATCTCAAATCTGATAAGATTATCTTTTGGTGCTGAAAATTTTATATAAATCGAATAAAAAACACAGAAGCTATAATCTATATTTTGTATACCTACAAACTTACAACTTGTATTTAAATCCTTATTCTCTAATTTGATAATAATTGTACATCATTGGTTTCTGGAATGGTTGACATTAAAGAAATAAGTAATGAAGCTTATGGGAATTAATTTTGTGTAGGTTTGTAGGATGTCTTCAAGTTGAGCAGTTTATAGTTGTCTTTATATCTGTATTTCCTGTCTATCACATCACGAAACTGAGGCAAGTCTACACACAGTGAGGAAAGTCGCAGGTGTTGCAACTGCTTGGGTAAACTTTTATCTGATTTCAGTCCAGTGGCCACAGGGCAGCAATTTGCCGTCACCCGTCCAAACAGGAGACAATTGAAACACCACTAAGAGAGAGCTGTCAGGTTCACGTACAAATACCCAATAATAGAGCTACTTATACACATCTAGCGATACATTTATAAATCTTTGTAGATGTGCATTTGAAAGTTAAATTCTCTCTGTGACACTTACTTTTGTGGATTATATTGAGGAATTGCTTGGAGTTGGCATTTGAATTTTCAATTGAAACTCGGTCGCAGGTGGTGAAATTGTCACGGAATCTTTTGTTTTCGGAACTTACTTAAGTTGGGCACTCAAAACGAAATTAGTATCATTCACAATAGCCCCATTGACCGACCGGACGCCTATTGTATTAATTGCCTGGATACCTAAAGCCCAAAACTCAATTTATTGTGCACTCGAGCTAAAACTTTTCTATCTCTCTGACTCTCTTTTTGTTGGCCAACTCATTTAGTGTCTTTTACTTTGGACACCGGAATTACTATTGAAGTTGCTTTTCTCGTTCTGTAACAGTCAAGCTGGCAGCAAGTTAATTGAAAATTAATTTTAAATGCCATTGTTCAAGCGTATACCTTTCGCTTTCCCAACGCGTTCGTGGCGGGTTTTCAAATAAATGGCACATTTACATAATTAGACAACGTCAAATGGCTGTAAAATTGTAACGATTTGTCCGCACAGCGGAAACTAGAACTAAATGCGACATTTCAACTACGTACTTGACCTCAAATCGGAAGCTGCAGAGTCGCTCTTTAATTTCTATTATAGATATTACAATTGAAACATGTGTCCTTAATTCTAATCTGACTTATAAGATAGCTAGTCTCAAGGATCAACAGATTTCAAGCTTGCATAACTTTGACATGAGGTTGATATGATGATCATTTTAAATCAAGAATCAACTGATTTGAAACTTGTATACTTTTGGCATGAGGATGATATGATGATAATTTTAAATGTACTATAGAATCATTTTATACATCTAATCATGTCTAAAATGACATTCCACACGAAAATCGGATTAGATTTGACAAAGTTATCCAAGTTTGAAATCTGAAGATTCTAATTTTCAAACCTCGAGCTTTTACTTTTAATCAACTCCTGAGTTTTTACTTTTAATCAACTACTGATGCCCAAGTTGATTCGATTCTTAGAAAGATCTTCGAAAATGATTGTAATATTTCAGTATTTTCCTTTTCAACACTTGTGATTTTGAATTCGTAAGTTGAAATTGTGGCAAAAAAGAAAAGTGCTGATAATTCTTCTACTATTTCTTTTTCTCTTATTGTTTCCGCCTCTTTTATTTGCTGCAAATTCCTTTTGACAAACTGTGCGAAACTAAACCCAACTAACTGTGCAAACAAGTTACAAGTGAAACACAAGTTGTAGCTAACAACAAGAACAACTGCAACAATAAGAACAAACAATAACAACAAAACAAATTAATAAACATGCGACTAGCGCGACTTTTTGCCTTTTACTTGCGAATTGTGCGACTCCCCGTTGCGAATATTTCTGCTTGTTTGTGTTTTGTTAGACTTATTTAGCACTGGGCGTTCCATAAGACTTCCAACTTATGATGTTTTCCAACACTGTGCACATACACCCTCAACTCTACTCTACTCTGTCAAAGACACGGCGGCGTTGTCATTTGATGTTGTACTCGAAGTTTTAATGAAAACTACGGAATGTTTATTTATGTTGCAAAGTGTGGAAGGATGTGTACAGTGTATAAACTTTTGACGCTGCAATTATGTTGATAACACATAGAGCATTGAAAGTTTTTAGTCTCAAATGAGCGAGGAATAGAGGAATGTAGTTCGGCTTTAATGCTTATTAGAGACCTTATTAAGGAAAATTTTGTTGGGGAAAATAGTAATTAAAAGAGCTTTTTAACAAAGTAAATAATGCTTAAAATAACACTCCAGCTCAAGTTATTTTCCAACACTAGCTTAATATCTTCTAACTAATAAGTTATCAATAGCACAGTTTAATTTAATTGATATTAGATCATGATCAAACTATCACGCATTAGATCACTTAACTAAGATTGTTAGTTAGTATTTAAAACAACACTCAAGTTGAAGTTAGTTTCCAGCACTAAATTAATATCATCTAACTACTTAATAAGTTATCAAAGTTATCAATGTCACATTTTTTTTTTAATAATAATAAAGATTAGATCATGATGAAACTATTACGCATTAGAAAACTTAATTTAGATTGGTCTTTTTCATATTTGCCAACACTGAGTAAATATTTTGCAACACTGCATTTAAAATTGCTTCTCCCCTAACAAACTGACAACTTGCATTAAGACTAACGGCTGTGAATTTATTTAGTTTAAGCTTAAAGCTCAACTTTTTCTTTGCTCTACTGCAAGATTAATCTACTGCTGCTCTCGGCCAGTGTCATCGTGCCATTGTTTGAGTTACCAATTAAACGCGAACACTCTCGCTGGCTAAAGAATAGCACGGAGATAGAAACGCGGGGTTGTTTGCGTTTTTAACTAACTTCTGACTAATGCATTTTTGGCGCACAAGTTTAAAAGATAAGAGAATGGCAATTTATGCGCTGCATTAATTTCCTCCCCCCCCACAGCCAACACAGGATACAAGCGACGAGTATACACCTCAGTTTTATCCTAAGGATGTGCTTCTCACTGTCAGTTGCAGTTGCGACTCCAGCTCCAGCTCAGCTGAGCTCCTTGAGTACAGTTTGGCTTCGTCCCCAGCAGCAGGCAGCTGCTGTTTGTCATTGCTTATCGGGGTCTGCAAGCCGGAAACTTCCTTTAGGCCATTGTGTGTGTGAGGTCTCAACGTGGCTTTTGTGTATAGACGTATTTACATAACACAGTCGGAATTTCGCTCCTTCTTTCCATTCCATTCCACGCTTGTGTCTATTGTTCGTGTTGTGATAAATGTTATCATTGTCTGTCTGGTAGGATCCGCCTGTCTTTAGCTCCACTCATCAACTTAATTGAAAAGCCTCTTGGACTCGTCGATGCTTTTTCACTTTGTTATTTGCCTTTTGGCATTCTGCCTGCCGCCTTCTTTATTTCCCTTTTTAATCAATTTTCCTCATTTTTATTTGTGCCTTGTTCCTTTATTTTCACTTGTCGGGTCTTAAACTTATCATCCGGTTAACTTTGCCGCTTCTTCGAATATTGATTGTCCTTGATGGGCTTTTTCCTTTCACTGCAAAATTGCAATTTTCAGTCATTGGCTCCTTTTGGTCACTGTTATTGCATTTCACATAATTAAAATCACAGCCAATGATGTGTAAAGCACAAACCGACTTCCTTATTATCGTCCTTCTCCTTCACTCCACTCCACACCAGTCCATTCATTCATTTTGTCTTTCTTTCTTTCTTTCACTGATAAATTACGTTTTTTGGCTTGACAAAAGGTCTTGCTTCTTTTATATTACCTTTTTAGCTTGTTGATAAAGGTCAACAGCTCATTAACGACAAGGATTGCATGTCAAAAGGATGAAAATAGCTGCAACATCTTAAGAAGCACCACAAAAGTATGCTACATTTTTCAACTTGTTTGATTTGAGCTAGGTAAAGTCGAAAAAAAAATACCTTTTAATAGAGCTTACGTTCTACAGCTTGACAACCATTGTCATTGGCGAGTCTATTAGGAAGCTTTATAGCTATAAAATTAATGTTATTTAAATCTATTGAAATATTCAGTGTTGAAGAAGAATTTCAAGCTACTTATCTGTACTGTAGTTTAAACAAAATTTACTGATATAATAGAAAAAGAGCAGCGCAATTTTAAGAATATGTGTAAAAAATAAAAGATAGAAAATTATATTAAGGGGAAAGCATATTTCAGAGTGTACTCTAAACTTTTAGACGATAAAATCTGATCTTTAAAAAATATTTGGAGTGCTTTAAGTTATTTATATTTATAAAAAATAAACCATTTCAATAGCAATGTTTTATAACAGTTTTAATAAAAAGAGCTGCAATAAATTAGATACTTTTAAAATATAAGCTACCTTAGGTCACATGCACAACCGACAAATTGCGACAATTTTCATATCATTTCTTGTTATATTTTCATTTTTGCTTTTTTGCATGTCGAGAAGTTTAACAAAAGTTGAAAATGTATAGATACGAATGTGTGTGTGAGAGTGCGTGTGTGTGTGTGGGTACATTAGTAGCTGTAGTTGCATATAAGCAAGCTTGCGTGTGGACTTAGTATCTGTGTGAGCTCTGCATATGTATGTGTGTGTCGTGTGTGGCTCATGGCGGATATCGTTGATAAATTTCAAGTCAAAAACTCGGAAAATATTTATGACTTAACTTTTGTTTAGTAACAAAGCAACACGCGCGCCAACTGACAAACTCACACACGCACACTATCAAATACACACATCCACACACACACATACAGATACTAATACAAACACAGATACTCATACACATATGCAGAGACATTTATATGTCGCCGAGGCTAGAAAAGCTTTTGTGCGCTGTCAGAAAACTTGGATCCTGCGCTTATGCAAATAGAAGAAAGGATTTTTGCTTACTTGTCGTTTTGTTAAAAGCCGTGGATATGTGGAAATGGGGAGGGGAAGAGAGTAAAGAGGAGTGTGTAAAACTTTAATCACATGACATGATGAGAAATATCACAAGTTTCTATATTATCTGTCATTGATCCATGACTTGGTTGTAAATGTAAAAGTTTTCACTGCAATTTTCTGCCAAGTTCTATTGCGCCCTGTACCTAATTGAATATGTAAGCCCAGAATGCGATTGAGTGTGAAATGAGTGACTTACATCCACACACACACACACACACACACCCATACTCACACCCACATACTGAATAGAAAACTCTGAACTGAACTGAATTTTTGCAGAGGGAAAAGTTTTATACAAATGAAATTCAATCGAAGAGTTAAGAAATTTTTTACTTTGGCACAAAATTAAGTTTACTACTTTTGTGGCACAAATGAATGAGTGAATCAATGAGGGAATGTACCCTCAGGCAGGTCTAGGAATATATTACGTATACGTCAATAATATATATCGTATGTGTGGGTAAACTTTTTGCATGCCCAATTGCCAAAAGTTGCACTTGCCTAATAAATATTTCAAAAATTCATTTCAACTTTGGCGCCAACGATTTTTGCTTGTAAAAGGTTTTGCCAACAAAAATCTAGAAATTGTTACAGCTTGACAGCCAGTGGGCTTATAAAGTGCTCAATTAAGTTGACCAACTCTCATTTTATTGCCCCGTTTCCGTCCACAAAAACAATTTCCATCAAATGCGAGACGAGTAAATTAATTTTCACAGCTTTGATGACACCGTTTTTAATGGCGAACATCTCTGGTAAATTAAGTTTGATTATGATAATAATTATGCTAAAAATATAGAGAGGAAGAGAGGAGAGAAGAGTTGGTAAATTAATTAGCCAAACCTTGAATACCTTTTGGCTAAATGAAGTATGTTTGCTAGTTTCGCAAAATGTATAAAAGTGTCAAGTTGCTTTTCAATTTAATTGAATAAAATGCTTTGCCGTTGATTGACAGTTTTAATTAGCATAGGAAAAAATACTTTTGAATTTTAAAATATCCCTTATAAAATATATTCATTAATAGGGACTACAGCTTTTTATTATTGTTTCACAGGTTGAATGAGTGGATAATAAATATTTTAAAGAATCAAACTTATTTCTGTTTCAATCATAAATTTCAGAAGATATTTTTAAAAACTGAACTTGACTGCAAGCCGTCCAAAACTACTACAGCTTGATATCTTAAATACTGACAGTGAAATACAAGAATAGAAAATTTGCGATCACGTTTTCTCTTCAAATATTTTCCTGCTGAATTTTTGTATTGTATTAGCAAAAATAAAGGAAAATCGCCAAACATAAATTGGACAACGCACAGAAAATATGTCTGCCATATATTTGGCCTATACCCTAGATATTCTATAGCGGAGCTAAGAGTTTGACAGACTTGAAGTACAACATTTGCAGCATCATCTATTGCAAAACAAAGACTTGAAATGTTTGGCAGGATATCTTCCTGGTGATATCCTTTTGCTAGTTCATTCCTTTACTACCCACAATTTTATTTAACGCCCAATCAACGTGTATTTTTACTTAGCTTCTTTTCCCTCTTCGTTTTGGCCACTGACAGAATTCTTCTTTCGCTTTAAAATAGACTTTCAAATGCTTCGCCTTCTTGTCCTGGCATGGAAAATGGCAAAATAATAAAATGCTGTGCCTTGGCCACGCCCCCCAAGTCTAAACCAAACAAATGGGCGTCTAACTAAGATGCGTCCAAGATTATTTCAACAAGATTTTTTCCCAAACTCCTTTTGGCTTGCTTAATTTAGACGCAATTTTATGCTCCATTGTTTTGTTTACTATTTTACATTTTTCTTTTACTTCTGCTTTGTGCCACGCCCACTGCTACAGTGGCTCTGATAATCTCCTCCCTTTCGCTGTTGGCTCTGTTCAAGTGAAAAATTGCTAATGGTCAACAGGCAGCTTTGGCCTACACACAAAGCGTTGCCAATTGGCGACAATTTTAGCCAACACTCCCTATCCCTAAATGTGACAGTGCCTGCGCGCAGTAAATGGCCGAGCTGTGATTTTTAATTAAAAGGTCCAATGTCCAGAACGGCGGCCGTCCAGTTACAGTGAGTGCACAGAATATCGCACCATTTGGCAAAGTCAAAGTCAAAGTTGAGTTGATTTTAGGGCCGTTTTAATTGCCACCCAAAACGATATAAAAAGCGAAAAAGAAAAACAGACAGAAAATGGGGGAAAAGAAAAAGAAAATCAAGTAGAAACGGAAAATTTATGCAGTGCTCAATCAAGCGTGACAGCTTTATTGCACACAACAAGTCAAAGTGAAAATTGGAAATTTGTGGCAAATATTTTGACTGCATAAATATTGGCTACTTTTTTTTGTATACACCCTGCAGGCAAATGACCCTAAGGGTATGCTAAACAATTGTCAAAGATTAAAAATTTTGTATGCTGATTGAAAGGATTTGTATAATCTTTAATTGTACAGGGTATTTTCTCGCTGCATATACTCAATTAGCGAACATTTGTACTTGTTCACCATTTTATTATTGTATTTTTTTGCGCTTAGTCAAACAAATCGTTAGCAATTGCATTTTTTCAGTTGTGTTCTGTTTGAGGCACGAGGGGGGCAAGGACGGGGCACGGGGGCACGGCTGGGTAACGATGATTGCGCAATCACATCATTGCTTCACGCTTGATTAACGCAATGTCATGTTTGCCACCAGCTAGCGTTAGCAATTATGTATAATATTTGTCGGATTTGAATTCGAATATCGAAACAAATTTGTGCAAGCAATTGAAACAATTAAAGTTGATCAACCAAAATGGTCAATAAATCTAAACAAATTAATAACAAGTGTGCATGAAAGTGTGTGCTTAAAAGTAATAAATAAAAATGTACACAATGCAATGTTTAAACAAAATGTGCAGCAAACAATTTATGGTATTTAGGGCCGTAAACTTTAAAGGGAAGAGAACCAAATTTTAAGTTCATCTTTCCTTTAAGGTTAATGACAAGATGATTTTTCTTAAAGTCCACTTTAAACTATGTTAGACTGATAATAACTATAATATTTGACATGCTAGCTGTGCTCTTTTTCATCCGATTTCTTATCACTGTCTGTAATACTGATCCAACGCTGCGTATACTTGATATTTTATTGCTAATAACGCACATACGCCATGTATACGATAGATGTTATCGCTCTTTAGTCCATTTGCTTTTGCTTTAATAACGCTTCGTTGTAATTAAATTGCAATTAATTGACCACAACTTTCTCAGCAGCTGCAGCTGCAATTCTGTTGGCCCTTTTGAAATGTGTGTTTTTGAGCAGCAAACAAACAAAATGTGCACTTTTGCTGTTGGTATTCAGCCTGAGGATGAGGATGAGTTGCCAGCCAAGCATAATGTGTCCATAAATCATTGAGTACCTCTGGCAATGCACACACACAGAGTGAGAAATCTGTAGAGAACAGATAAAGAGAGAGTAAGAGAAGAGACAGAGAGTCAGGAAGAGAGAAGTTTGAATATTTGACTGAGTTATTAGACCCACAGTCATATATCATGGCTTTTTGTGTATGGATTGGAATTTTAATTGCCTCTGCAATTGAATTTCCCGGCTTCAAACTGAACTGGAAAGTGTTGAAATTGAGTGTGAATTCGAATACCATGATGAATGAGTGTTTACTAAAGCATATGCAACTAATATACAAGAACAACAATTGAAGTGATTTAAATAATTACAATGACAACTATAAAATTTCATTTACATCTTAATAAAATTGCATAAAATAAAGTTGCATTTGATAGATACTCGAGAATATAAATCAGTCAATAACTGGAAGAAATACACAAAGGATAAGGATAAAGAACAAAGTTCATTCAACAACAGAAAGAAGCAGAACAATAAATCATTTTATCTATCGCTCTGTTTTACCCTGGTGCATTGAATTGTAATCTGATTTTAGATTGATGTGCATTATCCTTGTGGCAAACTCAACTCACTCACAAATTGAAGGCATCTGCATCCTTTTGTGTTTTTACTTTTGAAATTACATTGAAATAACATCAATTGCATTCTGAGTAATAAAATTTGATTTATGGGTTTTCTGCACAGCTTGCATACAATTGAAAATTGGCAATACTAACTTAATACCCTTATTAAAGGTGTCAGCAGGTATCAGTTACTAGAAATATTCATACTCTTTGTGTCAAGGCTGTAAAGGTTATTTTCAATTTTTAATCAACTTGATGCAAGCATTTTGAGCATTTTGCAGAGCTGTCTATAAATCTGAGTGCAAATTATTTCATTGTCTTTGACACACTAAAAGCCATGTTTGGGGATTTGGCAGGCATTCAAAAAAAAAAAAAAAAGTAGTAGAAAAGAAAAAAAATTGACAACACAAAAGCTTTTCAGTTCGCATGGCATTGAAAAGTTGCCAGCCAACTGAAAAGCTGAACGGATGGCAATCACCGTTGCAGTTACGTGTGTGTGTGTGTGTGTGTGTGTGTGTATTGAACTTAGCCGTTGACCTTAGCCTGCTTTTAGCCACACTCAGACACTCACACACACAGGCAGACAAGCTCACACTTAGTCATTTTGTCATTTACTTGTTAGTGGCACTACAGGAGAAATAAGAAGCAAAAATGTGTTGCATATTTTTAGGTTGCTGCCGCTGCCTCTTCCTCTGCAACTGCTGCTGCCTCTGCCACTGCCACAACTCGTGTGTGCATCTCGTTCATGGTCGAACCGAGCAGAGAGCAAAGTCAGCCGTTCAACGTCAACATCAAGTGGCCCACTCGGTGTTGCACTTGAACCGTAATGAAAGCATTTGCTGCCACAAGCACAAACACATGCATAACGACAGACAGACACACAGACAGACAGACACAGAAAGAGCATATAAAAAAGAAAGAGAGAGAACCATAGAGAGAGAGAGAGGGAGAGAAAGAGATGCAGCATTGCACTTGGTTAGTTTTAGTGTGTGCGACATCTGACACTTGTCTGTACTTTTATATTTCACAACTCGTAGAACAACAAATACAACACACACTCACACCTATGTACATATATCTTATGAATTTAAGATTATAAACCAGGTGAAAAGTGCCTGGAAATGGAACTTAAAAGATGCTTCACGTTGCTCCTAAACAAACTCTTATGCTCATGTTTCAAAGCAAGACTTTTGTTAGACGAAATCTAACTTCTGAAACTTAACTCAGAGATATTAAACTTCTAAGGCTAGCAAATGGCAAACAAAAGTGGAAAATGACTTTAGCTCCGGCCTGTTGAAGATAAGTATAGATAGTATTCAAAACTTTCCGGAAAAATCGCAAACGCTTTAACAGATGTACTCGCTGTTAACGTTAACAGCACTGTTAGGAACAACAGTCTGAAGGCTATTAGTTTAGGCGAGATGAAGTTCGTGGATGCATTAGTAATTTATAATTATCTATATCAAGTTTACTTTGTATGGCTTGAAAACTGTGTTGAAATGAATACAAAATTATTTAAATTTTAATTGGGTTTCTTCAGCATCGACTGCTTATCTGGCAATAATTACCAAATCAGTATTTTATATTCTCAGATTGAGTAGGTCTTTTATAATAGTTTTTTCAGTTCTATAGTTTTATTTTTAACAGTTACAGGTTATAGATAAAATTGATTTTTATTATAACAAACAGCTTTTCTTTTGTAAAGTCGCTTAATTTAATAAATAAATACATACTTTATTCATACATGCTTCATAAATATTTGCTCTTAAATAAATAATTATTTTAGTTAGAAAATATTTAACTACCAATGTTTAAGCAAGTGGCAATAACACTTTTATTCGCACAATTAGCACACACACCTGCATGTATCGATATCCTGATCATTGGTATTTTTCTTGTAATTGGCCAGCTCATAGTAACCACATGCCACTCACACACACACATACACACTTGAAGAGAATTCAATGCCACAGAATTTCATTAACACTTGTGTCACGCGGCAGAGAAACGAGGTTCGTTTATTCATGTTTGGCCAAAGGAAAAGTGTCTTGTGGCTTATGCGTTAGTGGGTTAGCCTTGGCAACAGAATCACACACACACATACATACACACACATATACAATTAAACACATTAACACCTATTAGGAACGTAACACACGTTGGGAAAACGTACACAAGGAATGTGTACGGGGGAAAAGTGGCAGGAAAAGCAGGAAAAGTCAACGAGGCAGTTGTGCAAATGGCCACATAAATAAAAGCTACTTTCTGCCAAGTTATGAATAATCACGACAACAACAATGCTACACTTTGAGTGTATATGTGTGTGTGTGTGAGGACTATTGTAATTAAGCTTTGGGCTGTGGCCAAGGCAAGTGTTGGTTGTATTTGAAATGGCAACGCTTTGGGCTATTTTTATGTCCAACGCTGTGCAATGAAACGGCAAAAGCGTCTGCTTATCCACACACACTCACGCACACACACACATGCACATACTCACACAAATACAGGCATTACACGCACACAGAGATACAGGCAAACATAAAGGTAGCTAGGTATTAGCCTGAGCCATAGAACTGTAGATAAGAAAAGAACAAGCATTATGCCCCATGTGTGTTCTGTATACAAATCTCGAGAGTTAATTAAAAGTCATTAGTGTGCGGCATAATTGCAGCTAAACCTAAATGCCAAGCGGAATAAACGTGGCTTACAAATGACAGTGGTTGGTAGGAGTAAGGAATTCAGTTAAAGGAGAGAAGAAAATTTAGCTAGAAAAGCATCAAGTTAAATGAACATAATTGGAAATATAATCGTGTTTTGTCTGGTTGAGATTACAACAGGCAGTATATCAAATTGTTGAACACTATAAACAAATGTTGGGCAATAAAGTAAAGTAAATATAAATATATTACCTATTAAAAAGGTATTTTAGTAAAATATACTAAAATATTTTAAAGCAAATTAAATAAAATATATATCTTATTAAAAAAGTTATTAAGTAAAACTTATGGTATTTATTTACTTACCATCGAGTAAAATCAGTCAAAGCAAAACTTATTAATTAACAACTGATTAAAATAACATAAGATTTAATTTATGAACTAAAAATATAAACAAAGATAATCACAACTTATAAACCAACCAAGGTATTAATTCTTATGTTAAATATCTTTTAAAATGAGTACAGAATAGAGATTTTAAGACAACTTCAATTTTATTAAGTAAATATCTATTAGAATAATTAGAGAGTTAATAAATAGAGCAATAGCTAAATACACACTATACTTAAAGTTACTTAAAACAACTTGTTATAAACTAATATTTTGTCTTTCTCTTCTCTTTCAGGTAAGCAATAATTTCTCCTCAATTTACAAGGAAATACCGTCTTACAGTGTCTGTTGTGAGTATTTAGATGTCGTTAAGTTGAAAATTAAAACAGTGCTGAAAATGAAACTCCTTCAGCTGGTGTCGTAACATAATGCTTAATCCATAAATTAACTTAATCCAGCAAATGCCTGTGAGAGAAAGTGGAGAGAGTAGTGAAAGCAGACACGCTCAAAAGTATGCCATAGTTTTTTACTGGGTTTCATTTAACATTTAAGGGTCCCTGAAGTGTATAACGAGAACATTTTGATACATTCGCTATTAAAAATTAATAAATAGGCAACTCAACGGGCTCTCAGCTCATTACAATGGATGGAAAACTGAGGGAAACTGTGCCAATGAATAAAACGAATGGAAATGAATAAGTAATATTAAAATGCCAAATACTTTATGTACATTGGGTTGCATCCATTCACAATGAATTGAGTTCTCAGTCGCTTCACATTGGCTACTTTTAGTAACTGAAGAATTGACAGATGGCAAAAAGGTTCTTTGCTCATTTCGCGTTTCGTTTTTCGTGCTCTGTTTGAACGCCTCATAAAATATGCGCAAGTTCAAAAGAAAAGCTGGCATGAAAATGGCGACGTTTCCTGTTGCAATGTCCAACTCGACAGTTGCCCGATGTCTGTCCGACTGAGTTATACCATTATCTTTCGGCAACATTTCTCTGCATTTTCCTTTTTTTTTTATCATTTTCTTCTCATTCTTTCTTTATCTTCTTTTGTGGAATTTTTCAGTTTTGCACGCAAAACGGCAGAGTTCCGGTGAATGTTCATTTCGCTGACTTCTCTAACTTGTTGTTGTTGGAAAATACAGACAACTTTTATTCTAATTACCCACTTGCCCTTAAACACAGAGTTGTCGAAATTGTTGTCAAGTTTTTGTAAAAGTTCCATTAATTAACCATGTATGGAGTTTTTCGACTGAAAAGTTGTTGATTTATTTATTTAGAATTTTGAAATATGGAGGGTATCTCGAAGCAGAGCATACTCATCAGTTTTAAAAACTTTCATTTAGTAAAGGGACACTTGAAAGTGCTTCTTATTACGCATACGCCACGTGGCATACTCACTTCAACGTTTGAAGGTTGAAAACTCAGTCACAAATTCAAGATATTCTTGAATTTCCATAAAATGAATGGTTTCATGTGGCATGCGGCATGTTTCATGTGGCAAGTGGCAAGTAGAGGGCAACACTTTATTATTTATTGCCATAATCATGTTAATGGCAACAAGGCAACGGCGAGAAAAACGACACGCTAATCATATTTATTAACATTTTAACTTAATCATACACTCTACACGAAATGAAAACCAACAACAATAACGACAACAACAACAATCAACATCACTTTGATGTAAGCAACAACAAGAACAACAACAAGAAGACAATATCAAAGCCTCAAGGGATTCATTTGTGTCAAGTCCTGTATTTGTTGTTTTTTGTGGGTATTTTTTTGTTACTTTATCTGTATCTCCTTCAACAAGATTCCTTTAGCTATGGATAATAATTATTTTTATTAATTTTGCTACACAAACTAAAAGTAAAATATTATAAAAACTGTTTAGAAATCAACACCAAAAACAATAGAAAATTTTAGTTTCTAACTATAAGGTCTTACTTTTTAATAACTCTGTTGTCATCATATTAGCTTCAAATATATCTGTAGAGTATTACTTCTTCGTTCATCGAAAGCTAATAAAAAATATTCTTGATTTTAATTTCCATTTAATACACACAGGCATTTCTGCAAACTCACTTAATTCCCATATTTCTTGAACACATGTTTCCTCTTTACTTTTAAATGTGTTATTTATTTGCCGCTTCTTAGAATTTTGTTTTTTTTCTTCCTATATGTATATTTTGCTCTTAATGCCTGGCCGCAACTTTGCCCTCTTTTCATTTTGTTTATCATACTTGCCTTTTACAGGGTTCCTTGTTCCTTCTCCCCTCTACTTACTTCTGTGGAGCTCGTTCTTTTATTTTTTTCTGTTTCAAGTTCTGTGTTTGCATCACATTAACAGATAAGAAATGTGCTTTGCAGATGTCGTGGAAAATGGAGGAAAATATATTTAGAATTAAGCTTTTAAGATCTATCCTCAATCTTCATTTTCATATCAAGACTTTAGTTTTTCTCGAACAAGATTTCTTTTAATCAAAAGATTTGACTTTAATGGACATAACTTCAATCTTTCAATTAAAATTAATTAAGAACAGTAGTGAAATTAAATCAGTTTCCCCTATTTTCCAAACTATGAAATTTGATTTTTCGAAATCCAATAATTAAGTGTTGAGTTGCCTTTTGTGATTTGTAGAGCGAGTAAAGTGACTAAACCCTTAAACTATTTCATACAATTAGACACACATAATTCTTTCACACACACACATTAAACACACACTCAAACAGACAGATACAAAGACAGTTTCTAAAGTGCCCTTCCTGTGTTTTACAGTTGTAAATGCGACACAAAGCAGATAAAACATTTTCATTTAATTGAAACAAATGCGTGCTGCGTATCAATTTAAGTAAAACGGGACAAACAACAGCCACTGAGGAGAGTAACAACAGCAACAACAACAGTAACAACAATAATAGTGACTATAATACTAGTCAGCAACATAGTATAACTATTGTAAATGCTGTGTAGTGTAAAGAGCAATAAAAACTAACGGCTACAACAATAAGATCAGAGACGGTGCCACAGATTGTTGCCATCAACGAGGCGACACTCGCAGACCCCAAAAACGCCAAACGAATGAAACATGAGAAACACAACAGCGTGTGTGTGTGTGAGTGTGAGTGTTAGAGATGGTTATCTGAAAGTTGGTGTCGATATTTGTATTGAAAATCAAATATCACATAGAATAGGTATCGTCTGGTAAATATTATATGCATATTGCCCTTAAGGTCAATAATATGAATATTAATCAGTTAAAAAATATAAAGTAAAAATATAAAATAGTTCTGTTGTTCAGATTGGTAGATTTGTAGGTATATTAAATAGTCTAACAGAGAGTCAAATCTTCAAAGAGTAACCAAACAATTATTCATTCATATTCTTATTCATTCATATTCTAAAACATGTTCTAGGTTGCGTTCCTTTAAAAATATATTCAGCATATTTAAAAATCTAATTTTAATTTAACTCAATATCTTCTTTAAGGCTCTTAGACTATGAATTAAATGAATAACTCAACACAATTTAAATTGAGAAATGTTGAATATAAGATTTTAATTTATAATTATTATATAATATTGTATAACATATAGATTTATACATAATTGAAGCCTGACGTCTTAAAAATTTCTTAGCAATCTTGTGTACAATTTTCAGCCCCGTAGCTATAACAATTTCGGCTCCACAATGATCGATGCATCAATGAGGACAAAGAGTTATATATCTATAGACATCATCCAGTACCATATCGTTTCTACATTCTGTTTTCCTATCGATAACATCCTATCGCTACCCATCCCTAGTGTTTGCGGTGTGTGTTGTGGGTGTGTTTGTATAGTGTGTAAATGCGATACCATTTACGTGTGTGTCACACAGGATCTAGATACAGAGAGAAGTAAAGAGCAACATTGTTGCTGTCAGGTGGCACTCACAATCAGATAGCAACAACGAACACTAGAACAACAACAACAACAATAACAACACAACAACAACACCAACAGCGTAACAACAACATTAGAGAACCGTAAACTGTCGCCAATTGAATGGCCGTCAATGGGGCACCCCAAAAAAACACAAAAAAAAGAGAAAAGTAGAAAAAATGAACGGTTGCTGCCATCAAACGCGTATCAAAATCTATGTAAATTACACACAATCATCATAATATGTTAGTGTGACTACGTGTGAATGTGTGTCTGTCAGTAATACATGAGTGTGTGTGTTTGGGTGTGTGTGTCATAAAATGACACCAAACACTGAAATATACAACATGCCATATTATAATATATACACGTATGCACATAAAGTGCCTATAAACTATGTTAGACGTGTTGCTTTTGTTATATTGAAGTGCGATTCTACTTAAATTGAGAGAGAGAAAGATTGAGAGTGTAGTAGGAGAAAGGGAGAGGGAGGAGAGAGAGTGTAATTGAGTAAGTGATAACCTCCTTATGCGATTGATATAAAACGAGAATTCACACGTTTCTTTACTTTCAACTGTATCACTTTCACTCAATTTACTTGTCTCCTCTTTACTTGTCTTTTCCTATCATTCTTGCTTGTCTCTTTTGTTTTGACAATTCACTTATTGCCTATAAACAATGCATTTTAATTTTAAAAAATATGCAGGCAGTTTTATTTATGTAGTTTTTAGTTTAAAGAAATATAGCTAATGATCCCTAAAGGTGAGAAATACTAGTCATGGAAGTGAATGAATGCTAATTTATAGCAAACACTCTTGTCGGATTATAAAGAACTCTCACAATATGCAACCCTTGTAATCAGTATCATCACTAGCAAACTATCTTCTCTTGACATTCTAAGAACTGCGTAAAAGTTATCATAAAAACAAATAGTTTATAATAATGGTAATAAAAAGGTATCGTAAATAAAATGAATTACAAATTACAGCCTATACTTTAAGTGTTTCCCACTTTATACCAGTAACAGAAAATTCTCAGAATTACATTTAATGGGAAGTTTTAAAGTACAAACTGCGGCATCTGCTAGTGACGCAAGTGCTATACTCTAGAGACAAGCGCTTAGTGCGTTTTATGTAATTTCCCCCAAGCGTTGCTTCTAAAGAACTTAAACATTCCAAAAAAAAAAAAATTAAATCCAACTTTTGCTGTGATTATTTTCAATTAATTTTTAATGTTCTCAGTTTTGATAACCATTTGAAAACTGTTGAAATTGTGGCTTATTGTTGCTATTGCTGTTGCTATTGGCAAACCATAAGCTCTGGGGAGTCTGTGCTGAGTTTGAAATGCCCTGGGTGACCTGGCTAATGCCGGGTGGTCCACGTGCACCTTCCCGGCCACGGGGTCCAGTTGCACCGGTAAATCCTCGCGGTCCTTGGGGTCCTGGTGGTCCGGGTGGACCTGGTGGACCAGGCACTGCTATGTAAGTAGGTTGTAAATCCTCCTTTTGTGATTGAATTGAATTCTCTGGCAAGAGATTGAAACCCGGCCACGTGAGGCCCGATTGACCCTGGACATTGAAACCCAGTTGAACACGTGGCACAACCACATATGGCCCCACATTGTTGTTGCTGGAGATTCTCGGATTGGATATGACCTGTGGGCCATAGGCCACTGGCAAAGCAGTAAGCTGTGGCAACTGATAGTTCTGTTCATTCAACATGGGAATCGTATTGGAGTATGAATAATCAGGGACCTTTCTGCTATCCTTATCAGAGTCCGATTCAACTATTTGTGGCTCATGGATACTCGCCTCATTCTCATTGGTTGTCTTTACCTGTTCACCCGGAGTATAGATAACCAATTGAGGTGAAGTTTCCTCCTCCATATCTGCATTAGAGCTTCGAGCCATAGCCTGAACCCTTCGCAGTCCAGAGATATGTGCCTGAGTCAGGCAAACCAGGCCCAGAAAACAAGCTAGAAATTAAAGAATGAAATTAAGAAAGCTGACTTTAAGTTAGATTTCTGAGAGAGAACTCTTACCGAGTATCTTAACACTGTTCAACATTTTGGTAAACTGTGCTAAAAGTAGCTGAAATCTGTGTTTTTATACCAAAATACCTTTAATGATACTAATCACATTAAGTGATTGATTCTTGGAAAGGGTTTCGCAGTTTTTGTGCTCACATTAATTTAACAGTTTTTTTGGTGTTCAGTTCAGTCAACTCTTAAAGAAAGCAACCAATCGATTTCAACTGCCTAACTAAGCAGTTGATAACTGGGTCAGAACATTAAGTTGAAAAACGGGTTTTACTTGAGTCTATACTTAGTTAAGTTCGCTTATCCGGACAGCTGATCTTTCTAGTGATCCACGGGCGAGGCATTTAGTAAAAGCCCTCCAGCTTCATTGAGCTTGTTAAAGATATTTTATGTCAACTGATAAAGATCGAAAGAAGAAAAAAGGGTCATACATTGAGTGACGCATAGATTTATGGGTAAAGATAGATACAGGTAGAATATAAATATTTATAAATGTAAGTACAGATAGAACAACAAATGTATTAGTTAATAGTATCTTTATTAATTAAGATAATTTTCAAACAAATCTTTCAGCTTACGCTAAAGTTACATAATCAAAATCAAATCCCGTACAGAATTCTGAACAATTATAGACATAGTAACTACACAGATAGGTTTAAAAATAACTATCCAGCGAATTTCAAATGGAATTTCGTAATATTTATGCTATCAAATCGCTGCAATGGACACCCCTTTGGCATTTTGGCATTTCCTACTTTAAAAAACATTCATATTCATCAGGCAGACAACTAGAAAAAAGAAATGAACAGAAAACTAAAAAAAAAGCGACAAAAATGGAATGGTAATAAAATATATAGTAAAATAGTCAGGCAATGAAACTGAAAGTTCAACAGAGAGATGAGTTACTTGTACTACTTATCAAATTAGAGCCATGTATATAATATACATAGAAATGATACTAAAACTGAAACTAGGCAAAAACTTGAAACAAGAGAACAAAAATGTCATGGATTTAATTGAATTGAATTAACGAGTTGTGGAGGTAGAGGATGAGCAATGGATTGGATTGGATAGATGAATGAAGCACAGCTTGGGGTTGCACCCCCATTTGTTTGACAGAGAGTGTGTGACTGTGTGTGTGTGTGTGGCATAATTGAACTGGCAACTGGCCCGTATCCATGTTCACAAAATGACATTCTGTGTGTCCACTAAAGAGATGTGATTTTCCAGTTGCAAACAGTTGAACAAGTTGCGCCGTGGCGTGCGCGTCGTTGGGCGCTTGTCGCCACCTTCGAAACCTTTTCGAAGTCGAATTCGAATTCGTGTCCTTCGGGTCGGGATGTGGCGACCGCTGTTGCTACTGACGCTTGTGGCGGTCGGTGTTGCCTCCAGTGGCGGCGGCTCCTCTGTGGGTCCCACTGGGGGTCAACTGCGTCGCATTTGGCTGCAGGATCATTGCAATGCGGGCATTTGCACTGGCGTTGAAATTGGTCGCAACGATTATGTCATCTTGTCACAGGCCCCAATTGCCAAGCAATTGATGTTGACATTTATCAATTCAACAATTGCCAAAATACCGCATCTGATGTTTGACACATTTCCGGATCTTCAACTGCTTCGCATGGAGAACTGTTCACTGGAGACATTCGAGAAGCCACAATTCGAGGGTGCCAGCAATTTGATGAGCCTCTTTTTGGGTCACAATCGTTTGAAGGATATCCCCAAGAATATATTCCTTGGCGCTGACAATTTGGCCACGTTGCAGTTGCAGAATAATCTGTTGAAAGTGCTGCACAATCACAGTTTCCATGCTCTAAAGGAGCTCAAGGAGCTGTCACTTGCCGGAAATCAATTGGAACAATTGCCGTTGGGTGTTTTTTCAGGTCTACGCAAATTGTTGGATCTAAATTTGGCTGAGAATCGGCTACAGGCATTGCCACGTGGCATCTTCGATAGGAATTTGAATTTGACACGCATCAATTTGGCGGCGAATCGTTTTGTGACCTTTGAATCGGAGCTGTTAAAGTTGCAGCCACATCTTCAGCTGTTGGACATCTCGGGCAACATAATGCCAGAGTTGTCATTGAATTTCACCGAGTTGGAACAGGTTGTTGCGCACAGTTGCGATCTGCGTCGTGTGACGGTCTATGGGTTTGTCAAGGATTTGGATGTGCATAATAATTCGCTGCTGGACATTCCGCACATTCCATTGGCCGGCAATGTGACCAGTTTGGATGTATCGCAAAATCCTTTGGGCAATTTGCAGGGGAATCCTTTTAGGCGTTTTACAGCACTGCTGCGTCTCAATTTGTCCTCGACGAACTTCAATGAGCTGGCGGAGGGTCTGTTTAAAAAGCAAACCCAACTCCAAATGCTGGATATATCGGGCAATGGCATCTACTCCCTGAAGATCACAATCTTCGATAGTCTGAAGGCATTGCAGTATTTCTACTTTCAGCAGAACAATTGGAATTGTGACTTTCTACAATTGTTGATGACTTCGTTTGTGAAACGTCGCGATATTTCCTTTATGGAGGATATAACTGCCCCGGAATTGGTCGATGATTATGTCGATGGCATTGCCTGTTGGTATGAGAGCAATAAATCCTCGAAGAAGTGCGATGGCGGAAGTTCGGGAACCTCAGACTCGGCTCTTGAGCTGTCCATAGTGCGGAACGAGATCAAAGCCTTCACGGAACTTGTCGAGAAGAAATTCATCAAAGTTTATCGAATGCTCGATGAAATGAAGCTCAAACTCTGAGCAAATATTATATATTCAAAATATTATCAAACAAATATCAATATTCAAATTATATAATCAATATTATCAAAGGATAGACCGCATAATGGTAATCCTATATTCTATATATATTTAATCGCATTAAGAAATAATACTAATTGACACAAGCAAGCAACTGATGAATACTTTTTTATAAATGTTACTACTTATAATAAAGCGCAAAGCACCCTTTGGGAACCAAACTTTCGAGTATCTTTTAATTGTATGGTTTTAAGAGCTTTAACCAGTATTTTTCTTCTATCAATCAATATCTTTAGATTCCTAATAAAATTCTAGTTGAAGTTTCATCATATTATTTAAGCTGACTAGCTTTAGAAGTACTTAGATTATCCCTTAATAGAAATAGTAGATTATTTCTTTTCTATAGATACTCTTAATTTGTAAATTAAATGAATATCTGTATAACATTTTATGACTTCCTGATCAGTCAGTTACACTTGATTAACTGTCAATTTTCGGGCACTTATTTGCAGCAAGACTTCAATTGAATTTTCGTCACTTTATTTGATTTTACTCACTGTAAAAATGAGTTCAAAAAGTTCATTCTTTTGCAGGACGAAGGTATTATTTTGTAAATATCATCTGAAATTAATATGCTTGACAAAAAACGCTTTGCGCATATTTCAAAATTTTTTGTTCATAAGCCAATATACACAAAACGCTGACACACACACACACATGTGTATGTATTATAGCTAAAGTGAGAGACAAAAAGAAAGAGACACAGCATAAGCTTTAAAATGATAAACTCTATCATGCCAAAAACTGCTCGCAAAAATGTTATAATAAAGTTAACAAAAAATCAGTTGAGCATATTTTCAATTAGCCGAAAATAGAATGCTCTTTCTGAATATTTAAACAAATCAAGTAGCTGTAAATTTTCGTAAGTTGTGTTTCTTTTAAAAATATACCCGATTTCAGATCGATTGTTGCTTTGTAATATAGTTATTCTATGTGGCTCAGCTAAAATACCCTCAGTAAGAGTATCACAATTTGCAGACGCTCAATTGAATATACCATAAATATTTTATGAGCATTAAAAACAAAAGAGCGAAAGAAAAAAACACTTGGCCATAACGCAAAAAAAAATTGTTTAATGAAAGTTATCTGCGTAATCTCGCACACGAACCCGGCACACCGATAATCTCATATATATAGAAAGACAGGGACACAAAGAGTGAGTGAGCAAGTGAGAAGGGGATAGTAAAAACCGGTGAAACTTAATTAAATGCAGACATATACAAAATACACACACACACACATACAGACATAAACGAAACTCTGCTTTAAGCATAAACAAAAAAAATATATTTACATTACATTTTTTAAGGGCAGGCAGACACTGTGATGACGACACTGCAATGATAAAAATAAATATATACATAAATATTTATTTTCATGCATTTAAATTGTTTTAAATTTGCCGCTAGGATTTAAAGTCGGAAACTGGCAAATCTATAAAATATATAAATGTGTAAAACACACTTTGAAGTGTTGTAAATCATTACAGATATTGTACATATTATTATTATTATTATTTTTGATTATTTATTTATGATATTCTAAATATATTTCCTCACTCTCTCTTTTATCTAAACTAAATTGACATTCTTTATGCTTGAGTTGAAAGGAAAAACCATTTATTGCCGCTTGGATTTAAAGTCGGAAACTGGCAAATCTATAAAATATATAAATATGTAAAACACACTTCCTGTTTTGTTTAACAAATAACAATTTGAAGTGTTGTAAATCATTGCCAATATTGTACATTTTATTATTATTATTATTAGAATATTTCTAGATATATTTTCTCTCTTTATCCAAACTAAATTAACATTCTTTATTGCTTGAGTTGAAAGGAAAAACCATTTGAATGCTTTAAGCAAAGTATTCTTCAAAGAACTTGCAACTTTGAACAATTTAAATGTAAAGAGATTTCCAACTAAAAGCGCTATAAAGTATGCAGCAGATTTTAAAGCTTATGCCATTAGGACGCGAACTAAATTCGCGTTGATATACGCCATTGTTCCCGGAGTCTCTCAGACTTTCGCTCTCTCTCTCTCTCTTTCTTTCGCTCTCTCTTTCTCTGACTCCCTGTCTGTGTTAGATTTTAGTAGAAACGCTTGTAAGCAACTTCCGTTTCCGTTATCCGACGCGTCGACAGCGTCGACATCGTTTGTTTTGGCATTGTTGCAACAACGCCAGTTGCCGCCTTGGCTGGCAACTGTGTGGCATCTGTGGCAGCTGCTTACCCAGTTAACTTTGCCCGTTGCCGTTGCTGTTGCCGTTGCCTCAACAATGTTAACGTGCGTTAACGTTATGCAACATATGCGCAACAATTTAACCCCCGCCCCCTCCCCCTCTTACCACAACAGAAGCGTCTTGGGTGCGTCGTCGTCTTCAACGAATTTCATTTTGGCAAGTTTATGAAAATGTTGTTATTGTTGTTATTATTATGGTTGTTCTTCTTGTTATTGTTGTTGCTGTTATTGTTGTTGTTTGGCTGCTGCTTCTGCTTCAGCTCATTAGGAAAACAAAAGCTGCACACAAAAGTTTTCCACTTGATTTAAATACCCTACACCTTGTGTAAGCCAGTTAAGAAAAGGTATAAACAACTGCAAATCAGTGAGTAAAGGTGAGTACATAGTACAGGGTATTTTAAATACATTTAAAAGAAGTATACTTGAGTTGAACAACTGCTTAAGTCGACTTCTATCAGATATACATAGTACAGGGTATTTAAAATACATTTAAAAGAAGTCTACTCAAATTGTTCAACTGCTTAAATCGACTTCTATCAGATATTGTTGGTAAAAGTGCAGGGTATTCACCTGGTAGTGTATTCCCTTTTCTTGCTACTTCAGTTGTTGGGCTTATTGCCATTGTTATAATTAAGTTGATTTTATTACCCGAAATTTTACAAAGTACGCTTAGTTTTCCCCTCCTCTCACTCACTCTGAGTAGCTCTGTCTCTGTCTCTTTTCGCTCTTATAAGGATTACAGTCTGGCCCTGTTCAACATTTATTGAACTTTTGCGCTTTTGAATTATTAATTATATTGTTTTACAAGTCGCCCCGGTCCTGGCAACAGCTGTTGACCACATTTTATGCCGGATAAGCTTGTGGCTTGCTTTCCTCCTTCTATGAATAGTACAAGACTCTACTAAGACTCTCAGTTTGAATGCAGTTGGCTTCAAAGAGTTTAAGTTTGAAGTTTATGGTTAAAGGGCCAAAGATCATATTCCATAAATGGCAAACTTGTTGCTCGTCTTTCTAAAGGACATCTTAACGTAATTTAAGTCACTTTGAGTTGGCCTAATCCACTGTCAGCAAAGCTGTCAAATGAATTACATAGTTTGCTGGCAATTTGACGACCTCTTAAACAAAACTGAGCAGTAATAAAAGCAGAACAATCAATAAATGTTACACTGCCAATAGCCTTTTACTTGAGCTGTAATTCCTTATGATTTGTATTACATTTCAAATTTCTTATCCTTCATCTTATTTCACTTTTGCTTATCCTTCGATGAACTCTGAAAAGTAACCCGAGAAATGAAGTGTGTGTATTTATTTATTTGTTGAAATGTTTGCCAGGGACAAAAACACATAAATAAACTCGTATTACGTTTTTATGGCGTATAAAA
This sequence comes from Drosophila putrida, assembly GCA_037043535.1. Taxonomy (NCBI): domain Eukaryota; kingdom Metazoa; phylum Arthropoda; class Insecta; order Diptera; family Drosophilidae; genus Drosophila; species Drosophila putrida. The sequence goes on along the minus strand of JBAMBI010000811.1, from coordinate 867,697 downwards.
TGCGAATAAAATTGCTGCTTAAAGAAGCTTATTTAAAAACTCGAAATGTAATGTAATTTCATGTAAAACATGAACAATTGGATTCTTTATTTTAAGCAGTTGCAATTACATTAAATATGTTATTAAATTACATGATATTTTATGCTTAGTTGCATATCGCATGCAATTATGCGCACATTAGCATATAGTCTCTGTCTGTCTCTTTCTTTCTGTCTCTCTCTCTCTTCTTCTCTTTCTCTCTCTGTTGGTACTGCTTTTTTCTCTTTGTGCTATCTCTTAGGCGCTTGAGCACATAAATAAAACTTAATGGCCAAAAAACAGCTGCCCAGTTGCAATTTAGGCAAAAGTTGCAAAAGATGCGACTATGAAATATCCTATAAAAAATGTGACAACACTTGAAATTCTTACAACTTTATTGATGCCTTTCGTATTCATTTATAAACTAACTAAAATTGTTTTCCTGTAGAAATTGCAAATAGAAGCTTTTCTCTAATATCGATAGCATAGAATATATTAGGAATTTTGGTGTTCTCCATATTGGTTTCACTTTTTCCTTTCTAACTCTTATTTACAGTCCTTTTTGTAAACATAAAATACGAGTATTGAGTGTGTCCTCAGTTGTCACAGGGTATATAGACCACATCCTGTCTAACTAAATGTTACTAGAAATGTGCTTTTTGCATTAAAATTCAATGTTCCTCTCTGCATTTGTAAGCTTCATAATTGGGCAACATGAATAATATATATATGCATGTTTGTGTGTGTGTGTGTGTGTGAATGAATATATGTGTGTAGTTGTAGTTATGCGTTTGAATGCTTCTCAACTGTCGCTAGTTTAGGGCAAACGAGGCGTATGCGCAACATGTGTATGCATAAATTTACGCTTAATTAGCAACATGCTCACACGCCCAACCAACATTGATATATAATTGAGGAGGAGGCGACAGGAGGCGAGTGGGCGTGGCTAATTAGTGCTAGCTGGCAACTTGCTTAAATGTGTTATTTAATGTGCAAGTACATTACGTATACGTATGTCTTTGTATATGTGAGACAGGAAGAGTTTTACTCAAAAAAGAAGCATTTGGTGAATAAGTACAACATTATTTTTGGCTACTTTGCGCAAATTTAATCTGTTGCCACGCGTCACGTTTGTTTTTTTTATCTTTCCACTGTCTTATTAACTGGCTTTTTGACGCAATTAAGTTGCCACAACAACAAAGACACCAGCAACAACAGTGCCACAAATTTTCCAGCAGGTAACCACGCCCATTTTTCAGCACATTTTACGTACGTGTCTTTTGCTTCGTTGTGGGAATCATGAGACTTTCAAGCAGTTGACTGTTGCCCATGTTGCACGCACCTCGAAACGTGGCAACTTGCAACAGACGAGAGTTGTGTGTGTGTCCGTGTGTGTGTGTGTTTCAACTTTTAACCAAATTGTTTAACTAAGTAGTTAAAGCGCATAAGCACGCAACACAATGCACACACCGCTTGATGCCGACTAAATGCATTGGGATACGAGAAACACACAAAATTTTCAAACTTTCATTAAAGCTACTTTGCTATTTACATTAGAAAAGGATGCGATTTCTCCTTTTAAAGATTATCTCATCTAACAAAGCCAATTATGTTTCTATTTATTATCTAGAAGTGATAGAATGTTGATCCACATAAATATAATATTAGCTGTCAAGCTTTAAGTCCCATTTTGTCAACGTCTATATGTCTCGATAATAAACTGACGTAAAATGTATATAATCTAATGGAAAACATAACATTGAAAAAAGGAACTAAATCTGTCTTTCTTCATAAGGGTGTTAAAAAATTATTTACTTCCATTTTAACCTATAAAGGTTCTTAGATTCTCGCCAAAAGATGAATTGCTTATATCCATTTTGACCTGTAAAAGTTTTTAGATTCCTGGTATTCCTTTTTTGACTTATATAATAACAAAACTTATTTTGAAATTCATGTGAATTATGTATTTATTTTATTTTTTGGTTTGCATGCTAGTTTAATATTACAACTAAAGACTACTTGAGTAATTTTAATTATTGTCTTGTTAATAAACCAGAAATTCCTAGTCTGTGATCTATATATATATAAGATTCTTTGTCCTGACTGACTGACTGTTTTACTGATTTACTCTTCATCATAGATTCTACTAAAAGCTCTCTATAAACTGTTAATTTTTTAAGACAGATTTAAAATTCAAGTAACCGCTGTGTTTGTTTAAATAATGCTTTAGCTTTTAAATTAATTAAATCTTAAGTTCTCAAAGAATTTTACGTTTTTATAGCTTAAACTTTTAATATTTGGCAAAGTCCAAATATGAAAACTATAATAAAATAAAGTGTTCAGCCCATAAAGTAGTGGAAAGTCAGCTTAAGTAATTGAACTCTCCATGCAAATAATACTCAGAGAGAGAGAGAGAGAGAAAGAGACGAGAAATAGGAAACGGAAAACGGATGAAGGAAACGACGAGTAACATTATGGAAGGATTTTTCGACTCGTATTCGTATGAGTATTCAAATTGACAATCAGTTTGAATCCCTTGACAATACAAGAAAGAACAGAATGCATTAGCATTGCTATTGGCCTTGTTATTGACTTGCTTTGCATATCTCGAATAGGAATTCTATTTACATTCAGTCTCTTTTGCATGTTTGGAATCTCAACCAAAACTATCGCCAAAGGAGTTAACATGACAAATCATTTACTTATTATGCCAGATGAAAACAATTTCTGCACTCGACATTGAGAAAACTACAAAGATTCGATAATAATACTATATGTTCTCATTTTCGTTTTTCTTTTCGGGTTTTTGGTTACCTTTTGTGGACATCTGACATTGGCATCTGACCAAGCCACAAAAGCGAGTAGTGTACAGGATGCGAATTCAATGAACAATCCCAATTCTCGTTCCATTCCAAACTCGGCTTGTATGGTGGTATTATTCTCTCCACATTGTCCTGCACTCGGATGGAATGCGCGCAGCTGCCATTTGCCCATATCCTTGCACAATTTATAGCATATCTATGGGGGCCCTGGGGCCAACTAAAGAGTGTGTCTATGTGTGTGTGGGTGTGTGTGTGTGTGATAACAAGCATGGCCTTCTGTTGTTGCATGAAATCTTATAAATTGCAAATTGAATTTAACGATAAACATGAAAGCAAACAGATAGGACATCAAGTACATTGAGCATTAAGTGTTTTTACACTGAAACCAAATACAAATTAATGTTTATAATAAATTAAGGGAACCTTAGCAAGCTTAAAACGAACTTTTAGTTATCAAATGTTGTTAGATATCTTAATAGATTTATGCTCAGTTTACTTTACTTTAAACATTGCTTAAATAAGTTGTATAGCATTATTCTCAGTGCAAACTCTGACAAATGCATTTGCCATATTAAAATCACACTGTCCATTGCCCACTTATTTGTCTTGCTCTGCTTCAACTGGCTGGTTGCAATTGACACTGATTGTGTTGGACAGTGAGACTCGAGACTTGAGCATCAGGCAAACAGTTGTCGCCGCATCGAGAATTGAGTGAATTTATTGTCTAAGCAAGTTGCCAATCTGAAATTGATATTAATGTGAATCCCCTTTTCCTCTTTACTCTTTTTCCATCTCATTTCAGGTGAGTTGTCACTGCACTGAATGATTTCTTCTTCAACTTTTTTATAACTCGAGTAACTGGAGAGAAGGTAACTGACAATGGTAGAAGAAAAAGTCTTCAAGTCCGTTTACATTAAGTATTTGCCACTCAAAAGATGCCACAAGCACTTGCCCCCAAGGCAACAGCAGCACACCAAACTCACACACACACCGACACACACATATTACATTTAAACACGCAGTCACACACACACACACACACAGAGAGACATACTCAGACAAGCAATTATGTTGTGAATGGAAGAGAAAGACATTCCCAAAGCCCAACCCGGCATTTTGTTCATAATTTATAAGCCGCCCAAATGCCAAGCTCCAACCAAAAAAAAAAAAAACAAGAGCAAAAAGAAGAGAAGTATCCAAACGTAAAGCTCGAGCCAGACAGCGTGGCGTTGTCGGCGACACGCCCCTTGCCCCTTGGCGTTGTTCAGCCAACTGGGCGCAAAAAATAAAAGGGGTAACAACACTAAGGAAAATCCAAAAAGGGCAAAAAATAATAAAAAGGAAAGAAACAAAACAAGAAGAAAAACCAAATGCGGCAGGCAAAAGTCAAAAACTAAAATGGCTTTTGTTAGAGTCGCGCCATGTGGCCATTACGGATGTATGCGTATATGCGAGTGTATGTGTGTGTGAGTGTATATGTGTGTGAGTGTGAGTGAGTGTAACGACCGTAGTCTATGTGTATTAATGTGTGAGAGTCTCGCATTCTCTTTAAATACCCTGTAAAATGAGTGTCAGTGCAAGGCTTACTTTGTCGAAAATATAAAGCTCACATAATTATTGTGATTGCTGGGTATCTGTGTGTACGGCAAATTAGAGAAATCTATAATGTCTTTAATAGACCATGAACTAGTAAGTACATTATATATTGTACTATATATTATGTATAATATATACACTTTAGAGCAGATAAATAGAAGAAATAGCAGAATTGGAATCAAACTGTTTGTTCTTCATCTGCTCAGTCTTAGAATCATTTCTTTCTCTTAATCGTACCTAGAGGAAAAGAAGAAAGTTTCCATCAATGATATTCCTGTTTTGTATTCAATTTTCTAATAGAAAATTTCCAAATATAGAGTATTGTATTGTCCAGTTGACACAATAGTAATAGCAATAAGTTGTTTACTCGAAAATATAAATAGACCTCTAATCAGCTCATAGGTTTTGAAGGAATCTAACGTTGGTTATGGATGTTAACTATTAATCTATAAATATAAAACTCTAAGGACAATTTTTTCAATGTCTATAAAAGGTTTTAATTAACTATTCCAATAATAAACTGACATAAAATGTATAGAAACTAATGTCAAAGATATGTATAAAATAATGCTTTTTCAATGTCCCAAAAAAATGGGCCTAAGTTTATCTTTAACATAACTAATTGTAACTGCAACTGCAGGGTATCTTTAAGTACTGCTTATTCGGTGCTGAACTGTCTACTACATTTAATCTATATTTACTCTTTATTTACTATTAATCTATAAATATAAAACTCTTGGCTTATATTTATCATATGATCAATGATAAATGTAACTGCAACTGCAGGGTATCTTTAAGTACAACATACTGAGAGCTTAACTGTCTGCGTTTATTTGTCTCGTTGCACGTTTCCATGTTTAACCTTTTCCACCCTTTGGCCATATTGTTACTGCTATCATTGTTGTTGTTCTTCTATTGTTTCTTCGTATTATTGTTGCTCTTGTTGTTGTTGTTGTTGTTGTTGTTATTGTCGTGTGCGCATAAATAATTCAGCACACACACTCACACACACACATACAGACACACGCAGACACGCAACCATTTGGCTTTGTTTGTAGCTTTTTTCCAAGCCTACTTTTAAGCGCTGTCTTTGTGGGAGGTCAACTGATTTGTGGCCATTTGCACTCTCTCTTTTATATTGTGGTCTTTTCCCGCATTTCCACATCGCACTCTTGGCTTTAACTATTCATTAATGTTGAATTGGTAGCAGCTAGAAATGATTAAAGTGCCACATATTAAGAAATTTATTATGCCAAGTTCCGTTTGCCAAATGCGCAATGTTTCAATTTCATAAATTTGTAAATTTTGCATATGATTTACAGACTTGATATTCACCCAATTCTCACATGTCGCAGAAATTATTCAAAAGCCAGTTTCTGGCACCCACACAAAAAGTACATCCCTAAGCGATTTCTCAATTTGCATATGCTACACACACACACACACACTTCTCATACACACACTTTCATTGCCATTTATTTGGATTTTTTTTTTTTTGGGTCCACTTGGGGACTCAACTTTCCGGCCCCGTCTCTCTGGCAGTCAATTTGTTGCAAATAAATTGAATTATGTTTCGTTCTTGTTCTTTTCCTTTGTGTTCTGTTCTGTTCTGGCTTTGGCTTCATAGTTTTAGCCTAAAATTGTTGCCGCAAAAAACCTTTTGGGACTTGAGAGATTTTCGGACTGGCAAAAAGCTAATCAAATTACTTCTTATGTGACATATTTGATGGCCAGTAGTTTTAATGGCATCATCTAATCGCATTAAGTGTGTCAGAAAATATTTCAACTCTCACTTCCGTTACGCAACAAAGTATAAGTATTCATAAACTGTTGGCTAAGCTAATTACTGACGGACTCTCAGCTTGCTACAAAATGTTCATTATTAAATATGCAACACACAAATTTTCATTTTTTTTTTCATTCTCATTTTCATTATGTGCGTACCGGAAGAAGTCGAAACAAACCAAACAAAACCAGAGAGAAAAGCATAAAATTTAATCTTACAAATTCTGTATTTTTTAAGCAAACAAAACCAAAACAATTAGCTGAGTTTTAAATGAAGGTAAAAGCTTAAAAGTACCCTGCATCCTTCTTAAATTACTTTCATTTCCAATTTGATGAGCAATGAATGCCTTCATTTCACTTGAAAGGCTACAGGGTATAAAAACAGTGGTGAATCCAAAGCAATTTGAACTTTTTTTGTTGCCCCAAAGAATGAAACATTTAACCAAAATTAATTTTTTTCCCTCACACAATAAAAAAGAAAAGAAAACAAAACACATGCAGTGCAGCTCATAACTCATAATGAGATGAGAAATTTTTAGAACGGGAAAAAGCGGAAATCCAATTAAAATTTGTGCTGCTTCCGCTTTGCATTTAGAGATACGATACTGAATAAAACCAGTGCTGAGAAATGTAGAAATGCTAAGCGTTGTGAATTTTATTGCATTGTTAAGAGCTGCGCACAACATGTGGTATACTTAATATGCCCGCTTGCAACATTGTCGACTCAACATAAATGTACAAAACATTTAAGTGCATATTGTTGAGAGGATGCCTCTCATAAAAACTTCGCTAACGCTTACGGCTTTCACAAAACAGCCTAATGAACAAAAAGCCAATTGAACCCTGGCTGGCTGGCAACGAACGAACGCGTCACTGTCATTGCTCGGCATACGTTGGGCGCCATTTTATGGCCTTTGCCGTTAATGCCCTCGAATTTCATAGAACGCTACACGGGCTGCTTAATTAGATTTGCCACTCGACCACTTGTCCCGCTCTTCTCTCCCAACTTTTCCCTGTGTCAAGTTTGGTTAGAAAGATTTGGGAGTGTGAAGGATGTGGCTTCATTCTATTTTGGAGGCTATTGCGCATAAAACGTAAGCATCATAAACCTTTTTGCCCCGTCTCGGAGCAGGAGGGAGTGGGAAGGTTACGCTAATGGAAATTAATATATTTATATGCATGGGAATGGAACATTTCTCTGTCCTGGACAGTTCAGGTAACTAGGCATAGTCGTAAGTCGCTTAATTGACTTGCATGGCAAGTTAAGGACCAGACTAAGTACAGGCAAATTAATGCCATTAGACAAAGTAACTAAGAAATGTAGCAAAAGTACTTCAAGCAACATCAATAGAATTGTATTATTAAAGTAAGATTTATATGAAAATATAAATAACTTATTAAAGCAACTTTTACATGGCAACATATCCAAGTCCAGCAATAAGTTAGATTTACAGTCCATTGATTTTTAATGCACACCTTAAACACTTTATTTATAACTATTAAAAGATCAAACTTTGATTACCGCTCAGCTCAGCTTTGGGAATCCCCTTAAAAAGCAACGCCGATGGCCCAGAAAAATGTGACAGCTGTTAAAAGTGACTTTCAATTAAGACCAAACTCAAAGATGAGATATTCAGACACACACAGAGAGAGGGACAGTCTAAACACAACAACACTTGACACACAAACACACGCACACCTAGTATATACACAAGTAAACACACACACAACTCAATTCAGTGGAGCTAACAGGCCATAACGAGCCAAGCCGCAGGCCAAAAATTGTACACATTGGCCTCGTCCCTTCCAAACACACACACACACACACATACACACTCTCGCATTTATATATCTATATATAGTTGTATGTGTAAAGAAAGTTCAGTTTTTGCTGAATGCCCGGCAGACATTTAAAAAAGATATTTAACTTAAAAAAAGGACGAAACTCACGCAATTTCAGCTCTCTCTCTCTCTCTCTCTCTGTCTCTCATTCTCCCTCTCTGTCTCTGTCTCTCGCCAGTTCCTGAGAGACTCATAAATTTTGCAATTTCTTCATTGCCGCTAATTTATATGACATGGCGGCCGGGACACGCCGGAAGCCAAGGAGTGAGCGCAAGAGGCGCAAGGACATGCGCTAATACAAAGCAAATAATGTGTGTTGCATGCTTTGCGGCGTGGCGCCTGTGAGAACCGCCGAGGCGCCACTCAAAATTGTTTCATGGCCGAAAGCAAAAACGAAATTCAACAAAAAATGAAAACTGAAAATGAAAATGAAAAACCGGAATGGCAAAACAAAACAAAACGAAACGAAACGAAAAAAGTGTAAGCACGTAACTTTCGGTTAACCGAAATGCCGTTGCACACTGTTAACTAAATGGAATATGGCCTGCAGCAAGCTGACCCACTCAGTGGTGGCTCCCCCGAGGCGAGAACTGAACCCGAACCCCAACTCGAACCTGTGACTGTGACTATGACTGTGAGTTGTTGAGTTGAGTTAGTTGAAATTGTCTGAAAGTCCTTGTGGGCATTCGAACTGCAGGTGGATGCAGATACCAGATACCAGATATCATATACGAGATACAAGATACGACATACAATTGACTCGTGCTGGGAGGGAGCATCAAGGCTGGCCAGGAGGGAGCTCAGATAACAGTTAAACAGAGTAATACTTTAAGAGTTTTAAGCTCATAAAGTACATTTAAGCCAAATGCACAAATGTACCAGGTACAGTTGAAGTAAAAAAGCAGCTAGATAGTCAGAGAATATTCCATTTTATGAATTTTTGAAGCAAGAAACGTTTGAGGTAAAAGCTGACAGTCAAGTTCAAACGTTTACACGAGTCAGAGAATTGAAAATGTGACAGAAAAGGATAGTAAAAGAAAAGAAAACGAAAAGAGATATATATGTGTGTTTAATAAGTCAAAGAGTTCTTACTTTAAATTCACTATTTAAACCAAAATAGATTTAAAATAGGAAAACCAAAGAAGATATTTGATCTATAACTCTAAGAGTTTCCACTTGACTTTCATTGTATAAACCAAAATAATTAACGTTTAAGGATACCACACAAAGAGGACATGGGAAAACAGATGCTCTCAACAGCTCATTCAGCTCATCAGACTCTCCTCACTACAAAAGCTGCATTTAAGCGATTTATTTTTGCAGATAAACTTACACATTATTCCCAGTGCTAAACCACAATTGCATAAACCACAAAACTGAACCACGTGTAAACTTAATAACCACTAAAATTTAATGATATAATAGCATTCATTTGCTCAACTAGCTTTCATGGAAACAGAACAGAACAGAACGGAGCCAATCCGGCTTAAGACTACTCAAAAATTTGTGTGAATTAAAAGATTTGATAACATGCTACAAAGCACTAAGCTCGTTTTTGCTACACACACCGAGAGATGGAAACTTTAGTGATAGAAAGAGAGAGAGAGAGTGAGATAGAGAGAGGGAGAGAGAGTGAGATGAAATGCTCAAAAACCATAAAGTTTGTAGCATTATTTTGAGTCAAGTTTTTAAGCGACTAAAAGTAGCCAAATGGAAAAGTGCTTTTTTGCTGCTGGGCAGCTTTTGAAGGATACTTCATGTATGCAACAAAGTATTTGCAACATTTTGCATGGTCTCTGCCTTGCCACAACCACCCAACTTTAGTCTGTACAACAACTTGGTATCAAATTATGCCTGTGTGGAAAGGAGCTGAGTGAAAAGTGTCGTAAAAAGCACATGAAATTTGTTTTTTCGGATACATTCAACATTTGACCAAAATGTAGCAAAAGAAGCAGCCGCAACATTTATGCAACATTTTGGGGCATTTTTATAGACACAATGGCAAAGCGAAAGAGTGAAAAGCGAAACTGAACAAGTAAACTATTTATTGAACAACACAAGATGGGAAACTGGGGAAAGAGGGAAAATGGCTTTTCATGACTACTCTTAGAATATGAAAAGAAAACCAAAGTGGTGAAAAGAGAAAGGGAAGTGAGGAGGGGGAGGGGAAAGGCAAATAGCAAGAAAGCGACTTAACATGTGTGAAAAATGTGTGTCCAAGGCGAAAGCCACAACAAAAAGTTGGCTTGCAGCAAGTTAAGACTGCAAACAGGTAACCGAGTGCAACCCTCTTCTCTCTCTTTTCCCCCCTCTCTCTCTTTCTCTCGGTTGGCAATACTCTCTCACTTTTTAGTGCGTTTGTGACCGCATTTAAGCGCAACAATTCCGTTGCCACACATTTTTGCTACACATTTTGCCGCTGCTCGAGCGTCGCACAGTGGGGAAATTAGGGCGGCTAGGATTGCAAAAATCATATCTTTTGAACCACTTTAGATATTTCCAAAATTTAAAAAGCCTTTAATAGAAGAGGACTTTAGCTTTAAAATGAATACCCATACAGGGTGCTAGCCCTACAGGGTGCTTTTTGCTAGGTGGTCAAAGTGGACTACCTTTTGCTTGGCGTATTTAACGCTTTTAAACATTAATAAAATTACTATTTTTGTGCAAAATATGTTTTTTTATTCTAATTAACATTTATTTTATATTTCTAAAATAGTTTTATTAACAAAATTATACTTTTAAAAAAAATTTTTTTTTGGTGCTTTTTTTTTTATTTTTGATTTTCTTCAAAATAATCGTCAATATTGAGAGTAATATCCAATAAACTTAACATTTCGGAACTATAATTTCTTTCTTCCAAATCCTTTCGCGATCTTACGTGTCAAAACTCTGAAACAAGTGGATCTGAAGAGGCTGCCAGCATATTAAAGAGGTCTTCATTCTGTCTAATCCGGGATATTTTGCAAGTATTTGAGTATCTAAACTTTTTGTAGTCTTTGTTTTTGCATTCCTGGGCTTCTTTAGACAGCTCTCCAATTCGTAAACACTGATACTCAATTAATTCTTTGACATGAGCCAAAATCCTGTCTAGCGTAGGAGTAAGTTTCTTCATGGGATACATTTCAATTATCTAATTCATCTAAACATCTAATTTATTTAACATTTTCAACGTAAATTTGTCAGTGTTATCACTGCTATTGAATAGCTCCACACATGTTAAATTTTTTAAAGCCATAGGAACAATTTACTCTTCTGAATTATAAGTATATATGTAGAAATACAGTTCACTAAAAAAGCGGCTTTCGATTTGTAATGGCTAAGTCAAAAATCAACTGACAGCTAACATAGAATGTAAACCATTATAAAGATCCTTTTTCTATCTAGGTAAAAAACACAACAACTAACTAATATAGGTAGTTTTTTCCATGTATGCAGGTAGTAACTTCAATTCAAAGACAAATTACAAGTTCATACCAAGTGCATTCATATTATATGTACTTTTACCTGCCATAGTACCCTAAAGTGGTAGAAAACTTATTAATAATAACCTTTTTTAAGGTTATAAAACAAGTGCGGGTTAAAATAACTCATTATATCGCAATATTGACAAACAACCACAGCGAGAACGCACGTTCATTGAATTGCGTTCTTCTTCTTCCATCAGCCTGCCGCCCGCTTTTTTTGCGATGTTGCGTCAGTTTTATTCATTTAACTTGCAATCGGGCAAGATCGGGCAGACGAAGTTATATAGATTAGTTAGAGGAATATTCCCTCTACCAGTTTACAAAGTTTGGTATAAAAGCTCGTAAAAGCTTGCAAGTTATATGCTACCAAAGGTCAAAAATAGCCCTATTTTAGTGTACTTTTCAGACTTCTCTAGTACGAAAAGTAGATTGGCGAAGAACTTAATTTTTCTTTTATTTACCTAAAAATATACCTACTTTTCAGATGACACCAAAATTGTTTACATCGGTTGCATACTTTGTCTACAATTTGCTTTCAAAGTAGGTAGTTTTAGTAGAAATGTTCATATTTGTGCACGATCTCGAAAATAGGTCAACTTTGAGGGGCTGTACCGCCCACAATTTTTACCTGATTTTAAAATCCTTTTGGATTCTTCATCTGTGGAGAGTTCTCTGTCGGATGCATTCATTTTTTTTCTGATCGCAGGCATCGAAAAAATGATTTTTGCAACGCGACACGCCCTAATTTCCCCACTGTGCGTCGCTCGCCTGGCAAATTGCCATAAAAATTTCAAGCGCCACAAAATATGCAACTCTAGAATTTGTGCAACCAACTGCGTGACTGTGTGTGTGACTGTGTGTGTGTGTTGCACACAATACACCATGGGGACTTTGCCTTCTTATTTTGTGTTTAAAGTTAATTAATTACTCAAGAACGAAAGAAGATTTTTGTTGGTCTTAGTTTTCTTGTATTAAAATTATAATATTTATGGAATATGGGGCTGAAAATGTGGGCGTGATACAGCCTTTTATTAAAGCTACTAAGTATATTTATTTAAATTTTGTCAAAAAATATTATTACCTAACTTTTGAGTTAATTATTTTAGTAGTTCTCGCATAAGTTTTATTTAAGTTGCTGAAAATAATATCAGAATAATAAACTAGATAATATAATAAAAAAGAAAACTGAGTATAAGCTAGTTTTTAGATTAGCACAGTAAAAAGACAAGCACTATAAAAAGTTTTCATTACAAATTAATGTCCCTGGAATGATAAAATTAAAATAAGGTGATCAAATTGTTATTTTGCTGTTTTTCAACTACTTAATTTATGCTTAATACAAGAGACAAAATTCCCCACAGTGCTTAAATCGTTGGCATTGCGTTTTCGTTGCATACTTTTCAGCGATCCGCAGCAATGGTTTTGGGGTCATTCTTTCTTTTTTTGTGGAGAGGTGGGCGGAGGGGAGATTTTGAATTAAGCAGCGCACGTTTTTCACACCTTCATAACACGGAAAAGTGGAAGGCCAAATGAGCCTTGAGCGAATAGAACGCGTTTAGCTACGCAATGCACAGAGACAATTGAATTGGCATTCACAACAGAATGAGAGAATGTGAGAAATTGTGAGAATTAAATGTCAGATCCGAGCTGCTAACAATACTTGGAGCATGACAAACAACAACCGTTAATTATTAATGATCGATTGCAATCATCATAAGAACTTTAGATAACCCCTTTATCTCGTAATCAGCAGCTTTGCTCTTAGTTAACTAAACAATTGCATTAACCTCGTTTCGTTTGCCAAGAACTTGACACGTGAAGTCCTTAAGTGTTTGGCTTTCTCTGTCTTATTCGATGAGTCTGGAAAGTGCCTTGCGGCTAGCAAAGTCCTTTACTTTCCCAGACCAAACATTTAAAGCCCTTTTCCATCCACGGCTGCTGCTTTAAGCCAACATTTCTGACTTTGTTTTTTGTCACCCTCTTTTGGCGCCCCTAAGTAAGTGCAGTTACTGCAACTGCTTGGCGGCAAAGTAACCCACTGACTTACAGCCTGTAAAGTGCGAGTTGCAGACACAACGTGCAACGTGCCACAGTTTTGTGAAACACGCACAACTTTCACTTGTGTTTAGTCTGGCATCACAGTGTTTAAGTATGCAACAATTTAGTTTCTTCCCTTATTTTCTTTTCTTTCCATGTTTCTTACATTTTAAGTCCCAAGTCGCCCATATTTGTTAACCCCTTTTGCACTTTCATGCTTCCCTCTGCTTAGTTTGCAACTAGTGAAAGGAGAAAGTCTGCAACTTATAAGTAGTACAAGAAATAAAACAAAGTTGCAAGTCTATAGATGCAGATGTTATTCACATGTTGACATATGTTTATCTTTAATGCTGAAACTGGTAACCAAGCCAATTGTATCTGTTAAAACAAAAGATATTCAGATATTCCACTCGCAGTTAACCTTAAAATTTACATTCCCACTGCTTAATGCTTTAAAGATTTTTCTGCAATTGGGTCTTATTCTTTGGGGCAACAAATCAGATTTGGTGGAAAAACTCAGCAATCAGTTTGGTTTGGTAGAGATAGCTAAAAAAAACAAGCCCTTTTAAACTTTAAAACCGAACTTAAACCCCTTCCAGGGAAATTTTCGGAAAACCTCGTATTATTGCACGATTATTAGTTCTCAGCTGTGTTGTATAAAAAGTTTAGTCTCATAGCTCTTACCGTCTCGGCTTCACGATGATCAGTCTGTCAGGAAAAAGAGTTTTATATACGTACGGTCATAGAAAATAGAATAGAAACGACAAACTTTGTATTTTGTTTTTCAAATTCTCTTCTGTGGAATACTTTTTTAATAATTTCATAATTTTTACCTTATGTACAAGTATAAGATATTTTTTTAACATACCTGGCTCCTCAATTCTGTTAATAATATGAAGTTAAGTTTGATCAATTTTGTGGGGAAGGAACGATACTTTGTTGAACTTCTGCAAAGCTTACTTTCAATATTGTAACAAGTTATTTTTTTTTTAAGTCGTTCAATCTTTTTTGCACAATATAAACGTTATTTTAAGCATTTCTTTGGGCCGGATGTTTGTGCTTAAATTTCCGCCAGTGGAAGCGCAAAGATTCCCTAAACGAATCCATCACTCCTCGCATCACACAGAGCCTTTCCGTCCATCCTTCCCCCCTTGTCACGTGCATGCGATTTTCCTTTTTCAAATTGAATTTCCCGGGCATTTTAATTTTTTATTATTTTAGGAAATTAAAAGAAGCCGCCGCCTGTCATCACAGTTGAGTCGAGTTGGGAAGCTGAGGAGACAGACAGACAGACGGGCGGAAAACCCGTCGCGAAATTAGTTCATATGATATGCATCATGTATGTGTGTGTGTATGCACGTGTGTGTTTGTGTGTGAAGGCTTCGTTATGTCATCGACCTTAGCTTAAGCTCGATGTGCGCTCCATCTGCTCGGCATGTTAAGCTAAAGTGCAGCTAAACGTACTTGTAGATACACTTGTATCTCATAAATCTTTGGCTACCTTTTGTTCTCTTACTCCTCTCACTTTTTAAGCCAAACACCTTTGTTGTTGGTATCAAATTAATTCACGGCAACATGATTAACTGTTGGGTTCATTCGCATTTGCTGTCGGTTGAGTTGCTTGAATGGCATCAAGTGATTGCCGTGTGGGCTTTAAATTGCGCCAACACCATTAGGCCACAATTTATGTGATGTGGTAGCGAATTCACAATAGACGAGAAACCCATAAAGAAAACTAGAGAAATGAAAGGAAATGGAAATGTAACACCTTGAAATCTAGGTGAGGCTAAAGGAAACTCATTCTCAAACTCCCTTTCGAAACTTAAAGCCGGAATAGGTATAGTCTTCTTATGAATATCAACTTCTATGTGAACTTTTCTATATTTATAGCTTTAGCTTTCGGCAAGGATTTCGGGGGTTTAATTTGGCTAGATGTGTATTAATGTTTTTTTTAATAAATATCGAAATCGGACTGCTAAGAAAACCTTAGACAAGAAAACGTTAGAAAATTTAAATCTTAAGAAATCCAACATCAATTTATCTTATTAAGAGAAGATATCCGAAAATCACTAACAATTTGTTTCGTTTCATGTATCTCAATTATGAAATAGAAAGTGAAAGCAGCCCCTAAGTGCATTTTCTTTCAACCACCCACCTTTCTATTATACATAGATACTATTTCATAATAATATTTTTATTGCAACCCAAAACCATTCACGGATTTCATTTAAATTGCTTTATTTCAGTTTCCGAAAGATCAAACATTATGTTTTACCCTCTAGCATAAAAACTACCCCAAAAAAAAGAAAAAAAAGAAAGGAAACACACACCTCGAAAATTGTTGATTAATGCATTTCAATAATAATGTTGTTCTTGTTGTTGTTGTTTTTCTTTTGCTTATGGCAAGTTACTTTTTGCCTTGTAGCCTGCCCCTTTTCCCTTTTCTATTCCCCCTTTCCGGCATCTTTCAGCTGCCAATTCGCAATTCGTTTCACATTTGCACTTTAATGATTTCATTTGATGTGCTGCTGATGTTGCCACGAGCAACTTTACGTGTTGAGGGGTGTAAATGTTGCGCGTGCCTCATGAGTTGCAACATGCCTCGAACGTTTGTTTGTTTCTCTCTAACAAAATCCGTATATAAAACTACAACTCCAATTTGTTATGGATTCCCTTTATAATTTTGCACAAATCATGTTGCAAAATTGCATTTAGGCGGAGGATTGAGAATAATTTGTATTTTTCTTGTAATCTCTTGATAAAAGCGTCACGATATTCAATTTCAACTGGAATATTTTTCATTGAAACTTCAATTTCAGTTTCTCTTTTCTTTTTTTTTTTGCCCCGATTTCATTCTCTGAATTTTGCCTTTTGTTCAAAAGTTTTCTTCATACTTATTTTTTTTTTGGCCTGCATAAGTTTAAAGTAATTTAACTTTTTGACGAGTTTTCATCCTTTTGAGCGCTAGCAAAAGTGCGTTTCAAATTAAAAACTTACCAAGTTTTTTAATGCACAATTTTCAGCAACAAATTTTTAATCGTTATAAAATTGTTGTTCAACTTAACAGAAAAAAAGCACGCAATGAAGTGTAAACTGATTGAAAAGATTACTGCTCAAATATAGAAAAATGAAAAAGATTGGTAAGAGAATCAAAAAAAAATATTTATTTATGTTTGTTCAAGCAATATTTCAAATTGAAAAAGTTTGATTTGGAAAGACTTATGTGGGAAATTTAATAGTCAGCTTAATAATAAAGGAACAGTTTAAAAGCTAAAAGAACAAAGCTTGAGTATAATTTAACTAATTGAATTTGTGTAGGTATTAGATATTAAAACTTTATAAATAATAATTGTATTGTAGTTAAAATAAAAGTAGTAAAAGATTGCAAAAAATCTTAAATTCTGCATTGACACATGTCTTGACTTTATATTTATGATTATTATTATGGCCTGTGCATATAAATTGCGTACTCACACCAAGTACCAGTTACTCTTCTTCCTCAGTCTTTTCCCTCTGCCTTTCTTTATCTTCGCCTTTCCTTTAGACTCTTCTCCTTCTCTTTAAACTCTTCTCCGGTTGCAGTCAATTTGTGTCACGGTCATCAAATGAATGGCATTTCTTGCAGCTTGTCGTTGCCTTTTTCGGAGACGCTTTCCCAAAAAGCTCAACAGGAAATGCAAGAACATATGTGCGAGTGTGTGTGTGTGAGTGTGTATGGGTGTGTGTGTGTTGAAGCTGCCAGCAGAGAGTTGGGGAATTTTCCTTATCGCGTGGCAGTTCACACGTGCTGGCAATTACACAGCGAACGCCACAAACGGAAATTGAAAATGCATTGAGTTGCGGCATAGGCAGCTTCCGAGTCAAGTTTCCGTTGCTTGAGACAGCCCCCACACACACTCACACCACACACTCACACACACACCCACTCACAGTATGTGGGGTGGAAATTTTCCTTGCCTTTTCCCCATCCGCTTTTTCTGTGAACTTTTTGTGAAAATTATTTCGAAATTTTTTATGCTGACATACCAGCTTTTCATTTGCACACTTTTCTATTATAAACGACCTCTCTCCTCCCCTTCTGCCCCCTCTCCTTTAATACAGCATCACTTCTCAGATCTTGTCTCACATTATTCATTGCTCCTTTGCAAAGCTCGAAGGCATTTTTGATACTGAGGTGCAATAAGAGCTCACATTTTCTCCCCCTGAATGCTTCATTGTTGTTTGTTGCGTGTTTCACGTTCCACACAGACACACACACACTTACATACATTGTGCCGTTATTTGCTGTCGCTGTCATGTGTGCGCCTTGAAGTATGCAACATTTTCATGCATGCCATAGCAATTGCGTATTTTATTGCATAACTTACGGCGCTTAACTTGAACATAAATTTAATACAGTGAAGCCCTGTAAAATGCAACTAATCAACAGTCGTCTGACAATGAGTGTATTTAGTAATTCGTATTTGCAAAACTGGTTTAAAAGAAAGAAAGAGAGGCAACTCTAATGAGCTTAACCCGCATACAACATCCAATTATAGGACGAGAAACAAATGCAACAAGGCAACAAAGGAAACTAAACCCAATTTCAATCAATTTGAGCTAACAAGCGACAGATTGCCAAACCTAACGAATCAATTTCGTTTGCCAAAAACGAGACAGAATTACAGAGAGAGAGAGAGAGAGTAGAGACTGAGACAAAGCCGAGAATGTTAAACTGTGAACTATCTACAAAATACGCTGAATACGACAATTGCAAATGCAATTCAAAAGGCGAAACGACAGCAACAAATGTTGCATTTCATTACAATACCCAAAAATCAGCTAAAGATGCCAGATAATTTGAGTGCCATGTTTTAAGAGCGACCGAGTGTGAGAGAGAGGGAGAAGAAGCATTGTAAATCGATTTGAGTTTGCTTGCATTAAACGCCATGAAAAGCGACTTAAGTCCATAGACTGGACGAGTGGCATCATTACTCAAGCAAATGGGGTCATCATCAGCAGCAAAAGCATCGATGATATGAACCGTAGCCGATGGCCCAAAACTCCCAGGACCACCAGGACCACACCCAAAGAATCAAAGAACCAACCAGGACCAAGTATGAGTCGGAGGCATAGACATTGCAAAACTCGAGGCAGACAACAAGTGCAATCAATTTTGGGACCAGCCACAAAACGAAGCAAACGACTAGACTTCATACCCCCATCCCCCCTTTCGCCCTTTATCCTTAGTTTCATTCAGTGCCTTGGATCAATCGGTTGATGCAACTGCATTGTGGGTGCAAATTACGTGCCTGATGCTGATGCTGGTAATTGAAATGCAAAAATATTTGGAAATTTGCATGGAACTTACCATGGGCAACATGGGGCATGCCCCCAAAATGCAGCCGAACCGATGCGATGCGATGCGTTGGCATTTAACAAAGCCCAACAACGATGATGATGATGTTGTTGAGGATGAGCATGATAATAATGATGAACAGCAAACTTGATGCACTTGCGGTTTAATGAGAAGGATGAACTGCATATTGCGAGTTATACAAAATAATTCAGCAACTCTACACTGATCCGAATGCGATTATAAGTACATTTTAAGTAGATACACAGTGAAAAACATTGGGATAGTTGGGATAAAATCAAGTCAATCTCAGATCTAGGAAATACTTGATTAAAGTATGGTTTGAAAACTAACATTCAAAGCCAATATCTTTGGCTTTGATTCACATATATGCTTAATTGAACAAATGTATCCTAAAGTATATAATAGTTTCATTCTTGACATGTAGCATCATTTTTTCTCTGTGTACCTATTTAACGCATCTGTAAGGGAAGCATTGCATTCGCTTGCCACAAGTAGAGATAGTTTTGCAGCTGGCATTCAAGTATTTTGTTAAGTGGTTTTCTTGTTGTTACTCTAGTGGCAAGCATGCCGCCTCCTCCTCCTCCTGCTCCTCTCTCTTTTTGAGGTTCACTGCACCATGATGCTTGGATATGGTTATATACGGTTTCGTTTTTGGGTAAACTCAGCTTGGCTTTTGTTTTCGCTTCAATGCTCTTGGCAATTTCAATACATTTGCATCTCTCGGCATAGCATACATTGCGTATGCGTAATATTTGTGCATATTTCCGCAAAAAAGGACTACGAAAATGTGCAGTAAATTAACTGCTCGGCTTTTGCAGTGAAGGAGGCATTGGATGGATATAAACTGAAGTAAGTTTATGTGCATTTTTATGTTCTTGTGAAATGGAATTTAGATTATTATTGAAATGTGAGAAACAGGGCAACAATTTCACTTTAAGGTTTTCAACTTCAACTCAACCATCGCATTGACTTTCAGGTCAAATATGAAAACAACCTGTGCAAAGGTGCAGCCATTTCAAAAGTCAATAAATTCCATTTCATGCGGTGTCACCATGTGTGTGTGTGTGTGTGTGTGTGTGTTTGTGGCAACTGTGTGTGTGCTGCATACCGAGAAAAAACTGCAAAGGGCAATCCATTGAATGACCAGACGAGTGACCAATGCAAACAGCCGCAGTTAACCCAACAAGAATGCACGTCTTATTTCAACTATTTGTTGTACCCTTTACCTCAGCCAGCCTATAAAGTATGCATATATATGTGTATATCGAGACATTCTCTGTGTGTGTTTGTCCAATGAAAATTCACTTTAAAATGGATTTTATTTCCCTTTTTTTTCTTTGGACTTGAGTTGAGGAGTTGCTTTACCAAAAAATGATTGTCAAAATTGTGCTCGTAAATCATTTTTGGGCGCAGCTGTCGCTCAACTCGGGATTGTGGATCCGGAAGTGGAAGTGGATGTGGAACTGGAAACTGGGGACTCTTTGCTTAGCCAATTTTGACAAGTGCTCAGTGGACGAGTGACTGATGTATGTTTGATGATTCAAAGCCAGTCAGAGGAGCATAGAGAGTAGTATCCGTTGTCGAGTCCAAATAGTGTCAAAGTTGTTGACTGCCTGTTGACCTGAGGGCCAGACAGACAGACAGACCCATTTCAAATGATTTTCCATTAAATTGTTTCCATTTGCAATAAGAACCGAGGCCACAACGAGGGTTGCTGTAATAGTAGCTGATGTACTGACATTTACAGCTCCCCTGTGTGGACAAAGGACTTTACCTTAATTAATGATAACACATACAAGCAAATAAATGCATTGCAATTAATTGCGTATGAAATTACAATTATGTACATTGTAAATGCTGTAAATTAATATTTCTATATGCACGAAATTTATGAATATGTGTAAATTGTGGAAAATGTCGAGGGATAAATGATTTAAATGCGCACAAAAGCCGCCTCGATGGATCGTTAATTGTAAAATGATGTGGTTGGAATTGAAGGTAATGTTGCCACTGTTAATGCAATCAATTGAAATGCAACACATGTGGCATGTAATTCCATTCATTATACCCTACACACAGGTAATACAACAAAGAGTATTCAACTGCATCTAAATGCAAGAAATCTTTACACTTATAAATGCTAAATTTACAACTGCTATTAAGAATTCAAGTTATGTTATGTATAATTATTTCCACTCTATATTCCCATTATAAATTCTCATAATTTCATAACTAGCAGCGACATACTTCAACTCTATTAAAGGGTATGCTCTCGTCATGCATACCCAACGATCACCTGTTCTTTTATTCTCTTTTTCAATCTGTTACACGTGTCATTCATATTCCAACCGACATGGCATAAATTGGAAAACGCAATTTTCATTTTAAACAAATTTTCAATTATAATTCACAGTTGCCTACGATTGTTTTCAGTTGACTGGGCAGAGAGGGAGGTGAAGGGTTTTAGGCAGTTTGACTATTTATAAATAGCATTTTGCGTATGCATTTCAATTATTTTCTATAAAAATAAGTTATACATATAATATGCGGGTATAATTGCAAATGAAAATAACGGGTAAAGTGTCATATAATTTAAATTTGTCACCGATTTTCTGATTTTAATTTATTTATGCATTGATTTATAGCATAATTTGAATTGTAATGAGCATTAATATATTTGTGTTTTTATGAATTACTGGTGAAAAAGGCAAAGTTTGTCTCATTACAATTTAACGCCTACGTTGTCGTTAACAGCGCTGTATACGTTAACAGTGCTGTAAGCGTTAACAGTGAGTACGTCTGTTGTGACTCTGGAGTGTTTTCCGAAAAGTTTTCCTAAAATTTTCTTTGCTAGAAACCTTCTCTTGGCAATTCCGAACAACTGAACAAAAATATATATACCTCAACTGATGATTACCTTTTGTCTTCATTATTATATCTATAAGAAGTACTGTAAGATCACGCTTAAGTTGAGCATAACATATAATCAGAGTTACAATTTGATATTATCAAATTCATCGAGCTGAAAGTTGGAGTCGTAAATGTCAATTTAAGCAAATGGATTCTGTTTTAACTTAACTTGAAATAAACGTAGTTTGAGGTTATTTGTCTAGAAACGTGATTTCTTGTTGTGGGTCTTAACGTAACCCAAACTCGTACCATTACTAAAAATGTTAAGCTCTTAGATAGCTTCGTTATTTTTGCGAAAAAGTGAACCCAAAGCAACCCTCAAAAGAGAAAGATGCGAGACACGTTTTGTCAAGATATTGCTCCCCAATTGCCATAAAATAGAACCTCAGACGAAACCCAAGTCAAATTTACAACAGCTGATCTTTTGGTTTATTAAATTTTTGTGCCTGCCTTTTGTGTTACCCTCATGATGCGCTACTTGCTACTTGCCTACCCACAGGGGACAGTTTGACATGCATTTCGTAAGCCAAGGGTTGTCTTTACCCTCTACTTTGTCTTGAGGGTAAGCCAGCCTACCTGATTGCAAAAAGTGAAAGAGGAAGAGGAGAAAGCGAAAAAAAACACACCCAATCGCAATTTCAACGTGGCTTCCATATAAACAATTATGTTGCTTCCAAGCGACTGCGAGGACTAAGGGTAGATTTTCCTTCCCTCGGGCTTAAAAGAGTTTCCTGGTGGAAAGCTGGCATATGGACAACTCTTGAGCACAGTCTTATTTATCTTTCATAAAACTAGCTTAGGGCCAATGTCCAGACCATGTCCAGGATGGGCCTACAAATTAGTTTATTACAAGTCGCAAGATTTCTTCAGTATATATATATGTATGTGTATATTCCGTATGTGAACAAAGTTCAAAACGGAAATATACTAAGGAAAATAGTGCAAGTGGGCGTGGCGAGGCATAAATAAACTCAATTTATTGTTTGCTTTTAGCAAATAAAAAGCCAAAAGCCATAAATATGTATGCAAAAGTTTTTGCGCCTTTTTTTTGTGTGGTTTCATGCGGGCGCCTGGCAACTCTGGCCACCAAAATTGTATGGCCCAAATCGTCTACACTTTCTATAAATATTTCAACAAAAGCAAAAGAGAAACAAAATGTGCAAAAATAAAAAAAATAGGAAACCATTTTTATTTTTATTGCTTTCATATAAAAAGCAACAGGCGAGCAACAAATTTTATATTTATACGAATGTTTTGGGAAATATCCATAGAAATGGCCAACACTTACATTTAGGGACAACATATTTTTAGAAAGCGGAAGCGAAAGTTTAAAAGAACCGTTAAAGTATCGCAAGTTTTAATTGAAATTAATGCTCAGCTGAAAGCGGTCAATTAGAACATCACAATAATATCTTGAAATGAAAATCTCAAGAGTTTATCTTAAAGCTTGACGCTTTCATTTCATTTTAGTTTTCCCCTTTTTTCGTTAGCAACAAGTGTAAATTCTGCGAATCCCGTAATAAAATTTGAAACAACATTAAAAAACGTCATCTGCGTGCAGTTGACAATTTACGCAGCTTTTGTGACACTTTTCACAGGTTTTTCCGCGTCAGAAACCTTGCACCTGTCACACAATTTCCCAGAAGCCGAAGGTAACAGTTTTTTGTTGTAAACATTTTTTTGTTGCTCCCTGTCTCGGAATGATATGTGTCACAGGTCAACCGAAAAAAGAAAGAAAAAACTGAACAGAAATGTACAACAACATGCAAAGACTTTAGTCACTGTTTGTATTTTTAGGCTGGAACGCTTTAAGATGTAGAAGAAGGGATATTAACCAAGGAATCTTTAATAAAACAACTATGTAAAGTAATTTATTTTATATGGCCTGATTAAGTCCTGGCCTAAGTCTAGGTTGCCTATGGAAACTTTATATTATAGTCACTTAATCTTGACCAAATTTCATCAGCAGGTAACATATAATAAAAATATGTACTTCATCTGTTTGTTTGGTTTCGATAACTAAAAAACAAACAATTTATTTCATAGTTAGCAACTGTGAACCTTGATCCTGTATATAAACACATTCTAGTTTTAATTTCTCAGCTTTGTTGTGTCAAAATTTCAGCCTCATAGCTCTTATCATTTCGGCTTCTCGATGATCTGTGAATCTGTCATTCAAATTTATTTTACTTTGCTTTAATGCTACTTAATTGTAATGAAGTTTGCACATTTATGACTTGGGATTATCCGGACAATGACTGTTAATAATTACCTTCTATCCATATGCGTGAGTTGTCCTTAATGCCACTCACTTAATTGAAAATCAAAGGTGCATGCAACATCCACATGCCACAGGCTAAAGCGACTGTAATACACAGACGTTGATGATGCGCGTCTACTTTGGGGCTTAATTAATTATCAGCTAATTAAACGGTGCACATATTTATATTGGACTTGCCTGCTTGTCTGGCGTTGTCTGGCGTTGCCGCCTTGTTTTGCAGTCACTGCTTTAAAATTAACCAGTCAGTCAGCGGTGGCAATTGAGCGTGGCAGACGTGGCAAGCGAGCGATTGAAAACCGCATTCAGAGCCATGCCAATGGCTAATCTGCCATCTCCCTAACTCCCTCCCACCACAAGTGTACTTTCTCCTCCCTACATTTATCAACTGTTCCCTTTCATGTGCTCTCTCCCCTGCACTCCCTCTCTCTTCTAGCTTGCTCACATCCCAGTTGATTAATTAAATTGTTGACAATTTTAAAAGCTTGCCTCTGGTTGCGCTCGTTGCTCCTCACCGTCACCTCCACTCGACAATTCGCATTATTCACAGCTTAACATATTACTCTCTATCCATCTCTCTTTTACACCCACTTGCCATCTCTATCTCGCTTGTTGTTTTTGTAATTTGTTGCGGTTTTATTGCTGTTGCTATTGTGTCGTCCATTTTGTTGCTGGTGACAAATGCACTAGAAAATTGGCTACTTTTGCATTTGAAAGAGAGAGAGAGAACCGAAAAATGTGTGGGAAATCATCTATGAAAATTGTACGTAAATAAAACCATTTAAATTTAAATAAAAGTTGATGGACGATTTTGTTATAATCTCGTTGTGGATTATTGTAACTAGTTTTAATTAACTTTGATATTTTGTTGGCCATGTCTTATATAAATATATTTGTAAGAATAACTATGTCTATCTAGAAGCTTAAGCCTGTAACTAGCTACAAGTTTCTCTTTATAGAAACTACACTGGAAGTTAAATTAAATGATTGTACAATATCTGAAGGTAGTACCATATAAAAAGGTAATATCTGACATATAGCATAGTAAATTCTCCATTAGTTACATTTTACTAATTGCCATCGATACTTTAGCTAGCGTTGCAGTAGATTAAAAGTCCTTTATATATATTTACTATTCGGTCGTTATATTCGTTGGAATCGAAATACTCATTTACATTTACGAGTCGCCTATATTTAATGGCTTATATAGCATACATAGTATCATATTCTGGCACACAACACGAAATACCCATTAATCCATCAACGTCCGTCGCATTAGCACTTAAATTTTATAGCAAATAAAAAGAGATAGTAATAGAAAGTATGACAAAGGGAGACAGAAAGAGAGAGAGAGAAAGAGGGAGAGAGAGGGGGGAGAGTTGTGAGTTGAGCTGGCTATAAGTCAATTTTAATTGAAACCACAACAAAACAATTAAAACTAAGCCCGGTTTCGTAGGGACACGCTTGAACTGGTTTTTAGTGTCGGGAATAAACTTAACTTTGACACCAAACTCAATTAAAATGTTGAATAAAAATTGCATATGTATGTCGTATCCCGTATCCCATATGCCATATGCTAGGGACTATCTTTAACTAGTATGTATATTCTGTTGTCTGTGTTGCATAAATTAATAAACTTGATGGAGCAGCCGAAAAAGCAGCAGACACAGGCATGAGAGTAGGAGTAGCAGTAGGAGCAGGAGTAGGAGTAGCATAGCAGTAGGAGTAGGAGCAGCAAAAACTAAACGAGCTTTCAGTTCTGGGCGACACGTACGCAGAGAGTGGCTGCAATTAAAATTTTAGTGCTCCCCCGGTCATGGGAAAGGGAGATAAAGAGAGGGAGTAAGAGAGAGAGAGCACAACAGGGGCCCAAAAGGGAGGAGTGAAAAAGGGAAAACATTGGAGCAGGCGGAAGAGTAGTTGTAGTAGGCGTAACTTTGATGACACGTACGTCCGTTTTTCAAGTGCTCAAATTTCAGTGCAAACATACGCACACACAGCCACTCACACAGAACACACACACTCTCTCACACACACACGCACAACCGCTTCAACCGAGCTGCAAATCCAAAGCGACATTCTGCCGTGGGCATAAATAAATTGTATTGCATACTATTATGACTGAGTTGTTCCTATGAAAGTGATGCTCTAAAGAGCTCCCAAAATGTTGGTAGTCTTCAACTTTGGAACTATCGATATTTTACAGCAATATATTCGATAAATCGATTAACTTTTACATTGAGAGAGCTTAAAATTCCACTTTATTTATTCAATATACGTCGAGTCAAGTCCAATAAAATAGTATTAATAGTATTAATTAAATTTAAACCTATTCTTAAAACTAAATAGAGAAAAACTTAATAAGAAGTCAGCTACATTCTAGAAGTTATAACTTATTCTAATCGGTAGGCTACAAAATCTTATTAATAAAAATTTTAAATGTGGCTTATCAGTTGTATTTGAGATCCAAGAATCCAAGGACTTGAAGAAGTTATTTAAAGTACGCCCTATGTGTCAAGATTTATTGCGAAAAGGATACAACTCTAAGGATGTTGGAAAATAAATGAAACTACATTTATTTTCTTTTATGTATATTTCGTTAAAATTTGATACATATATCGTTATTCGTATCGATATTTTAACAGCTCTGCACCAGGACTTTTGGTCAGTGGTAATATTTGTAAAGCGCTTAATGATGCGTGTGTGTGTGTGTCACTGTACTTGCTTTTACAAACACACTCTCACACACACACTCTTACACAAATACACACACTCGCGCGCTTTAACAATCAAGCTGCGGCCATGTGCAGGTTTTTGGCAAGCGAACAAAGCGTATGTTACACACATTCAAACACAAACTCACACACACACACATACGCGCACTTTTGCCTTTGAAAAAAATGTCAACATTGTGGAACACAATAGAAATTTGGCAGGGTTGCCAAGTGCATGTTCCATAGTTGAAAGCATTTTACGGTTTTGTTAAAGCAAAAAAAAATGGTAAAAGCTGCAGTGGAGAATGCTCCAACCTGTACTTATAGGAAAAGCTTAAAAATTAAATTATCCGTTTATACTTTGCTAAAGTACAGGGTCTAAGAGAAAGAAAATCCATTAATCTTGACCTAGGCATGCATGGTATTTGCTTAAAGTACTGTGAATTCAACTTATGTCAGCAGAGTTTTTGGATATATTTGAAAGAAGTTGGCAAGGCTTTTTACTTTATTATGGTCTCCAGACAAATCATTTTAATTTTTAGCTATATGTATAAGGAAAATGTACTTTGCTAGACTAGACAATCTTCAGATACAAATTTAATCATATGTCATAGTAAAGTTAAAAGTAAAAGAATGTAGAAACAGTTGGCAACGCTGTTTAATTCTTTTTAAGGCCTGCCAACCTGTCTTGTCTTTAAATACATATCACAAAGTTATTAAAAAATGCAGTTAAATACTAAAATATTACTGTGCAAGAAAGTCAATTAAATATAGAGAATAATTTTAGTAATTCCGTTGAAACTGCAAGAGTTACTGATAGAGTTGACAATGCTTTTAACTTGGAGAGTACTGCCAACTTGTTGTCGCATTGCAACTAAAGTTTAATTGAAAAGAAAAGGAATTCCTCAGTCTTAAACTTAGCCAAATTGTAATAACATTGTAATAAACCCTTTGAAACCGCAATTAAAACTTTATAAATTTATAGATATATGTATTTTCTAATTTCATACTGTTATGCTGAATTCATAGACCACCACAAACAAAACAAATGAATTGACCACAGAAATTCCTGTTGACAAAAGGGCCAAGAAATTCATGGCGCATAACGAAAAGTAATTGCAAAATAGTTGCTTTGCAGCATTTAAATTGTAATTTGCCAAAGAATTTCACACAATGAAATTTAATTATGAGTAAACTCGGAAGCACACACAGAGAGAAAACAGACAAAGTCACATACTATATACGGCGCTGTGGCAACTCTGTCTGTGTATTACAGTTTGACAGTCACACATGTGAACACGTGCGTGAATAAATCACAACCATTTTACATAAATTGCTAACATAATGAATACAAAATATAATTACAAGCACGCACACACTGAATTTGTCATGAGTGTGACATGTGTGTGGGTGTTTGACAGTGTGTATGTGTTAGTTATTTAAAACTGTTGCCTAAAATGTTACATGCGTTTTGTTTACTTAGCTGAAATGACTTTGCCATTATTGTAATTATGGGGATTTTGATGTAGTTTTAGTTGTCCCTGTTGTTGTTGCTATTACTATTATTATTTATAGTTTATGTTGTTGGCTTTTAAGCTTTCAATTTCCGTTGCTTGTGTGTGCAATCAAATGTCAAAGTGTATTTCACATTTGACAAGCTACATGAAGCTCCTGAGTTTGAGAATCATGGCACGCACAGGAGATTCGAAAGTCACGTATTCGGGAAGTTTGAAATTAAAAAGTGCTCTTGGTTACGTTTTAATCAGGGCATTATATAGAACAAGGAATCAATATATAAAATAACTAATTTAACTTTAAGTATCGCAACTGGAACCGAATCCGAAAATGATTTATTTATAAAAATTGAAATCCTTAACTTTTTCTTTTCTGCATTGTCGTTATATGAAAAAATAACTTAAAATTTAGGTATGGTTGAATTATAAATAATACCAGAACTGAGAGAAATAATAGAAATAAAACCTCTTACCGGAATACTCTAATCGATACTTATTGGAACCGAAATCCTGATTCCCTAGTTCGGTCCAACTGGAAACAATAACAAGAGATCGTTAGTCCTGCAGGTTGAGAGTCACATAATGAAGATTTAAGTCACACGTGTTCTTAGCTGTCTTTTTATAAGAATTATAATAACAAATTCAAGAACTAACGATCAATCTTGATGAAATCAATCCCGTTGAGATCATAAGATCTGTGAGATTGAGAGTCATAAGTGTTTTTAGTTGTCTTTTTATAAGAATTATAATCGTTGATATCAATATTGAGAGATCTTAGTGTTTTTAGTTGTCTTTTTATTAGATTAATAGTTACATTTACGCAAACTAACGATCGATCTCACCGAAAACAATATCGAGAGATCCAACGATGGCCACAATGTCGGCTAAAAGGTATTGTGGTGCCAGCTTGGACATTAGGGCCAGATGGGCATAGGAAGCAGGACGAATCTTGCAGCGATATGGTCGACTGGTACCATCCGACACAAGGTAGACGCCAAACTCGCCCTTGGGTCCCTCAATCGATGTGTAGGTCTGTCCGGGGGGCACAAAGAAGCCCTGAGAGAAGTGCTTGAAGTGATGTATAAGATCCTCCATGTCGGTCTTCATTTTGATACGTCGAGGTGGACTTATCTTGCGATCATCCGTCTTGACCTCCCCCGGTGGCATGCGATCGAGACACTGTTGCATGATGTTAATCGATTGACGCATTTCGCCAAAACGCACCAGATAACGATCATAGCAATCTCCTTGGGAGCCGACGACAACATCAAAGTCCATGTCGGCATAGGCCTCATAGGGCTGCTGTTTACGTAGATCCCATTTGATGCCAGTGGCACGTAGAACGGGACCCGTGCAACCCATGTTGAGTGCATCATGTGCCGAGATCTTGCCAATCCCAATGTTACGCATGCGCCAAATCCGATTATCGGTGACAACATCTTCGACCTCTTCGAGGCGTTCCTTAAACTGAACAAGGAAGTTATACAGATCATCGCAGAAACCCAGTGGCATGTCCATGGAGACGCCACCAGGTCGTATATAGGCGGCATGCAATCGTGCACCCGACAACCGCTCCGAGAACTCATAAAGCTTCTCACGCTCCTCGAAGAGCCAAAAGAGTGGCGTTATGGCGCCACAGTCGAGCACAGATGTGGCTATAGCCATGGTATGATTGGTTAGACGCATCAGTTCGGAGCACAAGGTTCGTATGTACTTGGCTCGTGGTGGCACCTCAATATTCAGAAGCTTCTCGATGGCCAAACAGTAAGCCTGTTCACAGATCATGCAGGAAACATAATCGAGTCGATCGAAATATGGCAATGCCTGCGTATAAGTCTTGTACTCGATCAATTTCTCAGTGCCACGATGCAAGAGGCCAATATGAGGATCAGCTGAGAGAACCGTCTCATTGTCCAGTTCAAGGATCATCCGGAGGACACCATGTGCCGCCGGATGAGCGGGACCAAAGTTGATAAATTTCGAGCGAAATGAACGATCGTCTGGTGGAAAGAAACGACTACTGTACGTGGGACGACGCTTCCATTCATCACCTGGTGGCCACAGGACAACATTCTCGAATTGCTTATAAAACTCTGGATCTGGATTCCAATAATGTGTGTCTCGTGCCTCATAGGGCTTTCCAGGAGGACGCAACGTATCCCAATCGATATCACAATTGGGCTGCAAATGATCTGGCTTCTCGTTGTAACACTCTTCACAAGTTTCTATTAAGACAGCAGATGAATATTAGTATAGCTAATATTAATAATAATAAACTTACTTTCACAATCGCCCGCTGAAAAATAACGCATGTTCATCCACTTGGTCAGTTTGGGTTTCTTGAAAGGCAATTTGAAGCTGTAGGCATCCAATTTTAAATACTTGTTACGAAAATTGTTTCGATAGGCATTGAAACGACTTATTTCCGATTCGGTAAACAGTTTTCCGGCCAATTGACGAACCTTTTCCATTTGACGGGACATTTTTGTATGGAAATATCTTTACCAATTGTACAACTTTAAAAATGAACTTGGAAATAACAAAATATTTGAGATGTGCTTTAAAATGTGAATGAAGTTTTTCACATGGATATATTGATGTTCAATTGAAAATCTAAAGCTCACATTTAGCTCAAAAAACAAATTTCCTTGATAGCGAATTTAAACCCCTTATAGTTGGAATTCCTAAACTATGTTGTGTAAAAATTTGAGCCTCATAGCTCTTATCATTTCGTCTGCACGATGATGAGTCTGTCAGTCAGTAAATCAGTCAGGATATTGATTATTGATTTAAGTTTTTTCATTATTTATTTTGTTAGCATCACAATATTCAAACTAATTATTATACCACCTCTTTATCTTTATCTTTCAGATCTTCGATGATCATTATCACTTTGCACATCACAAGGTGTCGAAGCGTTCTCTACAGCCTGCCTCTCATCATCAGACCCGCCTCGACTTGGACGATCGCGTACATTGGGCCAAACAGCAAAGGGCCAAGTCGCGTTCGAAGCGTGACTTTATACGGATGCGTCCATCCCGCACCTCATCTCGTGCCATGTCTCTAGTGGATGCGGTGGCCTTCGATGATCCCAAATGGTCACAAATGTGGTATTTGGTAAGTGCTGAAAACGGTCTCTCATTAAAAAGAGTTAATTAAAGTCTTTGATCTTCAATATAGAATCGTGGTGGTGGCCTGGACATGAATGTGATACCTGCTTGGAAATCAGGCATAACTGGCAAAGGTGTTGTGGTTACCATCCTGGACGATGGTCTGGAATCCGATCATCCAGATATCGAGCAGAATTATGTAAGTCTACCAACTCTAGTTGAAATCTTTAACTTAATTAAATGTCTAACAGGATCCGAAAGCATCGTATGATGTGAATAGCCATGATGAGGATCCCATGCCGCATTACGACATGACGGATTCGAATCGACATGGAACACGGTGTGCCGGCGAGGTGGCTGCCACAGCCAATAACTCATTCTGTGCGGTTGGCATCGCGTATGGGGCAAGTGTGGGAGGTGTGCGAATGTTGGATGGCGATGTAACCGATGCTGTGGAGGCGCGTTCGCTATCGCTCAATCCGCAGCACATTGACATCTATAGTGCATCGTGGGGACCCGATGATGATGGTAAAACTGTTGATGGACCCGGTGAGTTGGCATCGCGGGCCTTTATCGAGGGCACAACGAAGGGCAGGAAGGGTAAGGGCAGTATCTTCATTTGGGCATCGGGCAATGGTGGCAGGGAGATGGACAATTGTAATTGCGATGGCTATACGAATTCAATATGGACACTGTCCATATCGAGTGCCACCGAGGAGGGCCATGTGCCGTGGTATTCGGAGAAATGTAGCTCCACGCTGGCCACCACCTACAGCAGCGGCGGGCAGGGCGAGAAGCAGGTGGTCACCACAGATTTGCATCATTCATGCACCGTATCGCATACGGGCACCTCGGCCTCGGCACCGCTCGCCGCAGGCATTGCAGCCCTGGTGCTGCAGTCGAATCAGAATCTCACCTGGCGCGACCTGCAGCACATTGTGGTGCGCACAGCAAAGCCAGCGAATCTCAAAGATTCCACCTGGTCGCGCAACGGTGTGGGCCGACGTGTGAGCCATTCCTTTGGCTATGGTCTCATGGATGCCGCCGACATGGTGAAAGTTGCCCGCACCTGGAAAACTGTTCCCGAACAGCAACGATGCGAAATCAATGCACCACATGTCGATAAGTGAGTTCCAATTGTTTATTTTTATCTTGTTTATATTTATCCTCTCTCTTTTTTTCTCCTGTAGAGTCATTCCACCTCGAACGCATATTACGCTCCAGCTCTCGGTCAATCATTGTCTGTCGGTCAACTATCTGGAGCATGTGCAGGCCAAGATCACGCTCACCTCACAGCGACGTGGTGATATTCAGCTGTATTTAAAGTCACCAGCCAACACCAAAGTCACGTTACTCACCTCGCGGTAAGTTCAGCTACCAAAATAGATACTTGATACTAGATACAACTAGATACTGTATACATAATACTAGATAGTAGACGATAATAAATACTGGATATTAGAAAAATTATGTTCATAGTATGTGTACCTACTAAAAGTTTTTGAAAAGCGAAATTAATTAGAATAGAAATCAGATAGTAGGTAGTAGATGATTGAAATTAGGTGAGAGATAATAGATGATAGATGATAGATGACAGATAGTAGATGATAGATAATAGATAATGGATAATAGATAATGGATATTAGATGATTGATAATAGATGATAGAAGACAGATGAAAGATAATATATGAGAGATAATAGGTATGAGATAATAGATGATAGATAATAGATACTAGATGATAGATAAAAGATGATAGATAATAGATGATAGATAATAGATACTAGATGATAGATAATAGATGATAGATGATAGATGATAGATAATAGATGATAGATAATAGATGATAGATGATAGATAATAGATAGGAGAAAATGTATGATAGATAATAGGTATGGGATAATAGATGATAGATTATGGATAATATGTAGGGGATAATAGATTCTTGATACTAGATACTAAATACTGGATACTAGATAATAGATACGAGATTCTAGATACCAGATAATATATAATAGGTCATAGATGATGGGAATTAGATAATGGTTTCGATAATATATAATGCTCTTAAGGACAATACGTCTCGATAATAACTGACATTGTTTATCTGTGTACAATACACTTAAGCGATTCTCATGTTCTTTCTTTATTTCGCCACAGTATGCATGATAATTCACGTTCCGGATTCAATCAATGGCCCTTCATGTCGGTTCACACCTGGGGAGAGTCACCTCATGGCAATTGGCAACTGGAGATCCACAACGAGGGTCGTTATATGGGTAAGTCGAAAGTCTTCCAGTCTTCCAATCTGCAAGTTCTTTAACTTTAAATTCACTACTGAGAAAATCCAAACGTTTTACATGCTGCGCTTTTGTGGAACTTTCAACGCATTGTGAATCATTAACCTCACCTGTTGCAATCAAACACTCAAATACATTCAATACTAATCCCAAACTGAAACTTAGGCCATGCATTGTTGAGGGAATGGTCATTGATCTTTTATGGCACCACATTAAGCATTGATCCCAATGATCCCATTTCTGTGCCACGATCGAACAGCGCCGAGGCAACAACACCAAATTCAAGTAGCAGCAGCAACACCATGGGTAGCACCACCAGCAATCTACATCAGATCTATTCACCACAATATCCACGCATATCACCCAATAATTTTGCCAATACACCATCGAGTGGTGCCAAATTGCCGCTGGGCAAAGTGCCACCAAATAAGTCGAGTTATGTTACCAACAATCCACTATTGCCACTGCCACCAGCACCGCCAGCTAAGCAGGGATATCAACAAATCTCGGCCACATATGGTGTCATCTTGGGCAAGACTAACACCAACAATAACAACAACAATAGCAAGACAAACAATAAAGGCAACAACAAGGCCAACAAAGCGAATAAATCGGGTGAAAATGGTAATAAAAATGGCAATGGCAAGACCAATAAAAAGGAACAAACCACACAGAATGCCACAAGCAGCAGCGGCAGCAGCACCGCCACCACCAATAAAAACAAATACTATCGCATATCTCAACAACAACAACAGGGTGGAGGGGGAGGTGGAGGTGGCAAGTCCAAGGGGCAGCCAAAGGGCAATTCTGGTGAAAAGTTCTTTGAGGAGAAAACGCGCAAAGTTATAGGTGAAATAACCACCAGCAACAACAGTGACAATAACAACAATAGTCGTGGCAGCAACAGCAACAACAACAACAACAGTCGTGGCAACAACAACTCGTCAGTGCAACGTCTTCCCATTAAAGCAACGAAACAAGTCAAAGAGAACACCTCAGATTCACGCATACCCAAATTATTTGAACGCTACGAAAAGATTCAGGCCATCTTTCCCGAGCTCGAACCCTACGACAGCAGCAGCAACATTGGCAAATCAAAGCCAGGAGGAGGAGGAGGAGGAGGGGGAGGCTCTTCACAGACTCGCAAACAGGGCAAACAATTTGAGGTGGAACTGTTTAGACCAGTTTCCATCGCGAGCAGTGGCAACAGTGGCAACACTGCCACAAGCAGTGGCAACACCAAACCGGGAAATACCAAAAAATCACCATCTGCACCACCGCCACCATCACAACCACTGCCGGCATTGCCCGCAGGTGGCAGCAGCTTTTTGCCCGATCAACGTATACTCAAAAAGCAACAACTGTTGATGGCAGCCGCTGGTGTGCTTGCTCCCGACGATGTTAATGACAATAGTGATGATAATGACAATGATAATGACAATGCCAATGACGAGGATGATGAGGATGTGGAACACTTGGAGCTGGCAGCAGCGGGCAGTTTTCGCCAGACCAACAGACCAAATGGTAGCCTTTGTGGTCCAAAAAACAAAACAAAGCTATACTCAATCACACTGCACTACAAAATTGCGCATTGCAATTTATTGAAAAAGAAATTAAGGGTTCTATTTATTTGTGTGGAGTAAAAAGAGTTTAAAATGTTCAGATTGATATAAAACAATGAAATGTTTAGTTTAAATTGAATTTATTGATATTTAGAAGCAGTGATATTAACTTAAATTCTATTTATTATAACCCTGTCAGATGGTTGTACATATGTAAGTGCTAAATATTAGTTCTTCTTTACCATCCAGTAGTAAGTCCGATGTTTTTACACCTATCTTAACAGTATATAATGTTTTTAAAAGAAAAGAATCTGGGCTAAATGTGAAATATTATAAAAATGTGACAATTTTGTTATTTCATAACTATTTTCACTATTGTGATCTACAAATTAAGACTTTCATTTATTTATTCTAGCCCAAATCAAATCAATTTTAGCCCCTAAAACCTTTCATAAATACGTCGAGCCCAAGTGTACGATATATAAACTGATCTAAGCTGGCAAAAAACAGATGACAAATGGAACTCCGTCATTTATTTTACTAATACCACGCTGCAATTTGTATTTCAGTGTTCTTTGTCCAGCCTTTAATATTGGATATGATTTTTTTTTTATAAAGTTGCCTTAAATGAAGATATTATTTTATTTAGTCTCAACCAAAACGAACATTTATAGGCTCTAAAACATTAACTAACAAAACTTTCATAAATAAACCGAACCCTCAAGTGCAGATTAATCAATTGATTTAAGCTAACAAATGAAACCTTTCATTAATTGTCTTAATGCCATGCTGCAATTTGTAGTGCAGTGTTAACATTTGCTTATGATTTTCTTTAAAAAAGTTTGACAGCCACTGAGACACGCTTTCATTAATCAAACTGCAAAGTGCAAAATGCAGCACAAAATTCTTGTTGTTTTTTGTTGTCTGTCAGCATTGGAAAATATTGCAGCACATTTTTCATTTTGTTGTTGCTTTGTTTTTTTTTTTAATTTTTATGTTTGTTGCTGGCGCCTCAAGTAGAAAATTTTGTTTAACTTTTTGTCACATCATTTGTTTTATTTCATCTCTCGACATGTTTTTTTTTCTTCTCCTCTGGCAGATTTATTGGTGCCTCTGTTGCCTTGTTTTTGCTCCATGCCATAAATCATGGTGTTAACATTTTGCGTTGTTTGCCTTCATTTCTGATTTTCCAATTTTGAATTTTGATTTTGATTTTTGACTTTTGATTTTGATACATTTTGCACTCTTGTTTAATCTCATTTGGTTTGATTTGCAGCGCAAATTACACAATGGGACATGATACTCTATGGCACTGATATACCCGCCCAACCTGAGGACGAGCCCCATCAGCCATCCAATTACAATCTATTTGGCGATGAAATGGAACACAATGATATCGATCACGATGCTAGCGGTCAATGGCGCAATATGCAGCAAGTGAGTTGTATTAATTAAAGCATTAAAACATATATTAATTATAACTTAATACCTATACGAAAATCCGTGGGAATACGGATTAACATTCTTAGTCAGTAATTACTAAAGAGGTGTCTATATTAATATAAATTTTAATGA
This sequence comes from Drosophila putrida, assembly GCA_037043535.1. Lineage (NCBI taxonomy): Eukaryota > Metazoa > Arthropoda > Insecta > Diptera > Drosophilidae > Drosophila > Drosophila putrida. Next base: position 830,812 of record JBAMBI010000811.1, on the reverse strand, counting down.
ATTTGAGAGAAGCTTAAGAAAATGTAGCTTAAAGTGTGAACAGAAGGAATCAAAATCGATAAGTATAGTATATAGAATAGAGGTGTAATATAATAAACGAGAAGCTTAACGAGAAGCGTATCAAGTATTGTAATTATAGTAGGTAGCTTAGTGATAAGTTTAGTGATAGACTTCGTAAGAAGAGAAGCCATAATTTGCTTGAAATGTACAAAATCGACTGTAATATTTAACTTACGAATTTCTGGATAGCAACATGTATTCTTCTTCTATGACTAGACAAAAAGTTGTAAGTTGTTCAAAATAGAAAACATGTTACAAATGTAAAGGTTGCCAAAATAAATGCAATTATCAGGATTATCCTCCAATCGTTTTAATTAATATTAATTAATATAAGTGTGATATATTCCTTTTGGTTATTTATTTGCTATTATCATTACAATTTTCTTTTCTCAATTTTGAGTGTTTTTGAAAAGCTTGAAATCTTGAAATATTTGTACAATATTAACTATAGTATTTACGATAAAGGATATGTAGCTTACTCGAAGTTTAGTTTTAAATGAACACTCAAAGGTACTTGGTAAAAGACAATGACTTAGACTTTTAGGAGATGCCAGTCTCTATCATCAGTACCAAGCTTAGTCGCATTCTTGCGCCGTTAAAACCATTTGGGAATTCTAAGCATTCATATTCAGTTTACCAAATTGAAATGCAATTGTCAATAAAATAGCTTACCACAAACGCTTTTTCACAAATGCAATAGAATATTAATCTTAGAAGAGCGTTGTATATTAATTTGGTTGCTTTTATAATCATTATTATTTCTATTCTTTTGCAAATTTTTGGGTGTTTCCAGTGCTTCGCAAGCGGCTTGCCAGAAAACGAGGGCGATGATGGTGTTGACGAGGACATTAGCAGTGTCCGGGTCCATCTACGTCAGCATCAACATCAGCATCAGAATAGCGTGCATGTGGCTAGCTTGAGTTGTGTGATTCATGAATGATAACAGATGATGCGAATGATATGATATGATAAGAGCATTGACCTCCTAACTGCAATTCGGTCAGTGCTTAACAAACTGTTTGCTGGGCCGTAGGTAGACTTGCAATATAATTGAGTTATTGTTTTCGGCATGCTTCAGTTTAGTTTTGGTTTTTCTTTCAATTCATTAAATTATGATTTCAACTAACCAAGTGACTTTTAATGCAGCAAGAAAGCTGTCCATAAATTTTCCTATACTTAGCATAAAGTCAAACAAAATGTCCGTTTTGCACTTTTCCTTTGCAGTGAGAATTCAATTTTTGGCACTCAACAAACGGGCAATGTGCCAAATGCTCAGACTGCTGACTCTTTTCTCTGTTTATACCCTAGTGGAGGGTATTATAAGTTTGTCATGAAATGTGTAACGCATTAAAAAAGGTAGAAAAAAAAGAATATAGAAAATGCAGGCTTGATCGGATGAAAGACTTTAGTTTAAGAAACTTAATTGTTTTTTGAGATGGCTCAATAAAACTTACAGATTTTGTATTTAGTATAGTTTTAAACAATCTGACGAGATTCGGTAGAAATTGAACTACTATATATGTATTTATTATATAGCTTACATCAAACAAAAATTAAATACATGTCTCAGTAAGAGTATAACATCTTTGGTCTGCCTTTTAGTATTTTTTTCCTATTCTTTTTTTGTGCTTGTCAGTTGCAGAGTGGTGCATTACTTAAATGCAGTCATTGCCATTTTTGCATGTACAGTTTGAGATTCAGTGCTGCTGCAACTGTTGCCATTTTTCAAGTGCACTTTTGCGCCTGTTGGCAGGCAACACATTTTTTTCTTTGCGCTCACTCTTTGAAATGGTCAGAACTTTAACCTTTCGGCACCTATTGTTGCCCTAAAAGTCGCCTCCCTCCCTCTCCCTTCACTCCACTCCCCGCTCACTTTTATTTCGGAAGCTTCCTTTGCCTTACAAGTAAAACCAATCCCCTCTCTCCTTCTCTCTCGCCCCTCTTTCTCTTTCGCTTTTGCTCTCTGTAATAAACTAAAAGTGCACTGACCTTAGTATTTTTGTATGCCTTGCAGCAAACTTTTTGCATAACAAACCTTTTTTCCTTTCCTTTTTTTTTGAGCACGCGACGTCATCGCATGTGAAACAACTGTTAGATAGCGTATTAGATAGACAGAGATAGTGTGTGAGAGAGACGGACATAGAGGCTTATATGCAGTAAGAAATGGTAAGGAAAGAGAGACTCCCCTTCACAAAGTTACAGACAGACAATTTTTTGTAAAGCCAACAGTGCTGTCTTTATTTTAGAACGGCTAATTTGATCAATAAAAGTTAATAGAAATTGATCAAAAAAAATGTTTACTAAGCTTTTTATTGAAGAAAATCCATTATTGGTTAAGGATTGATATACAAAACAATTTTCTACACCTATAGTAAGCAAGGGAAGTATTCCAAATTTTGTTTAATATTTTAGTTCATTTTCAGAACTGATCTTTAAAGGGAACTATCGAATAACATGACATTCTTACATATTATTGTATTTACTTTATAATCAAAGAGAAACTTCGTTAGTTAAATCACTTTTAAAGATATGCAGATATCTATCTAACTAGCTTTTGGCAATAAATTAGCTATATTGACAACACTGAGGTGCAACTATAAATAAACACACACATTCAAACCATTTCTCATACATACTTAAGTACTTATGCCCAAAATACCAGACAGTGAGGCAACATGCAATGAACCAAAGCGGATGTTAGACAAGTTAAGGAAGTGCATGAAACGGGGAATGAGAGAAAGAAAAAGAAGTAAAGGCAATCTTAAAGCTTTGTAAATCAAGAACTGTACTTAAAAACAACACCTAACAAATACTATTGGATGCAGAAAATATAACAATTCTAATTTTAAGGGCACCCGTCTAAAAAGAGCTTAAAGAACTAATTACAGCATTATTAGAATTTGTTTAAACAATTATAAAAATTAATATAAAATATTATATTATTGGTTATATTATTATGTTATTAATATTATTTTTAAGTTCAAATTAAAAACCAAAAATTATTTCATTATTTTTCCCATTTATACATTTTAGAAAAAAAGATTTACTACTATCTATTATGTTATAATCTTAAAAAAATGTTGAATTGAAAAATCTATCTTTATTTGCACGTTGTCAGCGTCTTGAACTAACTTCAAAACTATATTTAAGATAAAAAGTTCAATTTTAAAAATTAAACTTCGACTTTACTAAATAAATGACTCATTAAAAGAATTTACCCTTTTGCTCGTTGAATCCTTTAAATAAAATATAACGCATACGCAGTGTGTGATTTTTATTAATCATTAACATTCTTTTGTATGTCATTGCAGGTGGGCGAAGTGGGCGTGACCCAGGATCATAGAAATGCTGCCGCATGCCTCAAGTGGAACGATCAGAAATGTTTAGGTTTGTCTTTAATCTTTCTACTCATAACACAAATCTTCTATCTAAACTTTAAACACGCCATCGACAACAACAACAACAACAACAATGGCAACAACATCAAAAGCATTAGATAATTCAACCAATACTATTTTTAACAAAAAAATCCAAACCACAACAATAAGAATAACTGTAAAAATAACTAAAAACAAAAAAAAACAATTCCAATTTAAAGTTTGATAATCAAACAACAACAACAACAACAACAACAAAAACAATAAGAAAAAGAAGTAGCATTTTAATGCTTAATTTAAGCATTTTTTAAGCTGACAAACAAAAACAGTTGAACAATAGCCAAGTAAGCAACAACAACAACAACAAAATGATAAATAACAACAAATAGAAAACAGATACACTGCAAGTCCAAATATATATATATATACTAAAACTTTTTGTAGTTAAATTTAGTATTAAGTCTAGCTACACACACACAAACACACACATACAGACACAGAGAGACAAGAGAAGTAGGCGTGGCAGCAAACAAAAAGCGAACAAATATGAAAAACAAAAACAAAACTATGGTTGTTTACGGAAACTGTTTCGCACATTTTCCACTTTTTAATTCGCACAAAAACAACAACAATAATTTAATATTACGTATATATGAATATTTTAATTGTTAAGGATTTAGTTGAATTTTGTTTTTTTAATACATGTAATTCGTTGTTTTCGTTTGTTTTTCTTTTGTTTAATTTTTTCTTGAATACTTTTGAAATTCGATAAAAATCCCTGTGCCAAAGTCATTTTTCAAAGTTTTGCATGCACTGAGGCCTTGGCATTAAAGTTGCAAGACAATTTTGTCTACCTATGCATTTCAAACTTACAGTTTCAACAGTTCGAAATGCACTGCATGCATTGGTTTTAAAAGCACTTGTCTATGAACCCTGGCATTAAAGTTGCAAGGCAACTACATTCTAAACCTTTCAGCTATCTATGCATTTCAAAACTCCAAGAAGACTTACAGTTTTAATAGTTCAGCAGTTTGAAATGCACTTTACTATACACCTTGGCAATAAAAGTTGGAAGTTACATTGTCTTCCAAACATTTCTGCTACCTTTGCATTTCAAACTTGCAGTTCCAACAGTTTAATATGCACTGCATGTATTGGTTTGAATAGCACTTCTCTATGCACGTTAACAGTGTCCACAAAACTGATGTGCTTATGTGTATATATGCATTTCAGATACTCTTGCCAGGCCAGCGAAATAGTCACAGTTTGAGTAGCACTGCCTGCTTCAAATTCAGCTCTTTTATTATAATTTTGTAAAATACATTTTCTTTTATTTCAACTCAATTTTATCTTACTTCAAATGCCACGCGTTCAGTTTAAAAACAACAACACAACAGTTTAGCATTCATAGAAAAAGACTGTTTCGTAAATTTAAACGTAAATCTTAATGAATAACTGAAGAAAAGAAAAATAAAAAATGACGAAATAATTTAAAATTTAGCGGTCAAAAGTTGCATTAAATTTTTTAATGTTAAGGCGTCAAAAGCAAAAGCAAACAACTTTTTGTATTTAAACTGTAACTGTACTTGTAACTGTAACTAAAAGAAAGAACAAGAAAAGATAAAAAAACAAATAATAATATTAATTAATAAAAATAAAGCAAAAGAAACGAAAACGAAATTCTAGGGTGTAGGGTATGATGAGTACGTGTAGTATTAAAATAGACGGCAGCAAGTAAAACAGAATAATTTAAAAATTAATAATTTAATAAATGTAACAATTTATATAGAAAAAGTTCCTGCAGTTTTGAACAAAGTTGCAATATAACAACTACAACAAACATTTCAAAAATACATAAAATGATGAAAAATAAAAAAAAAACAAATAAAAAACAAACAACAATGAAATTAGCTAATTTTCTAGTGAGCTTAGGAAATAATTAAATAATTATAAACAATTAAACAGCGCACAAAATTCAACAAAGTTTAAATAAATAAATGCCAGAAGTGAGCAACAAGCTTCTAGTCATAATCATATTTTGTGCGCTCTATAAAAAAAACAATAACTATAAATAATATTAAATAATAAAAACCAAAAAAAATTTAAAAGAAAATCAAATAAACTTTTATTGATTTCCATATCAGAGAAAATCGAATCGTTTAAAAAAAAACACACACACACGCACACACATATCTTTGTTACAATATTTGTTGTTTACCATTTTCCGCAATACATATTTAATTACACTAGTTTACAAGGTTGCTACTGTGATCAAATTGAGAGGTAAATTTTCAATTGAAGCCTTTGACAAGTTACTGAAAGGTTCATTGGCATAAGTGTGAAATATATTTAGATACAAAATAAATAAAGATAAAAAATTCACCTTTAAACCTGATTACAGTAGTAAAAGATTCCAGCTTAGTTTTGTAAACTTTTGTTAATTCTGTGTGTTTTTGTATTGCATAAAAAACAAAAATGAAAAGAAAAAGAAAAAAAATCAAATGGCAACTCGAGTGCAATAATTAATTCTAATTCTCTCAAACTACAAAATAAGCAACAATAAATAACAGAACAGCAACAATTATTCTCTAATTTCTCTCTCTTCTCAAATAAGTGACATATCATTTTGTACAAATTTTGGTTAAAAAACTTTTGAATTGGTCAACAATTTAATTTGTTTCTGTTGAAATGAATAATCATATCGTAACTGCACAATAAACAAACAAACAAAAAACAAAAACAAAACGAAATTAAATTTAATACTAAAATTAAAATATTAAATTCCAAATAGCAAACTTAATTTATTTGTTTTGTTTAAATGATTTGTTGTTGTACTTGGTAAAGTCTCATCAAAAAAACATAAAAATATAAATCTATAAATTAGCTAAAAAACTGAAAATCTGATAAACTGAGAAACTGAAAATCTTCAAGCATATACTAGCCATAATTAGCAGCAATATAATATATATATTTACAAACAATTAAAAAAGTAAAACTAACAATTTTCCATTCGTTTATTTCCGAGTAAATCAAATATGTATATTCTCTTATTGATTTACAAACTTGTAATTTGAATCTAACTCCCCTTTTTCTCTCAGTGCTGGCTGCGGTACTTATGCTTAAATATTTTTCAAAAAAAAAAACCTAAAGAAGTAAAGCCAAATTAATATATAAGCCTATATACAATAATGATAAAAATGATAAAAATTTACAATTACAATTACAATAAAAGAACAACTGGTACTAGGGCCTGGGGTAGCTATTAAACAAACAAAAATTACAATTATGCTTAAATTATGTATGTAATAACTATATAACAATTACAATTTCGAGACAAGGAACTAAATTTTTGTGCGAATCGTCAACTTTTTAAATGTAAAAAACAAATGAGAAAAACTTATACTTAGTACTGTAAATGAGATTCGATGGCCGCTATTTCAGATCAACAATTTTTTATGTATGTTTTGTGTATATATACATATATATATATATATATATATAACTATATATCTATCAATATAAACTATCTATGAGTAATAAATAAATGCATTGAAAACGTATTTACAAATCGAGCTGAAACTTTTTTATGCAACAACAACAACAACAAAATAAGTAGAGCAGCAAGCCAAATGTGGTCCAAAAAAACATTTCAAACAAATTCCAAAAACTTCAACTTTGATTTCCCTCCAAAAAGTATTCGCACACTCGTAACTCGTATCTCGTAGAAGTAAACTTGAAATAAAAGGTGAGTTTAGCTTAGCAAATTATGCATCAAAAATTTCTAAAGTAAAGTATTTAGCATTTGTCTTGTGTATTATTTGCTTTGTTTTTAACCCAAGTACTTTTCGTACTACCCAAAAAAAATAATACTCGTAATCGTAATCGTTTGGATCTATGGTTGGTGTGTGTTCGATATTAACATCTTGTCCTTTTTGTAACATCTTTTATTTAACAAAAACCAAAACAAAAACATTTGACATTCGCACACTGTTCATCACTTTTGCCATGTTCGCTTTCCAACACTGGTTGCGGTACAGCACCCTCCCACTCCATGCACATCCTGACACAACTGACTATTTTACTTTCTTTTCTATTGTTTTTTTTTACTTTTCGAGCATGTTTTTTGGACTACTGCGCTTGCTTAAAGATTTATAAATATTTTGAACTTTTTGTTGTTAATAGATCGGTTTCAGTTTCCAGTTGAGACTTGACTATTGATTCAAGATTTTCATTTTATTCCATAAATGTGAAGAATACACAAAAAACAAAAGTAAACAAATAAACGGAATCTCTTTTGTTGCCTTTGTTTTGTTTGATTTTGTTAAATTCTTTCTACTTTGTAGCTTTCATTTTCAATTGATTTATTACTTTACTAACTAACCTCAAAACTTTTCAAATCTTTTTCCATTACTCAACACTGTTTTTCGGAGGTAAATGGTTTCTTCTTCTCGTAGCTATAGTTTTTTATTTGTTAAGTATAATTATACAACATTTGCTGCTTTTCACAGAATGCCAGGACTCCAGCTACTTTTACAAGGATCTCTGCTACGATGAGTGTCCACCACACACATATGCCAAGGTTAATGCAGATTTACTGGATGAACTCGATGCGGACAACGAGTTGGCCACTTCTGAAGTCAGTTCTCCAGTCAATGCTACGCAGATTGTCCCTAATGAGCTGTTAAGCTATGTAAGTGGCCTCATCGACAAGGACGATCCTCTGCAGGCAGCGGAACGTCGACGTCGACGTCGAAGTGAATCCTCCTTGACACTGACACCACGTCACAATCAGATCTGCGACAGCTGCGATCCAAGTTGTTTGCGCTGCTATGGACCAAATGTCTCCCAGTGTAGCACCTGTCCTCCAGGTAGCCAACTCCGCAAGTTGTCCCAGACCAACGAGACCTATTGCTATGCCTACGTTGTACGCAGCACTGTTGATGGCTCCAATCATCTGACTGATGACAATGAGCAACTGGATTCTAGCTTCAAGATTCAGTACATGCAGTGGACCACAGCCTTACTAGTGATTGCCGTGATTGTTTCATTGGTGGGCGTGGCAGTGGCTGGCGCCATTGTGTACCATCGTCGAGCGGCAAAGGACGAGGAGTACACACGTGTGTCGCTCATGGCCGAGGACGAGAGCGATGATGAGGATATATTCACCGCACGGAAAAAGTCTCCCTTCGATGTGATCCAATTTCATGATGAACTCTGGCCAAGGAAGCCCAGTGAAGTCCAGGATGATGGCGATGAGGAGGAATAAACACATCCTTATAATACAATTAGTTATAGCTCATTTATTGATTACTACAGCTCATCCTCCACAATTTCAATTGGGGATGAATTAATGTTACTTTCGATATTCCTGATTTTGTAAATTTCATAACATTTGCTGCGATCTATTTATGACATGCATTTAAATTATTTTGATTTTTTTAAAATTGGTTTTAAATTGTATTTATCCTAGTCTTAAGCAAAAGAGAATCAAATAAATAAATATATATTCTTAAAACAACAACTATATGTTCCATTATCCATTACTTTTGAGCTGCAGCAATTCAGAATACAAAAAACAAATTGAATAGCTCAATATTTTGTTAAATGATAGAGTGAAAGTGGAAAAACAATAGAAAATTTATATTATGTTTATGCGAATGTGCTTTTTTGGTGCCTATTTTTCTATAGGATAACTGCCTAAACAAATTTGAAGAAGACTTGGGTGACACAGAACAAGGTATTCAGAAAGATCTGCAATGCTCCCTGATACATGGTCACTAGAGTCATCGAAAGGGATTTAGAAGTGCTTCAGATTGGTGATGTGATTCAATTTGATGCCCAAAAAATGTTCGGAAAAATATAAGGTTAGACTGGGCCAATCCAATATAGCGGAAAAGAAGACTTTAAAGACACCAACGCAAAGGATTTGGCTTCAAGAATTCTGTCTTAAAAGAGCTTATACTATTAATTTTAACTACTGTATACTAATGTATATTTCATTAGTAAGTCATTTCATGTATTAGTTTTGATTGTAATTTATGTTGTGTATTTTCCTATTTTGTTAGTCTTTTTGTATTATTTTTTGATGCAAAATTAGTTAAAGATCCAGAACAATAATTAACTAGAACATAAAACAGATTAAATAAATATGTTTTTTAAAAATTGAAAACATTCTTTGCCAAAGGTATTGCATAGTTTTGGGTAAGTAGATTAACTTTTTAGGAATAGGTTTAGTATTTTAAACATTGCTTTCTTATAGGCAGTCACGTAAAAACCTTTGTCAAATTGTACTGCATACAAATAAGAATCTCGAAAGTTTACTAAACTTTAACATTTTTTTAACGAATTTTGCCTACACTTCAACATTTTCCAAAACTTTACTGAAAGCTTATATGTTTTTACTTTACTTGTATTTTTAATACACTGTCAACAGATCAAAGTATAGTAAAATATATATACCAACTGTAATTCAAAGTCATTATATATAGTATTTGAAGCTTTCCGCATATCATACTTATAAGCAGTGAGTAATTTCGTAAACAATAATATTATTAGAAGTACGTATAGTACGTATGTTAGTATAGCTGATAATTTAAAGAGCTCTCATCGACACACATGGTTGGCTTAGATGAATTGCGGCTTATCAGGTGGGATCATGAAGTGCACCAACTATAGTGGAAATTATTGACAATGGTCAAGAGCTTTATTTGTCACTATATAAGTGCGCTCCTTTGGTAGTTCATGAAACAGTCTTGTTCAGAAAATGCAGCCGGGTTTAACATTGATTCTGACCGTTGTCGGTTTGTGCTGCCTGTGGCAGGCGGGGCAGGGATGTCAGTCCAGCGAGCAGCGTTTCAAGTTTGATAACAGTGACATTTATATAAGATTGCGACGAGGTGATAAGTTGCAGTACGAGTTGATGAAAGGAAGCCGCACTCTCCAAACGGTCACATTGGATAACTTTGTGACCAGCAGTAATCTGGAGGCCACCACAACGGGCACCTTCAAGCTAAGTGACGGCACAACCAGCATTGAGTTCTCATTGGCCAAGTCCACCACAAGTGTCACCCACATCCGTGTGGAACGTGATCAGGTGGTGAAGGGCACACAACCTAGAGATTGTTTGGCCCTCAACATAGGACGCACCCATTGGTATGGAGGCTCCGAACAGAAGCAACACTATTGGCCAGTGGAGCGACAGCAATATAGCAATTTCTCATATGTTCCAAAGGAGCTGGGCAACATGGGCGTGGCTGAGCGCTACTGGGTGAACAGTGATGGGTTCTTCCTGTATGTGGACAACACCACGCCGCTGTTCATTGATCAGAATGCGGTTGGACATGAGGATCAGCTATGCATAAGTGCACTCAGTGTACTGCCCTATGACCCACGACTGACCTCGGCGAAGTTTAGCTATCACCTGGCCTTTGCCAAGGATGCAAAGGTGGCACACATGTATGCTGTAGAGACACTGCTGGGCAAACCAACTGGTTATCCAGATGAAAGAATGGTTCAACATCCCGTTTGGTCGACGTGGGCTTTGTACAAGGCGGAAGTTACCGACGAGGTTGTTCGTGATTTTGCAAAACAAATCATTGACAATGGCTTCGAGAACAGTCAGCTGGAGATTGATGATGACTGGGAGGATTGCTACGGGGCACTCACATTCCGTAAGAACAAGTTTCCAGATGCCAAGAAGCTAACCGATGACCTCAAGGCGCTGGGTTTCCGGGTAACTCTGTGGATTCATCCGTTCATCAACAACAACTGCACGGCCATCTACGAGACGGCCAAGCAACAGGGCTACCTTGTGCTGGATCAGCAAGGCAGTGCTGACACCCAGTGGTGGAATAGTCAGCCAAAGGATGCCGCCTATCTGGACTTTACAAAGACGGCGGTGCGAGATTGGTTCACCACACGATTGAAGCGTCTTCAGACGGAAGATGGCATTGATAGCTTTAAGTTTGATGCGGGTGAATCTAGTTGGATTCCTACCGATCCCGTGCTCCAAGGTGATGCCCATGAGACGCCGCTCCAGATCGTCGGTGACTATGTGCGCACAGTGGCCGCGTTTGGAGATGTTGTTGAGGTTCGATCTGCCCAAAACACACAGGATTTGCCCATTTTTGTGCGCATTGTGGACAAGGATTCCGAGTGGGGCTGGAACAATGGTCTTGTCACACTGATCACATCAATGCTGCAAATGAATATGAATGGTTATTCATTTGTGCTGCCCGACATGATCGGAGGCAATGGCTACAACGAGAAGCCGCCAACCAAAGAGCTCTTCCTCCGCTGGCTACAGGCCAACGTTTTTATGCCCAGCCTGCAGTTCTCGTTTGTACCCTGGAACTTTGATGCCGAAACCATTGAGATCAGCAAAACCTTCACCAAGTTGCATTCCGATTACACGCCCTACATCATGAAGCTCTTTAAACGGGCTACCACAACCGGTGAGCCCGTCAATCCGCCCCTCTGGTGGATTGCCCCCGACGATGCAGTTGCTCAGAGTATCTACGATGGTAAACTTATCTCTCCAGTCTCTATTGCATTCTTTAACTAAGCTTCTTTTTCAGAGTTTTTACTGGGTGACGACATCATTGCGGCGCCTATTGTGATGGAAGGTGCCACCAAACGTGACATTTATCTGCCCGAGGGTCAGTGGACAGATGGAAATACCAAGGAGGTCCATACAGGTCCTGTATGGCTTATGGAATACCCTGCACCGCTGAATACCTTACCTTACTTTGTACGTGTTGGCTTCCAAATGAACTAGCTTACATTCCTATAATTAACTAAAAAATACTTAAAATAACATAAAGACAAGATTAATCTTTAAATAATAAATTCATATTTCAATAAATATATTACTAAAATAAAATACTTGTCTTTAAATGAAGATCAAAGCAATATAAATACAACATTAATCTTTAAAGAATTAATTCATAATCCAATAAATATATATTTAAAAAAAATACTTGTCTTTTAATGTATCTCAAACCAATGAAGTTGCTCTTGAAACGATCACTTTAAAATATCAGATTGTAATCAATTTAGATCATTCCTAAAATTAATTCTAACATTTCTTGTTTTTTTTTAAAATTTGATGTCATTGTAATCATGAACAGAATTGATTACTTAGGATATATTAAATATACTAAATATTAGAGTAATAATATAATTCAAGAATAATTATTAAGAAGACTTTATATACAACAGAAATTTTATTAATTACTTAGGATATATTAAAGATACTAAATATTAGAGTATAATTTAATAATAATATAATTCAAAAATAAGTCTTAACAATACTTTATATACAACCGAAAATTTTAATTGCAAATCCACTGAAACATAACAAAACAAAAAGGCTGCTTAAAATAATTAAGATTAAGTAGTAAAGTAAATATCACAGTTAATTTCGTTAAATAAAAACGAACTAATGCATTCGAGTGCTGTCAACGGTCTTGGGCGGCTTGTGTTTATCCACTGTTTGGTGGGACAATACCCGCAGATAGTCCTTCAGCAAGGGCTCCGAAGAATCTCCCGATGGGGAAAAGCTAATCGCAGAGTTAGGCCTACGGAAACGTCCATATTCACGTTCAAACTCAACGGCGTCTTGGGTCAGAATACTCTTCAGATTAAGAACGCTGAAAAAAATATTTTTTAAATTTCAATTCCGTTAGATTGTGAGTGGAATATATAGTGTATATAGACTCACTTGGGCTCCACGCTCTGATATTCCAGCTGCACATTCTTCTCATACATGGCTAATTTTAAGTCATGGATTCGTTTGGCAGCCCGTCTCCATTGCTTTTTGTAGCGATCCCTCGACTGGGACACGTCCTGATAACGCTCACTCTGTTGCCGTATCTCGTTGAGGACCTCCTTAAATTCACTGCCATTGGTCGTGTGTTGACGAAGCTCATGAATTTGCTGTTCCATGTAACTGATGCGTTGCTTCAGCTGCATCTTCTCTTGCACAAGTTTTGAGTTCTCCGTCTGCATTTGTAGAGTACGGCTTTCGAACTGATGCAAGTGATCCTCCAGCACAACTATGTGCTGCTCCAGCTCATTAAACTTGTATGCATAATTGGCATCCATGTTTAGCGATGCCTTCGTTGGAGTCTGAGATTGTTTGTCCACTGAAATCTGTGTTGTTTGCTTTCTAAGATTACGTAGGTATTCCAAAGCCTTCAGCTGCATATCATCCTTCAGCTCCATACTGGCTGCCAATATCTGTTTAATACTCTCATCCATATTGCTTGTGTCTTGATTTCTAGTTTTAGTTGTTGCTTCATTTTCAGCTCCCTTCGATTGATCGTACATATGGACAGTGACCTCCAAGCGGGAGACTTGTGCATCCAAGTCCAACTGCGATTTACTATTGGGATTGGGACTCTTGTGGGATTCATCCACTGGCTTTGGTGGTACTCTAGGTAATTTCTTTTTTAGTCGTTTCCTTCTAGCCTCCATTTCACTGGAGTCTGTTTCTGTCAGTTCGTGTTGAGCTGCTGTCCTAACTGATGTCCTTTTTCCAGGCTGTTCCCAGGCCGTTTGCCTCAATTCTAGCGTGTCCTGTGTAGAAGGTGTTTTAGATTTTGCTGCCGGACTTTGAATGAAACTGGATTCTTCTTGCTCTGTAAATTCGCTCTCTGCAGAAGGAACAATTTCCAAATTTTCCACCCTCTTAACTAATTTGGTCTTAGATCTTAACTGAGTCGTTACTTGAGGTTCCATTCCACTTGACTTCTTCTTAAGTACCTTTCGTTCCACTTTTGACTCACTTAAATGCTCTTCTATTAATGAATTATCCATTTCCGAGCTAAGATCCGCATTTGATCGCTGCTGTTTTTTCCTCGAAGATTTTCTGTCTGAAGACTGACTTTCGTATGCAGTTTCATTTTTGTTCTGACCCCTACATACTTCATTAATATATCGTTCAGTTTCTTCCAAAGCATTGACTTGACTCTTGTTAACCTCAACCCAGCGAGCACTTAAAGAGAGATCTGTTTTGACATGGAAACTTTCTTCGTTTGTTTCGGTTTCTTAACTACGACTGTCTCACAAACTTCAGATTCTACTTGTACGATTAGATTTGATATATTTTTTCGAGCGATCGAATCCGTATCCGTTGTGGTGTCTATATCTTTTTCGGGTTCTTCGACAATGTTCTTCTTTGGTTTTTTGAGTGCTTTCAGTAGCTGAGAATCAATTTCAATACTCCTCTCAACTTCAACAAAGCTATCGTCTGACATCAGATATCTGTTTTGAGATATATCATCGGAAACTTGTTCAGATTTGCTTATAATCTTTGCCATCTCTGCAGCTCCTAAAAGCCGAAACTCTTCGTTTTTCGAAACGTTTTTCTTCCTGTAAATAATCCTGGGTTCAGTAACTAATGAATCTTCTAGCTGTGGGTTTTTCTTTACTGCCGTTTTTCTTTGTAAACTTTCATGTAAATTTGGATTACTCTCTTCAGCTTGCAGTACTTCAGGATTCCGAACTTTAGCTATAGTTTTACGTTCCTTCTGCGATGTTGTCTCTTTAAGTATACGTTTATTTCGACAACTTTTGGGCATTTGATGTATCTTTTCCTTTTCATCCTCTAGTTGAGTACATGAATCATCAATATTTCCTTCAAAATAATCATCCTCATTGGCTGTGGACTTTCTAGCGCTTTTTTTAGTCGGCACTTGGTTAATTTGGGTCACGGAATTGTTTCTATTGCGACTTTTATCCAATTTGAGAGATTGCCTTTCCACGAGAGGATCGTTTGAATCGTTGGCTCTAGCAGAGCTCACCTTACGTTTCCCTTGAACGGCTTCTATAGCCTCCTCGACACTTCTTCGGGAATATTGCTTAGTTCTTTGTGACAGGTTCTCTTCATAAGCATTTGCATTTTCTCGACAGAACTGTCTATTGTCATAGATATTTAACACCTCAGTTTCGGATTCCACATCCTCAGGTAAATTGAGTACTCCAGCTTCCGCCTGTTCCATTTCCAAGAACCTGGTGAACTTTTTGCGTCGCAAATGGAATTTTTGTTCATCTCGGGCGGCATTTGAGTCAGGACCATCGCTTAAAGGCGCTTCTAGGATGCTCTCCCGTTCATCCGAGTCCGACAGCTCGGCACCAACATTCAAACTATTAACGGACACATTCTCGGCCTTGCTATGCTCATCAGGCATGAGATTTTGCCAATCGCCAGCACTCTCATTAATCCGATCCTTTGGCACTTCATGTATGACGGCTTTGCTGCCCACACAATGCAGACTTAGCTGATCCTGCATCTCCAATTGCTGTTCCTGCGATTGCTGCGTTACCTGTGGATTGGATGACCTCTCCTGCTGGCCCCAACACACTTCCTGAATGTCCACTGTGAAAGTGTAATCCATTATTGGCTTGAGTTCCCTGGCACTTCCCATTCGACCAAACCGTTCAAAGGCAAAAGATCCACTTTGCGTAAATTTGCGTCCATCGGCAAAGTGTTTATCCGAGGGCATTAATTTGCCAAAGTCCATGCGATAGTGGGCTAATTAACAGATAGAATATAGATATAGAACAATATAGAGATATAGGAACTCGCATTCGATGCTCACCAATGGAAGTGCCATTTATGTACATGTTGATGGGCAAATAGAATATTCGCTGGAAATAGAGACGAACACTGCGTAGGGATGACTTGAAACGCAAGCCGAGAACATCATCGAGCGTATAACAATCCGAATCAGTTAGTTTCAATTCAATGTTTGTTACATTGCCGACAAAGTCAAACATGAGGAGGACACAATTTACATCCTTGCCGTGACAGACTGATTTGACAAAATTGTTGAGATTCTTTAGTTGCTTGAACTGCAGCACCACCTCAATGATGTCACAATCGACCAGAGGATTATTGCCCACCTGTAGCAGACCCAGCTGCACCAAGGATTGCACATAGACATTGGCCTAAAGACAAAAATATAACTAAGTTTAATTAATTCTGTTAGTTTTCGTAGAACTCTGTTATTTACCTGCGACTGCAACATGTTCGCAGTGATGGAATGGCCAGGCGATTGCATGAGTGGCACACGCGGCTGCTTCTCCTGCAGGACATAATTAATGGAATTTATAATTAACAATTGAAAATAAAGACAGTAACAACTACTAACTTCGCTGTTGAAGACCGTTAGGTGCTTGAATTCTTTGGTATGTAAGAGGGACTTTTTGATTATGGTCAGCATGAGCAATACTTCCGGTTTGTGGGATCGAAACTCATTGCTAATGCAGATCAATTTGTGCCAGAACATTTTCAATTGCAATGCGCTGTTGTTGCCGCCCAAGCCCAGCACGGGAATCCCCCGAACCGGCAACAACAACGAGCCAATTGTCTTCCTCTGTGATCCGTTACAGGCAAAGAAGGTCACCTTAACAGGTCGATGATCAGTCTTAATCCTCTTGATGCCCGCCATGTCGCACTCCCAAATGCAGTTGCTATTAAATATTATTGTTTCAGTTGTAACTGACGGTGTGCCTTCCACCTCAAAATCCACCGTATTGAGTGCAGCATTCATTACAATCTGATCCCGTTCCCCTTCCCTCATCTCACGACCATAGAAATTAATTGCTGAAAATTGAAGTATAAGCTTATAATTTGTATAGAACAATTGAGAGTTAAGAACTTACCTTCGACTACGTGCAGGACTACACAAAAGGTATTATCCCCATAGCTCGCATTTATGCTGCTTCGATCTGTGGTAGCTATTG
Source organism: Drosophila putrida (assembly GCA_037043535.1). Classification (NCBI taxonomy): domain Eukaryota; kingdom Metazoa; phylum Arthropoda; class Insecta; order Diptera; family Drosophilidae; genus Drosophila; species Drosophila putrida. Next base: position 813,626 of record JBAMBI010000811.1, on the reverse strand, counting down.
GCCGCTGTTGTTGCTGCTTATTGGTTTTAACCATGTTAGCACGATTTGCTTTCCACTTCACCAAATATATAACTAAGTAATTTACAACTCAAAAAAAAAAACTTTGAACAATGCACTCAACTTGATTAGAATTTAATTTATATTTGTGTGTTTGCTGCTGATCTATAATTTATAATATAATGACTTAAGGCTGCTGATATTGCTTTTTCTTGCGTCGCTTCTCAAGTATTCTCAGCCAAATACTAACAACACCCGGCTAACTTTGTTTATTCCACAAAATATTACCATGGCAACCAGGGTTGCTTTTTTCCCGTCATATCTGGCATTTCTTAAAGTCCAACTGCGGGAAAGTTACATAAACGGCGGCTGTATGAATTCTGCCTTTTTTAAATATATTGATTTCTTTTACAAAACAATATTTTACAGATCGCGCTTCGCAGTTTCCAATGTGACCAGCAGCAGCGATTATAACGCTACTTTTGAACAAACGATACAATTGCTGTTTATCGAAAACTTATCGATCGAGGGCTGCTTTCTTGATTAGCACTTCGATTTAATACTAGAGCTGAGATTTTCCGTTCAATTTGCTGAATAAGTTCAATCGATAATTTTTGAGTCGTGAACTAAATCAGTCATTTAGTTCAGTTTACTAACTCGAATTAAAAGAAATCCGCTTTTAATTTATAAAATTATAATTAATTTGGTTTGCTTTAATTTAATCTTCTGTTTTTAATAAAACAATTTTATTTATTTGATTTGTAAAGATTTAAATGAGAATCTATCGACATCGATATATCAACATAGTTTTAACAACCTTTTTGTAATAGGTGGCGCTTTATTTTAAAAATTGAGCGCCCGTTAAGCTTAAAAATATTGACTTATTGTTCAATTTAAATTTGTGCCAATGGCGGAGCTAAAGATGGTCTGGATATGAATATTGTGCCCGCCTGGCAGAAGGGAGTCGTCGTGCTCATTTTAGATGACGGCATACAGACCAATCATCCAGATCTCGCTCAAAATTATGTGAGTATATATAGTAAAGATCTTAAATATTAAGTAAGAGTTATGTGGGAAGCCAAATTAAATGAAATAGGAAAAATTTTTACAAAAATATAAATTTTTTCATTTTTTCACCTTACAATTCCCAACTTGTTTTAACCGTGCAAGCATGAGATCCCCTAGGAGCTGAGTGCCTAGTGTACCTTAGTGTACCTTAGTGTACCTTAGTGTACCTTAGTGTACCTTAGTGTACCTTAGTGTACCTTAGTGTACCTTAGTGTACCTTAGTGTACCTTAGTGTACCTTAGTGTACCTTAGTGTACCTTAGTGTACCTTAGTGTACCTTAGTGTACCTTAGTGTACCTTAGTGTACCTTAGTGTACCTTAGTGTACCTTAGTGTACCTTAGTGTACCTTAGTGTACCTTAGTGTACCTTAGTGTACCTTAGTGTACCTTAGTGTACCTTAGTGTACCAGGTGTCAAAAGTAAGTAAAGACTTTTGAGGGAATCAATGAAATATATCTCTAATGTGTGTTTACCATCTCTTTCAGATTTGTTCATACACTTGTGATGAGGAAGCTGATTTGAGAGCGCTCTAAGCTCACATACATGCAAATGCTTGCTGCTATATAAATTTATGCAGGCTTGCTACTGATTCAGTTGGCCTGATAGTTTTGGGCGCGTAGGACCAGGAAAATTCAACCGCAGTAAGTTTATTCTTGTGTGCATTATATATTTGCAATCGACTTAGCAAAGTATTCGATATAGTTAATAAAATAATGCTATGTTAGCTATATTAAGTTAAAGTTTCTCCTTCCTGCCTAGTGATTCAGTTAATAAGGACAACGAGTCACATACATATTTATATATAGATTCTTTTATTTTTATATCAATTGTAATTTTAGTTAGTTATCTTTAGCCAGGCTATCCCCAGCCTCGAAATGACCATTCTGTTGCCTATGATTCTTCAGTGCCGTGCCCTGAATGAAGCGTTCCCCGCAAGTGTCACACTGATAAGGTCGCTCGCCAGTGTGACGTCGAATGTGGAGGGTCAGATCATTTGACTGGGTGAAGCCTTTGTCACAATAGGTACACTTGTAGGGACGTTCGCCATTATGAATGCGCATGTGTTGCTGCAGCTTATAGGAGCGGGCGAATCCCTTTTGGCACACGGTGCAGACATGTGGACGTTCGCCAGTGTGAGTGCGTCGATGACACTGCAGATCGGAGGAGCGGGGAAAAGCCATGTCGCAGTAATCACACTTGAAGGGCTTCTCGCCAGTATGACGACGTATGTGTATAATGAGATTGGAGGAGGAGCTCACCGCCTTGCCGCAGAAGGCGCAGAGGAAACTCTTCTGTTGCTTGGCACCAGTTGAAGGTGTCGTGGTCTTTGGACTCGCAGTTGGACCAACTCCACCGGGTGCATGACACTTTTTTACATGGGCATTCAGTCGATCCTTTCGATTGTATTTGCGAGGACATTGACCGCACTGAAAGATCTGGGGCTCTGTTGTCGATGGCTCGGTTACTGGATGCGCCTCCTCCTGATCATTATTGGCAGGATGCTGCAACTGAATGTGCAGCAACAGATTCGACTCCCACATGAACTTAAAGCCACAATTAACGCATTTGAATTGCTTCTCCGTATTGCAACATTGCACACGCTGATGATAGGCGATGAGATCAGGGGAGACGCTCTTATAGATGCACTGATCACACTGTCCGGTAATCCGTTCCAAACGATGCATGGCCTGCTGATGCTGATGCAGTTCATATTTACGCACACATCGCAGTTGACACATGCCGCAGGTGTAGTGTGTGGGAATCCCAGGTGGCTTGGCCTCCTCATCCGTTTCCGAGTCATCCAAGTGCAACTCATAGCCCATTTGATTGGTAATCGAATAGTTGAGCATTGATCCAATATCATGATGTGTCCCACTCGGCGTCGACGTCAAATGGGAACGTAGTGTAGCAATTGTGGGAAAACTTATATTGCACACCTTGCATTGAATGCTCTTCTGGCCATGTGGATGACGGCTGGCATTGAGCAGGGACTCGGCATAAGGCAGCTGTGCGGCATTGAGGCCATGACGCTCAATGTGCTGCAGGAGATTAGCCTGGCGATAGAAGCGACGGGCACACCAACGACACCGATAAATGCTCGACTCCCGGGCATGCATCAGTGTGTGTCTTGTGAGATCCTTTTGCATCTTAAAGCTGCGATTACATTCGGTGCAATTATAGCTGATTACAGGAAGCAGACTTGCCCCATTCAATTGGATGCCTTGGCTTGCCTGTTCTCCAGTTCCATCTTGATGCGCCACACCCGTGTGCAACTTAAGATTCTCACGCCAGCGGAAGCGTAATGGACACTTTCGACAAAGGAATCGCTTGTAGGCATTGCGGCAGAGCGAACGATAGTGATGCTCCAGCAATTGATCATTGATGAATCTCGCCTGACAGTGACTACAAATGCAGGTTGCCTGCTGCCATGTGTGCTGCTCCAGCTGATGTGCATAGAGTTGATATTTACGCGACAGCTTCAACTGGCAAAGATCGCAATTGTATTGGCTGCCTTCCACTTCGGGTGAGTCCGAATCCGTGTCAGTTTCGCTGCTGTCCAGACTAAGCTCAATTCCCGCCTCGTTGGTTATCGAAATAAATCTTTCCAACTCAATTCCATTAGCTACATCACTCTGGATGCGCTCAATCAATTGTTGCTTATCCAGTGGAGTCTCCTGTTCCGGATATAGATCTCGGGAAATACTCGCAATGCTCTCCGGCTTGGCCCGATCCTCTGCAAAGTCCACAACAAACTGATGCTTCATTAAATGCGTTCGCAGATCAGAGATCTTCGAGTGCTGAGAGAGACAGATCATGCATTGAATCTGCTTGCATCCATTTGGTTGGCACAATTGCGTCAACACCATTGGCATCCGCTGCAACATTGAAGAATCCGTCACATCGTTATTGGACATCATTGTCACGTCCAAATGCTGCTCGCCATGCACCCGCAGATGGGACTTGAGGCCATCCTTGCGATGGAACTTCCGATCGCAGTAGCTGCATTCGAATTGTGCCGATGCCTGCGGCTGATGGATGCGCTTGTGACGCGTCAGATCCTTTGGCCAGATGAATACCTTAAATTACAAAGATGATTATTAAATGTACAACTTATTTACAATGTCCAAAAGGCACCTTGTCACACTCATTGCACTGTAGCTTGGCGGCTTGTTGACGTTTGCTTCTTAGCCTGGTTTGGGGCATCTTCTCAGCGACATCTTCTGCCTCCGTCTCATGCTGGAGTTCCATATGCCGCTCGTAGTTGGATTGCCAGATAAAATGAAGATTACAATGCTCACAATGATATTTTGCATGTCGCTTGTTACAGATGCGCCGGCGATGCTGTTGAAGCAACGAATCTGCCACAAATCCTAGTCCACACTTATTACACACATGTGGCAATGTGTCCTTCACCTCACTGTGATGGTTTTGTTGATGCCACAGGAGTTGGGCAAGGCGTTTTGTGTTCATGCCACACAAAGCACACGAATGCACTGCCGAGGCTGAGGCTGAAGAATCGCTTAAATCCGTATCAGAGTCAAAGAAATCCAACTCCTGTCCGCTGCCTGTGCAGGCATTGAAATACCTTCCATAATCCTGTGCATCAAAGTCACTCGCAATCCGTGTGCTCAGCTCCAACGGACTGCAGGTAAAGCCATCAGGATAATTACAGCGAAAGAAGGTAGCATGTCCTTCCGGATCAATGCCGCTTTGTCCATCGCCATGTTTTACTAAATGACCACGCAATGCTGACATACTTGGCAGCTGCTCATCGCAAAGACAGCACTGTATTTGGCGGCTTTGAATTCTCTCCTGATCATGTGCCGCTGAAGATTGCTGGGAGCACGCATGACGCTTTAGATTCTGCATCCAAATAAATTTGCCTGGACAGTTGGGGCAACTATAACGTTTCAACGGATTGTGACACTGGTGGCGTTGATGTTGTTCCAACAGTTTTTCACACACAAATCCAATTTGGCAATGATCGCAACGGTGCCAAGAAGTTGTCTCAGTGTGCTCCTCCAGCGTATGTCGCATTATTAGATATTTGCGTGAGAAGGAAGTGTTGCAAGGCAGGCATTGATATGGAGGAGACTTTCCAGCTAGCTCTTCATCAGAGTCGCTCAGGCAGAGCTCATACCCATGAGCATTGACCACATCGCAGTATTTATCCAGACGTTCACTGCCCTTGGCTATGTCTGCACACACCTGTTGCTTAATCTGCATCAAGTCCAGCTGTTGGCTGGCAAACTGTTCCATGATAACATCGCTATTGGCGCTGAGATTCGACAATGATTCAATACTGACATGAGTAGCCAGATGTTCACGAAGTTCCTGAATCCGCTGGCACTTCAATCCGCATAATTTACACTCGATCCGCTTGAGGCGACCTGAACTGTAGAGACGCTCAGCAAAGCGCCACTCTTTGCCCAGCTGGAGGGCCTCTTGTTTGGCTTGGCGCTTCTCGTGTGATCGCAAATGGAACATGTACTTGTCCTTGCGAAGGAATCTCTTGCCACAGCTGTCACACACGAAGCCAGCCTGTTCAAAGTGTACGCGAGCGTGGCGTTGCATGTCGCGATGCCACGAAAACGTCTTGCCACACACCTCACAGGCATGGCGTCCATCCTGGTTGATAGTTTCCTTTTTGGGAATACGCACAGGACGACCGCGACGACGCTTGAGCGGCACTGGATTTGAGATTTCAGAGCTGCAATTGATTTTCTAATTATTTAATTTCTTAAATTCCATTTTCGTTACTCACCTTGCTTCATTTTCGCTGTCTGTGGCAAGTTTTGCCTTGCGATGGCTGCGTCTCAGCTGTTTGGGTTTTATGTCTATTGCATCTTCGCTGGAAATTCATTGAGTTTAGGAATGGAAATGTAGGCTGGGTTAATGTTTAAGTTACTCACTCGGCCACGTTGGCTTGGCTACTATCTGTCTCACTCTCCGGTTGCATCTTTAAGGCTTCCACAGACACAGTTGCAACTTCATCCAGGTCCTGGGTTGACTCCAAGGCAATGTCTTCTTCAGTCTTTATTTGCTGCGTGGCTATGTCTATAGGTGTTTCCTCCAGACACTGCAGTCCCTTGCGTATTTTGTGCAACAGTTGTTCTTGCACCTGTCGAGCTTGCAACACGAATGCATAGGCGTCTTCCAGCTTACGCAAGCAGTCGCCACACAAATACTGTGGCAGATTATCATCACAGTGTTCCATTAAAGGCTACAAAATAACACATTCTTGAACAATAACACACATCTATCTTATTTATTTATGATTTCAACTTACATCGTTTTGTGTTAATTCATGCAACATGTCACATAAACTTTTGTTCGCGTGCTTCTCGTTGCGCGTCGACAGCGCCAACATATTTACATCATGTAGCGCACACGTGCGGCATATATCAGTCGGCAACATGTTGTTAAGCGAATTTTAATTTTTTATTTACATGCAAAACATTTTTAATCTGCACAATTGATAACGCGAATGAAAATCATACAATTATCGATAGGTCAGCCTAATAGGTCGATAGTCTTAAAAACAGCTGTGCGACAAACAGCTGTTACCGGTGGTATGTCTATCGATACACTTCGATAGGCCGATAGGTCGCGCTATAAATGTCCTGGACTTGGGATATTTTATGCTATAACTGTTCCAAGGGATATATGATATTTGTTGCTATAAATGTCCTGTGAGATTGTCCTATAAATTTTATATGAAATCGCTATCGATAAAAGCATTTTTGTGTTGTTGTCTATCGTCGTCTGGGAGCTGATTGGAAATTGGATTTTTATTTTAAAATCCAATTGAACAATGACAAGGACATGTAGAATCTGCGGTGGCGCAGATGGTCGCTTTTGGATTGAGACGCCAGTCGATAAATACGCAGAGAAAACGTTCAATCAACTACTGTCGGAGCTGACCAGACTTGAGGTTTGTACAACCACCCCCCACCCACAAAGGCAGTCTGCTAAAAACACAAAATGATAAGAGACAATCAATTGGTTTCAGGTCGCTTTGGATCAAGCTGACAAGCTCCCGCCCTGGCTTTGCCGAAGCTGTGCTCAAAGATTGGAAAATGCATATGACTTTGTTCTGCAAGCGCGTGAAACTCACAAGCTTTGGGTCCAGAAACTCTCAACAGAATCCGCTCTGGACGACGCTGAAAAGGGGACATTAGAATGTCTACGAGAGACTCCAATACAATTGCTGGAGATTGAGGGAATTACCATAAAAATGGAAGAGCCATCTGAACCTGCCATGCCCCAAGCTGACCCAACCATAACGGTGGATCCCCTTATTAAGAAAAACCTGGATGATGGTAGCGATGATGATGATGACGATGTGCCGCTGAAGCAACGCAAAGCTAATTACGCTAAATTGCCAATGCTACACAAGTGCAATAGGTGCGACAAAGCCTTTAGATATGTAACGAATCTCTTCAGGCACAAGCAACGGCATCACAGTCCTGTTCGAAAGGCTGCATCAAAAGGGGAAAAGGAAAGTGCTGACTCCTCAGAGCCATTCCTAAAAGACCTCATAAAGAACTCTTTGGTAGCCCAAAGCAGCGCCAATTCCGAGTAAGTAAAAATTGTAATTGAATATTGAACATAATATAGCTCTGAACTAATTCCAGCGTGGACAGTGAAGCTGATAACTATTACAAATGTGATCAATGCGACAAATCCTACAAGTACATAATGGTCCTGATCAAGCATAAGCACACGGCCCACGGCGCCAACCAGTTGCCAGCAGAGCCAAGGCCAATTCGAAGAAGTGAATTGAGTTCAGAACAAATGTCTACAGTTAAAACAATTCAGCGTCATCGCTCAAAGCCCCCCAGCACCGATTCCCTGGTACACAGTCTCATCAAAGAGATCAAGTAAGTTAATAGAACTGCAATATCCACTGTTAATTAATTAACTTTTGGTTATGCTTAGAACACCTGAGGAGGATGATCAGGATAACACAGGTGTCGACAATTATTACAAATGCGATCAATGTGACAAGTCGTACAAATATATTGTGAGTCTCATCAAGCACAAACACAAGGAGCACAATGCGTACAAAGATTCCGATGAGGATGAGGATGAAGCATCTTCATCTACATATGCCACAGGAGCACCTTCAATGTCAAAGCCTTCACGCATCGATCGAAGGGTCAAAAGCTTCGATTTGCATCGCTGCAAACCGAATGGTTCCAAAGAGATTCAATGCATGATCTGCCTGCGAAGATTTGTTAAGCTGCGAGAGCTACGCGATCATCTCAGAGCACATCCCAGGGACTTTACTTTTGATGCTCACGGCGAACCCATTGAACGTATTGCTGAAGGCTTTTACAGGACAGCCGTGGAATCAACGGCTGCCGGATTGAAAATGCGCATTTTAAATGATCTCAAAGTTGGCATGTTTGGCCGCTATTATTCCATAACCAATGAGGCACGTTACGAGATGAATCTGGACAGCTCGGATACGGACAGTGATGGCGAGGCGGGAGTTGTTCAACGACGTAGTTACGCCTGTGAGCTGTGTGATTCCCCAACTGCCGTTTGGCCACGTAAATTCCAACTGCATGAGCATCATCGTCAGCAACACACTTGGCTGGAGGCACCCTACGTCTGTCAGCGTTGTGATTCCCGTTTCCTAAGCGCCCAACTGCTCGACCATCATACGGAGAAACTCTGCCAGAATACCTTAAAGCGCTTCATGTGCGACAAGTGTCCGCAGCGATTCTTCTGGCGGCGTAATCTGCGTGCACATCTCGTGGAGCATAAAAACAAGGTAGGACCCTTATTCTGATATATTTTAATACTGAGACTTATCCGTATAGTACTCTTATTGTTGCAGCAAGAGAATTACCCATGTGATCAGTGCTCACGGAGTTTTCAGGATAAAAGTGCAGTGACGAAACATAAACTGATGCTTCACGATGCCAGCAATGAGTTGATACCTTGCCGTTGGTGTACAAGGACATTCTATCGCCCTGCCTTGCTGCATAAGCATGTGAAGCGTCATGGCTTCAGTGGAGAGGATTTGCCCCTGGCAGAGACATTGCTGGCTGATGCCGCCAAGCCATCTGGACCAAAGACAATCGTATGCAAGCTATGCGATATGCAGTTTGTTAGCATAGCCGATTTGCGAAGACACTTTTCAATGCAGGCTCACAGCGAGGAGTTTTGTAATTACATGATAAGCACAGAGGATGGATTCGAGTTGCAGCTGGATGAGACGGACGATAGCGATGATGAGACCACTGGTTCTGCTGGCAGATCCTACAGGTGTAATCTCTGCGATATGACCTTTCAGCGTCGTAGGGAAATGAGCGAACATCAGTATTCCTTGCACACATTTGATAAATTACCATATTCCTGTGAGCATTGCATTTACAAGACAGTCGACAAGGTAAGTAGATACCAATATTGGTTAAAAAATTTTAGTTCCTAATGAGATCCCGATTCTAGAACATGCTGGAGCACCACTTGCGTACTCAGTGTCTAAACGAGGAGAAGAAATTCAAGTGTTCGCGTTGTGGCTACAAATTCATGTGGAGTGAAAATCTGGAGCAACATATGGTCAGTCAACATTCCAAATCGTCCAATCAAACGGCCGTTACGACCAAGCGAAGTCGACGCTTTAGATACCAGTGCCCGCATTGCTGGCGCTCTTTTGTAGTCCAACCCAGTCTAGACAAGCACATACGGGACATGCATGTGGCCAAAAAGAATCCAGGCAAGAAGTATCTCTGTTCGCTCTGTGGTCTAGAGTCGCTCACTCCCAACAAGCTCAGCATCCACATGCGTCGCCACAACGGCGAGAAACCACACAAATGCGATCTTTGTGACATGTCCTTTACAGTCTACTACGAGTTGAAGGTTCATCGCCGAAAGCATACGGGTGAGCGTCCCTATCAATGCACTTTCTGTGCCAAGGACTTTGCTCGTCCGGATAAGCTAAGGCGACACGTTTACATGCACAGTGTTAAGCGTTAAGTTACTGGTAAAATAAATAAATAGAACAATTAATCTAATAACAACATTGTGTGCAAAGTTATGCTTACTTGTGTTGATTACTTGCCAAGTGATTCTCACGCTTTCAAGGTTAGAGTTGGATTCGTGGCAAGATAGATAGGTAAAGATCTTCTAAGACTTGGCAATTAGCTAATCATTAAACACTAGCAACCAGTTTAACAACTCATTAGCTCAGCTCACAATTCGGATTGAAAGTAATTAAGATTTTGCAAACCTTTCATGTTTCTTGTGAGAGACACCTTTAAATCTTGGCGGTCAATTTGAATTCAAATGTACTTCAATAGTGTATAAGTATGATTAAGAGAGTAATTTGAATCTCTCTCACGTTGCTTAAGCTTTTACTGAATGTCGAGACTCAGAGCATTGAGCTTTCGCTCAGTTGCATTTATCACTTTGGAGACACCACACGCATATTGTCGATCGTATAATGACGACTGTAAATGCACCGGAATGGGTTAATAAACAACTATTTACTGGATTACTTAAACACAATTATAATGATTTTGAAACAATCCAAAAGTTTCTTTGTACTGCGGCAATCAGTGGAGGGGAAAACTATCTGACAATTGTACTGCGTATTGAAATTGGAATGCAAATGAAAGGTGGGTTTGTCAGCGATAAATATGTTTGTTTTTATGGAGAGAAAGAGACAATTTGGGTTTTTTAAATCAACAGATGAGAGCAACAAAGAGATAAGTTACATATTGAAAATTCCGTTGGTGAACGATTGTGGAGATGAGCATGATTTTCATGACTTGTTTGTCACGGAAGCTGATATGTATGATCGACTGGTTCCCGAACTGGAAGAGTTGTACGAGAAACGTGCATCAATCTCGGTGCGGTTTAAACCATTGCACCTGAAGTTTACAGAATCTCCACCCAATTGCGATTACATATTGATGGAGGATTTACGCTCGAAGGGGTACAGGAATCTGGAACGAATCTTTGGACTGGGACAAACAGAAATGAATGCCGTACTTAAAAAATTGGCTCAATGGCATGCTGCCTCTGCTTTAAGAGTTGCCGATTTGGGAGAATATGAGGAGCACTATCAGAAGAGTTATATCTGTCCCGAGCACTACAAGTGGATAGAGCAATCGAATCTTACATTCAATGTGCCCTTTATGGAGTGTATGCAACATTACGATCTTGATCCGGGACAGCAGCAATTGATAGTAAGAGTATTTAGTGTAGTTAATGTAATATAATAATATTTAATATACTTTTAGACCAATTACACATCTCGGATGACGGAGTTGTATATGGACTTTGGACGAATCGACAAAACTGAATTTTCAGTATTAAATCATGGTGATTTTTGGTGTAATAATTTTCTTTTCAAATTGAACGAGGGGGAAATTGAAGACGTCTGTTTTGTGGACTATCAACTACCGAAATATGGCACTCCAGCCCATGATTTGTTCTGTTTGTTGATGACAACGCCAAACATTCACATTAAATTGGAGAATTTCGATCATTTCATTGAGTATTATCACGAACAACTTGTATATCATCTCAAACTACTCAAATATGAGCGCAAGATCCCAACACTACCAGAATTGCATACGAATCTTCATAAACATGGTCTCTGGGGTAGGTCTCTAAATAATAACACTTGTTTATTTATATAGTATAAAATTTAATGATTCCATCATTTTGTTCCGACAATTATAGCATTTGTATGCGCTCAGCGAATGCTGCCCGTGTCCCTTTACCCCGTGAGTGCGGATTCCAATATAGAGAACTTCATGGGAGATTCGGATAAGGCAATGGAATTTAAGCGAAACATTCTTTTGAATCCCAGTTATGTTAAGCAAATTAAACTAATATTACCCTGGCTTATTGAAAGAGGCTACATAAACTGATCAAGTGTCACAAATCAAAGTACAATTTAATGTAAAATGTTTTAATGTTTGAACAACACGAATAATTAAATAAATATAAATACAGATTAAGTAAGATGAGTTATAAATTCCTCAGATCATTATGAAGTAAAGTATCTTTAAGGTTAAGAATTTCAGTTTTGTTTTGATCTCTCGCTTCGTAAAGAGAACTCTGTAAGAGAAACAAGAGACGCACAAAGAGAGCTGCAAAAGTTTATTCATAAAGAGCGAACTGCAAATGACGGTTTGTTTTGACTATTCAAATATTGAGTCAAGTTCCATATTTGGCATAAAGGGAGAGGATGGGAAACCCACTAATGTTTAGAAAAAGTTGCATTGTCAAAAGCTTTGTTAGAGAAGAGAAAACTCAAGGTTGAATTTACTTTATGGTATGGAGGTCGATAACCTTTGCAATACAACTACAAAATCTAAGAAACAAAGTGCGCATATACTTACATAATTATTGACATCTTATGACTACTTGAACACTTAGACCAGTTAGATAATTCTTAGGATCAGATAGGAAGTTCATTGAACTTAAATATTTTAACATTTGTAAAGAGGCAAACAGAGCTTTTGGCGCAATTTACTATATATTCGAATATTGTTTGCTGAAATAGCCATCAGAATTGCTTTGGCCATAGCGGAAGTAACATCAACGTTACCTGTGAAAGTTTTTTAAACTGTTTTAATAATGGAGAGCAAAGTGCCCGATTGGATTCAGCCAGAAATCTTTATAGATGTTTTAAAAGATTCTGTTAAGGGGTTCTCCAAAACCAAAAGTTTCGAGGCCAATACCGGAATAGCAGGAGAAAACTATGTCACGATCATGCTGAGAGTGAATATTGAAGTTGAACTGGAAGGTAATTGATTTCTTTGCCAATAACATTTATCTGTAATAATTAATATACTACTTATTAGATGGCAAAGACAAATCGGTTTCCTATATGCTTAAACTCCCTCACCAGTCGGAAATGTATCGACAAATTTTGGAATGTAATAACATTTTTGAAACTGAGCGAACTGTGTACAATGAGATTATTCCCGAGATGGAGGAAATGTATCGCGAGGTTGGAGTTGAGGTGAAATTTGGTGCAAAATCGTATAAACTGAAAGATGCCAAGACGGAATATATCCTACTGGAGGATCTGGCTCCACAGGGTTTCAAAAACATGAATCGGATAGAAGGATTGGATCAAGTTCATACTGAAGCAGCCCTGCGAAAGTTATCCCAATGGCATGCAGCGTCCGTTGTGCGTGTGGCCACTAAAGGATCCTATTCAGATATGTTTACTGTTGGGTTTTTCAAGGAAAGAAACCGTCCGATGATAACGGGTTTAAATGATGGTTTGCAACAGAGTTTCCTCAAATGTTGTGCGACATTCGAGCATAATGAGGAGTACATAGAGCAAGTGGTAAGTTTACACACATCATACACAAGCATACTCCTAAATTACCTCCTTCCATCTATAATTTAGAAATTAGTTGGGTCCAAGGTGACGGATCATTGTTTTAAATTGTCCTTACCAGATACCACAGGCTTGAATGTGCTTAATCATGGTGACTTCTGGAATAATAACATGATGTTCTCCCATGATTCAGTTGGTAACATAAATGAAATATATTTGGTTGACTTCCAACTTCCAAAGTATGGAAGCGTAGCTCTGGATCTATACTATTTCCTGTTATCATCCACCAAGTTAGAGGATAAATTGGCTAAGTTTGATTATTACATCAAGTTCTATTATGACAATCTTGTGGAACATCTAAAACTGCTTAAGTATCCAAAAGTCTTGCCAACTCTTCGGGAAATTCATGCTCTACTCATCAAAAATGGTTTCTGGGGTAAGAAAAGAAAGAGTTTAAATTCTTATGGTTATATTTTTAAATACTTGATTATCTTTATTGTTTGTTCTCAGGCTACTTTACGGCAACGGGTGTCATGAGCTCCGTTCTGGTAGATCCCACGGAAAATGCTAGTCTTGACAATCTTCTAAGCGATTCAGATAAAGGCAATGAATTCAAGACTTTGCTCTATTCCAATCCACGATACCGAAAACACATTGAACTAGTCTTGCCTTGGCTGTTAAATCGTGGCGGGCTTGAGAACATTTAACTTGTGCTACCGATTACATATTTTCCAATACACAAATGAAGTAAAGAACGAGTATTATTTCCACAGCTTCTTATTAAAGTCTAGATTCGACAAGATGGTGAATAATTTGATTACTTACTTAACAAATTTGCTGATCTAAGTGCAGTAGAATAACCAAGATTCAAATATTTTCCAAAAATTCCAAATTCATCAAAAATGTATCAAAAATGTAAACATAGATCAAAGATTTTCAAGGGAACATAGAACCAAGTTTTCTATATTTTCTGAAAAAGAATCAAATTTATCCAAAATTATCTTGGAAACCATATTTTATTCAAGTTTAAATTTCTTTGGTGTACTTTTAGCATACAAATTTAATTTTTACATTCTCAATTGGCTTGATTTCACCGATAAATGAGTTATATGAGAGCACCCTTAATTTAACAAAAAGTGACTAGCATAAGATTGAAACATTTTTCGCGATGACCAGTGTTATCTTTCATTCATTATGTTTTTGTTTGGGTCTTTTAGTTTGATATTTTGAAAGCGGTACAAGGGGAACCACCAAGGTAATTTCAGAAAGAGACAGCTGCAAATTACGCTTTGTTTTGACGCGTAAAGTAATCTATCAAACACCATATATGGTATAAAGGGAGAGCCACTAAAAGAGAAAAAGCTTCACTGTTGGCCAAACTAGCTTCTGACGGAGTTTCCAGCATATGACAGAAAGCTTTACTAAACCTATTATTATTGAAAAAAAGTATTAATAGAAGAGAAACCCGAAGCTTGAACAAAAAGCGATCCAAATATGGTAGGGAAGTAAACAATATGAGTAACTGTTCATAGCGTAAACTAAAAATAAATTGAAATATTTTGACCAACTAGGAGCTACTCTGTATTTAATGGTGTATGGAAAATTTACAAAATAATTTATTTATAATTAATGCCAAATGAGCTTATTTCCTGTGGTGTGATTTATTAAAAAAAAATTGACATTTACGTGTAATTTGTGCAGAGTATTAAAACATATATAATATAAAAATCATAGTTATCAACAAATTACAATTTTTAACTGAGATCGGAAAGAGAACTTTGTGAATGGTTGCAATCCCCTGGGAATCCCTCCCATTTTGAGAGAGAGCTGTAAACAGAACCTTTTGAACTTTCAGAGAGAGTCACGTATCACTTACTACTAGGTATAAATAAAGTCGCTAAAAAAGCTCACTACTCAACAGAATAGTGCCAACAATTGCTGGAGCAACATCTGCCTTCGTTAACTGTAGTAGTTATTTTAATTAATTAACAAATAATGGCGACCGATGCATCAAACAGCAAAGTCCCCGACTGGGTTAAGGCTGAAATCTTTGTAGATATGTTGAAAGAATCCGTCAAGGGATTCTGCAAAATCAAGAACTTCAAGGCCAACAGCGGATCAGCAGCTGGAGAAAACTATGCAACGATAATGCTACGAGTGAATATTGAAGTCGAACTGGAAGGTAATTAGTTATTAATTAATTAATTAGTAATTTATTAATAACATATTGTACTTTTTTTAGATGGCAAAGAGAAGACCGTTTCCTTTATGCTAAAACTGCCTCACCAGTCGGAAATGTATGCGCAAATGTTGAAGCGAAATAATATTTTTGAAACTGAACGTGATATGTATAATACAATTGTTCCCGAGATGGAGCAAATGTATCGCGATGTTGGCGTTGAGGTCAAATTTGGTGCTAAATCATATAAACTAAAGGATGCCAAGTCGGAATATGTTTTGCTGGAGGATCTGGCTCCTCAGGGATTTAAGAACATGAATCGGTTAGAGGGATTGGATCAGGTTCACACTGAATCCGCCCTCAGAAAGTTGTCCAAATGGCATGCAGCCTCCATTGTGCGCGTGGCCACTAAAGGATCCTACCCGGAAAGATATGTTGTTGGCTTTTTCACGGAGGAAAGCCGTCCTATTGTTAAGGAGATGAATAAGGGCTTACAACAGACTTTCGTTAAATGCTGTGCAAAATTCGAGGGGAATGAGGACTACATAGAGAAAGTGGTAAGTGTAAAGCTCACGTTCTTTCTATTATATCGATTTAAGATTATCTCTTCTTTATTTGAAATTAGAAAATGGTCGAGCCAATTGTCACTGATCTGTGTTTTAAATTGGCCTTACCAGATACTTCCGGATTAAATGTGCTGAACCATGGTGACTTCTGGAGTAACAACATGATGTTTTCCCACGACTCATTTGGCAACATAAAAGATATTTATATGGTCGATTTCCAAATTCCAAAATATGGAAGTGTCGCTCAAGATTTGTACTATTTCCTGTTTTCATCCACCAAATTAGAGGATAAATTGGCAAAGTTTGATTATTACATCAAGTTCTATTATGACAATCTTGTGGAAAATCTGAAACTTCTGAAATATGCAAAAGCTTTGCCAACTCTGCGAGAGATTCATATACTACTCATTAAATATGGTTTCTGGGGTAAGAATGACATATCTCTGAAGCATATTGGTTTATACTTAATTATCTTTTTGATTGTTCTCAGGTTATCTAACTGCAACTGGTGTCATGAGCGCTGTTCTGGTAGATCCCACGGAAGCCGCCAGTTTTGAAAACTTTATCACCGATTCCGCTGAGGGCAACGATTTCAAGACGCTGGTCTACTCCAATCCTCGATATCGGAAGCATATACAAGCTATAATGCCATGGCTATTGAATCGTGGTGTGTTTGAGGACCTTTAAATTGTGCAACGAATTTCATGTTTTCAAGTTCACAAATAAAATGCTGATTTGTTATTACTATTATCAGTTCGGGTGTGTCACACCTGATAAATTCAATTGAATAGCGTGACCAATAGTTTAATAATGATAAGATAAAATTGTTCAAGTGTTGTTAACCTTACAATTAGTTTTGGAACAGGAAAACTGATATTACAGAGGTCATTAAATTACAAAATATTCAACCTATTATTATGAAAACAAATAAATATAATTAGAGTGAGTAATTACTTCTGAGTGAATATTTTATGAGTTGTAGAACTTCTAATCTCTAAGTTAAGTTTAAAGTTACTCACTTTACACTCCCACACACACAGTTTCACAGCTGAAAGCTCATAATTTCGATGAATTCTTAAAAATTTCGATGCGAGCGCAAATTACAGAAGAGATCAAAGAGATAAAAAAAGAGTCAAGATAATCAGCTATTGCGAGTATGATGAAATAGAGCTTTTTCTGAGAGAATTCCAAAAGCTTTACACTTTTATATTTCCATATAAAGGGCCGAGAAAGCGGAAGGCACATTAGAAACTAGCTGGCGATTACGAGCAGCACATCACCAGCAACCGGATAGACGAGTGTTAATTATTTAAATTGTTGATTTATTAAATAATTATGGCGACCGAAACAAAAATAGAGACACCTGTTAGCAAAGTGCCTGATTGGGTGCAGGCCGACATCTTTGTAGATGTGTTGAAAGAATCCGTCGAGGGATTCTCCAAAATTAAGAACTTCAGGGCCAACAGCGGATCGGCGACAGGTGAAAACTATGCGACAGTTATGCTGCGAGTGAATATTGATGTCGAACTGGAAGGTATATGCTGATGATCATTCAAAGAGACTTTAATAATATACTATACTTTCTTTTAGATGGCAAAGAGAAGTCTGTCTCTTATATGCTAAAGCTTCCGCATCAGTCGGAAATGTATGCAGAGATGTTGAAGGCAACCAACATCTTTGAAACAGAGCGTGATATGTATAATATAATTGTTCCCGAAATGGAGCAAATGTACCGCGATGTCGGTGTTGAGGTCAATTTTGGTGCTAAATCATATAAACTGAAGGATGCCAAGTCGGAATATGTTTTGCTGGAGGATCTGGCACCGAAGGGATTTGTAAACACAAATAGAGTAGAGGGACTGGACCAGATTCACGCTGAATCAGCTCTACGAAAGTTGTCACTATGGCATGCAGCCTCTGCTGTACGCGTGGCCACCAAAGGTCCGTATCCGGAAAAATATGTTGTTGGGTATTTCAAGGAGGAAAGCCGTCCGATGATAACGGAGATGAACAAGAGTCTATCACAAAACTTTCTTAGATGCTGTGAGAAATATAAAGATAACGAGGCATACATAGAGCAAGTGGTAAGTAAGAATGTCGAGTTCATTAAACAGTCTTCTAAAGAATCCCTTTCTTTTCTTTTTTTTTTTCGAATTAGAGAGCAGTTGAGCCTAAAATAACAGATCAGTGCTATAAAATGGCAGTACCTGATGCCTCGGACTCTGGCTTCAACGTTCTTAATCATGGTGATTACTGGAGTAATAACATGATGTTTTCTTATGACACATCTGGAAAAATAAAGGAGATATATATGGTGGATTTCCAGATTCCCAAGTACGGAAGTGTAGCCCAGGATTTGTACTATTTCATTATGTCATCCACAAAATTAGAGGATAAAGTGGCAAAGTTTGATTATTACATCAAGTTCTATCATGACAACCTTGTGGAAAATCTGAAACTGCTCAAGTATTCAAAACATATACCAACTCTACGAGAAATTCATGTTATTCTTATTAAATATGGTTTCTGGGGTGAGCACAAAATATCTCTTATTACTAATGCTTTTTACTTGATTAATATTTATATTTTTCTCAGGTTATCTTACTGCAACTGGCGTCATGAGCGCCGTTCTGGCTGATCCCACGGAAACCGCTAGTTTGGAAAATTTTCTCAGTGATTCAGCTGAAGGAGTAGAATTTAAGAACCTGCTCTACTCCAATCAACGATATCAAAACCATATCAATGTCATCTTTCCCTGGTTACTGAATCGTGGTGTGCTCGAGGACCTTTAAATTTCTCAATGAAGTATACCAAATCAGACCTCAAAAGCGCTTGTATCATATCTGACAAATTAAATTTTAAGTTCAATTACGTGGCCAATAAGAAATTATTAAAATGTTGTTAACCTTATGATGAGTTTGGGAACAGCAAAACTTATTTTGATAGTGGGAGGAATCAACACATTCCACGCTGAAGAGAAGAGAAAGCAGAGCACTTGACAAATCATTAAAGTAAAATATATGAAATTAAAAGTAAAATTAACTGGCACCGACAGCTTGTAAAACTTAAACTTAAACAATTTTAACTATGCATAAAAAATACTAATAATTTCGCAATTTCAGATCAAAGAGATTGAAAAGAGTCAAATTAGTTAGCTTTTGAGAGCAATTTGCGATTGAGCTTATTTTAAGAGAACTTTGAAAGCTTTTCACATTTCAATATCAATTTAAAAAGCTGAGCAAGCTTGAAACTCATTAGTAGACAGCCGGCGATTACGAGAAGCATATCAACAACGACCAGTCAACTATTCAGATAGGAAACACGAATTTTATTTGTCCAATTATTAAATTATCAATGACGACCGAGGAAAAAATAGAGGCCCCTGTCAGCAAAGTGCCTGATTGGGTGCAGGCCGAACTCTTTACAGATGTGTTGAAAGAATCTGTCAAGGGATTCTCGAAAATCAAGAACTTCAAGGCCAGCAGCGGATCGGCAGCTGGAGAAAACTATGCAACGATCATGCTACGAGTGAATATTGAAGTCGAACTGGACGGTAAGTTACATTATTGTATTCCTGACTGAATAATGGATTCATATTTCCCAACATTTGTTGCAGATGGCAAGGAAAAGTCTGTTTCTTATATGCTCAAAGTGCCGCATCAATTGGAAATGTTTCAAAAGTTTGAGAATGAGATATTTATCGCAGAGCGTAGTATGTATGAGACAGTAGTTCCCGAGATGGAACAATTGTATCGTGATGCTGGAATAGAAGTGAAATTTGGTGCCAAAGTCTATGAACTACAGGGTGCACCAAATAAATATATACTTCTTGAGGATCTGGCTCCCAAGGGCTTCAAGAACAGTAATCGCCTAGAGGGACTGGATCAGATTCATACTGAATGGGCATTGAGAAAGTTGTCCCAATGGCATGCTGCCTCGGCTGTGCGTGTGGCCACAAAAGGACCTTATCCCGAGCATCTTATTTATGGGTTTTATAAAGAGGATAATCGCCCAATGATGGAAGAGATGAACAAACATATGGGAAATAACTTTGTCAAGTGCTGTGCGACATACGAGGGAAATGAGGACTACATTGATCTGGTGGTAAGTTACCATTGAAATCAGTATAATCCATACGAAGGAGGATTCTATTTGATATCTTTCATTTACTTTAGAAAGCTCTTCAACTAAAGTTCAATGATGAAGTTTTTAAATTGATCAAAGTCGATCCAAGTGAATTTAATGTATTGAATCATGGCGATTTCTGGAGTAACAATATGATGTATTCACACGATTCTTTTGGCAAAATCAAAGAGATTTATTTGGTGGACTTCCAACTGCCCAGATATGGATCTGTAGCTCAGGATTTGTATTACTTCCTGATCTCATCGACCAAGTTCGAGGATAAGCTGACGAAATTTGATTACTACATCAAGTTCTATCATGAAAATCTTGCACAGAATCTAAAACTTCTTAAGTATCCTAAGACTATACCCACTCTTCGAGACATTCACCTATCGCTCTTCAAGCACGGCCTTTGGGGTTGGTATAACATCTATCTTTTAAATATTCATCAATTTATTTTATTTGACTTTATTTCCTTTTATTTGTAGGCTACATGACTGCAACGAGTGTTATGAGTGGCATTTTATTGGATCCCACCGATGCTGCCGGTGTTGAACAGTTTCTTAGTGACTCCGAAGAGAGCACGGACTTCAAGACACTGATGTACTCTAATCCTCGTTACCGGAAACACATCCAAGCTGTTCTGCCCTGGCTGTTAAACCGCGGTGCTTTGGAACCCTAAAAAAAAGTTCGAGTTGTTTATAGTCCTTTTATACTACAATTTTGGTATCGCTTAGCGTAATCAAACATTTTGTTATCTCTTCAAGATTAATTTCGCAAGTATTAATAAACTAATGTTATGTGTAGACCGTAACGAAGTTGATAACGAATCTATTTGCAGGAAAATAAAAAAATATACTAACAATAGAAACAATTGGTTATTCTGATTTCAGTTAAATATTGACAAACTAAATGCCAATGCAATTGCAATCAAATAATAAAAGATTATATGCATTCTTCTGTTTACATTATACATTACTTGTTGACTAGTGTAAATAGCTTGGAAAAAAGAATGAATATAAAGAAGAAATCGGAGAACGCAAATGTCTTCTAAGAATCCAAATCAAATAATCAAAACAAACAACGAAAACTAATTAGTTGAGCATGCCCGTTTGGCAGATACCTTGTATTTATTTAGCTGGTAAAGTATTTATACTTTAACGGCATAAATTGTTTCCTTCTGATTATTTTCAAAACATTTTCAAGATTCACCATGAATTGTTTCCTTCTTATTTTCTAGATTCACCATGACTGGTAAAGACTTGAGTATGATAAGATTTATGCCTACGGCAGTAACACTTTATGATAACTATATAAAACAATTTTTAAACTTTCCGATCGATATCATCACAAAAAATTCAAGAACTGTTTGCCAGATACCCTGTAGCTGAAGTATCAGTCCTCTTAAGTGCCATCTTTTTTACACAGTGTTTTATTAAATATTTTTATGAAATACACACAAGAGAAAAAGCTTTCTGATAGCTGTTTTAGGTAAAGCTTTGACAAGTCGTAATATATAAACCGGTATTTTGGTTATGTTCAAACAGTTGCGAAAGGGAAATCAACTTAGAGACAGTCGATTTATTTATTTGTTAAAGAGAATTTTAGCGGCAATGTCTACGAATGAAGAAAGGTTATCATTGCCTGATTGGCTAAAGCCAGATATCTTTGAGAAGGTACTTAAAGATAGCTTCAAGGACTTTAAGGGAATAAAAACATTCAAGGCAGTGCCAGGCACAAAGCCAGGCGACAATTATGCCACAATAATGCTTCGAATTGAGTTGGAAATCGAACTGAAAGGTAAATAACATTAGAAAGTATAATATGAAAAGATTTCTCACTCTCTCTCTCTTAATTCTTACGTGTAGACAATACATCAAAGTCCGTTTCGTACATGCTTAAGATACCTCACAATTCTGCGGCATATCAAGAAACCTTGGGGAATAAAGAAAACAACATCTTTGATATGGAACGCGAGATGTTTACAAAGTATGTGGAAGAGTTTAAGAAACTTTATCGTGACGTAGGTCTGGAGGTGAATTTTGGTGCGAAATGCTATAAGCTAGATATTCCGTATGATCACGTACTGCTAGAAGATCTCAAGGCTAAAGGATTTCTTCCGACCCCTCGTCAGCCTGGCCTCGATGAGGAACATACTTTAGCTGTACTCAAGAAATTGGCTCAATGGCATGCGGCATCGGCAGTTCGAGTTGCAACAATTGGTCCCTATCCCACGAGTCAGATGGAAGGACTTTTTAGTGAGGACGGCAAGTTCTTTATGGAAAAAATGACTGATGGCTTGGTAGGATACATCCTCGAGTCTCTGTCAACGGTTGATGGACACGAGGCCTACTATGATGATCTGAAAAATATGAAAGGACATCTAATGGAAAGTATTATGCAAGCCGTTGGAGCCGTTGATCCCAATGAGTTTAATGTATTGAACCACGCCGATTGTTGGCTCAGCAATTTAATGTTCCTTCACGATCAGGAAACGGGAAAATTGTTGGAATTATATCTTGTAGATTATCAAACGTGTAAATATGGTAGCGTTGGAATTGACCTGATGTATTTCCTACTATCGTCACCTAGGTTGGAACTTAAACTTAACAAGTTTGATTATTTCATAAAACAATATTACGATCAGTTGATAAAGCACCTCAAGTTATTGAATTACACTCAAAAACTGCCCACTCTTATTGACATACACACTTCCCTTTTAAAGAAAGGCATTTGGGGTGAGTATCAATTGAAATGTTATATAAACAAAATAGATTACTACTTACAAGTATCTTCGAATTACAGGGTATGCCACCGTAGGAGGTGTCATGGCGGGTTGTCTGTTGGAGTCTGCGGAATCTGCATGTTTTGATAATCTATTTGTCGATACAAAAGATGGAGATGATTTCAGAACATTGCTATTCAGTGGTAAAAAATATAAAGAGCATCTTAAGGTAATCATGCCCTGGCTTCATAATCGGGGAGCATTCCAATTACGTACTACGAATAATTCGACTTAAATGTAGACCAATTATATTTATAAGATAATATCTGTTGTTTAATTTAAGTTTTTAGCTGTATTTTAAATTGACTTTAAAACCTTTAAATTATCACAAAAGTTATACAATTCGGACGTTACGCTGTTAATAAACAAACCATAAAATAACAATTATATTTACAAATATTTGTACAGTGAATTGATATTTTTCCCTCGCTCATGTTCGAGCTTCGATTGTGACCGTGGTGTTTACTAGAAGAGAGAAACAGAAATCAGCAAAGAGAGCAAATGAAAGCTTTTAAGTGCTTTAAACTTATATTGATACTCTGTCATATCGAAAGCTTTAGATCGATTGTAAGTGCCGGCTAAAGTAAAACATATTTATTCAGAAAATATGTAGTTTTAAATTTGATATTTGCAAAGATAAATAACAGACATCAATTAAAACTTATTTAGATTATTATTTTAAGAAACCAACTATCCAAGTGCCCACGTGGCTAAAGCAAGATCTCTTTAGAGATTTGCTAAATAAACTCTTCCTAACTTTTTACAGCAAAAGGAGTTTCAAGTTAGTGGCCGGACTTTTCTATAAATTTCTATTAGGTATGCTATTTTCTACACTTCTATTGACACTTTTGCTTTCTAAATTTATATTATTTTAATTGCATATAAATCCAGAAACAAAAACTTTAATAAAAATTATTAAATAGAAACCGAGAGTATCTATAACGGTTTATCATATTCTCAAACATTATTAGGAGATCAATTGAATAATCATTTCGGAGGGTATCCAAATTCTGTTGGGTACAACAATTATTTTTTCCACAATAAGTTTATCCAATTCCTAAATTTCCTGAGAGTAATCCCATCATCTTATAATCGATTAATCATTGTTACTTGATAACTCTCTACTTCCCTCATTCTAATAGAAACAAACCAAGTCATATTTCTATTTATGTAGATAGATTATTATTCTTATGTATAGGAACGCAGATTGTTGTCTATCACATGTCCAAGTGAATCACAGTTGCGACACGAGCAGAAGCAATTAATAAAGAATCACACAATAATTAGAGCGCAAAGGAAAATAACAAAACAAAAAAAAAGAAGCGAATACTTCAAGGTATCATAGAAAAGAACCTGCCCTCCTCCTCCTTACCAACCTTATCAATGGAACAATTGTTGACGGTACGTATACTCAATGTTTATTTAAAACTCATTCTCCAAGAGTTTTGCTTTGTGTGTGAGTGACGCTTTTTGCCGGTTTTGGCGAATACAATTACAAAATAAACTTTAATTGAACATAGGCGATAAGAATTTTCTCTGTTGGCTAATTCCAAATCGGGCCAACAAAAAGTCACACGTATCGCACCTGCCATCATTTGAAATTAATCGTTGACCGAACTGCATTCAATTCTTCACACCATTTCAATCAAGTCGAACTTCAGTCTCTTTTTGCCAATTAAGGAAAAAGGTTTGTCTCCATAAGTTTCAAAGTGCTTGTATTCGGCAGTTGAGATACTTGAGTATCTTAGAGATACTTTAGTTATTTCTTCTCTGTGTCAGTTTCTATTGTGTAGTCAAAATATGGTCAAAACCAACTCGGTTTCAAGTGTAATTTTAGTTATCATTCAACCAACAGATTTATTTGATAAGCGCTTCTATAGCTAAAATATAACATACAATAAGTTTAAAGATCAAGTGCAATTTTGGTATATTAACTAATTAGGAAAATATAATGCTGATTTCTGTGGCAATGTTGTAACAACTGACATGTGACCTGATTTATAAGTTCGTGTCCGATATAATTATGTGGCGTTTGCACACTCCTCGATAATAACCTAATCAATATTTGATGATTTGTGAACCCAATTAATAATAACGACAGTCCAAAATTCCTCATTTGGCTTGGTAACAATTGATGTTATTGGCATTAAGGGATAAAAATCGGAAAACTTTTTGAAAACATTATAAAGTTTCTTAAGTACTCAATATAGAAAGAGTATGGGTAATATTTAAAATATATTTAAAAACACAAATATATCAATTACAGGATTTACCAATAGGAAATATTAATAATAACGATCTTTAACTTTAGAGTGAGGTCAGTCAACTTAAAATATCATAAATTAAGGCTACCTACAATAAAATTTTATTATATTTATTTTACGATTGACGTTATCGATTTTTCTATTGATAATTACAATTTAAAAAGTAGCAAAGCTAAAAATTGTAATCTACACTTATTATTTTAAAGGTTTGTAGGGGAACTCCATTTAGTAAATTTCAGTAGTTTCTATAGAATGAAAGAAATTCAAGATCTATAGTATATTTCCTTTATAGTTCTTTGGAAATGGCAGAATTCTGCAGCTCATAAAATGTTTGACGTCTGTATAGAACGTATAAATTCTATTGGTACAGTAAAACTGGGTGGAACTTAATGGCAAATACAAGATTTTATTCAAATAGCATAAAGGGTGCGACATATTTATATAGACTGGGAATGATCTGAAGAACAAATGAGGCAAACTAATAATAGATAAACTGATAGTAATAGAATTTACTTATCTCTTCTTTTGAGTTACCGATTCAATAGAATTTATTGTTAACAAATTGTTGATGTCGCACTATCAAATGTTAATACTTGAAGGGTTTGATTATAACGACAAATTATTAGTCACAATAAAAAGACAATAATTTACGACGTGAGATTAAGTTTCAGAAATTGGATTTCTTTTTCACTTCTGGTTTCTATTAATCCCCTGCAGAGTCACAATGTCAGAGTCCACGCAAACAAATGGAAATGGAAATGATTCAAATCTTCCTCCTTGGCTGCCCAGAATCTCGTTGGAGAATGCTGTTCGCTCCCAGATTGGAGACTTTGAGAAGATATTGTCCGTAACTCCACAGTGCAGTAGTGCCGGAGATAACTACTCCACATTGATGATCCGTTTGCTCGTAGAAGTCAAGCTGATCGGTATGTAGAATCCAAATATAACTATATGGATAATAATTACTTAGTCACACCTCACAGATCACAGCTCGAAGAGCGTGTCCTTTGTGCTGAAGGCTCAGCATAACAATGAGGTGATGGCAGCCATACTCCACAAGCTAAGACTCTTTCAGAAGGAGGAGCAAATGTACCATAACATTCTGCCCAAATTCGAGAAACTCTATGCTGAAGCAGGAAAAACCATACAATTTGCTCCGAAAGCCTTCAGGATTGATCAAGACTTGGGCGTAGACTATGTGTTGCTTGAGGATTTGCGTGTAAAGAGTTTCAAGAATGGCAATCGTTTGGCTGGATTGGATTTGGAGCATATGCAGCAGGTTCTGGAGAAGTTGGCTGCCTTCCATGCTGCCTCGGCCTGCTATGTGGAGCATTATGGCATGTTTAGTGAGGATTTCACAGTGGGTGTCTTCAGTGAGGCCAACAGACAGTTGCTGCAGGAATTCAATGCCTCAGGAGCATTTCTAGCGCAGCTCAAGAAGTGGAAGAATGCTCAAAAGATCTACGAGAAGCTGGTAGGCAGATATCACAATTGTATATTTATCAATTTCTAACAGTCTTTACTTTTTGTAGGCCAATAGTGATGAATATTTGGTAGATCGTCTGCTGCAGAATCAGCAGGTTTCTATGAAGGAGTTCAATGTCCTCAATCATGGCGATTGTTGGAACTTTAATATAATGTTTCAATATGATGCCTTTGGCAAGATCAAGGAAACGCTTTTCGTTGACTTTCAAGTTGGCAAATATGGCTCCCCAGCGAATGATCTGTATTATCTGATACTTTCCTCGGCCGCTCCAGATATTAAAACTGCCAAA
The DNA here is from genome assembly GCA_037043535.1 of Drosophila putrida. Taxonomy (NCBI): domain Eukaryota; kingdom Metazoa; phylum Arthropoda; class Insecta; order Diptera; family Drosophilidae; genus Drosophila; species Drosophila putrida. The sequence goes on along the minus strand of JBAMBI010000811.1, from coordinate 786,545 downwards.
TTTGATTATCTCGTGAGATACTATTTCGATCATTTGATTGACAATCTTAAACTATTGCAATACCATCGTCCGTTACCCAAATTGAAGAACATACATGCAGCTCTGTTCCGCAATGGATTGGCGGGTAAGCATTCAAACTATAATAATAATATAATAATACTATAATACCATAAGTACTATCTTTCCAACTTTCAGCCTACATGGTTGCTTCTAAGGTACTTCCAGTTGTTATGATGGAAAACACCCACAATGGCGATCTGGAGAATTGCCAAAATGATGACTCTAAAATGAAGGCTGCCATGTACACAAATCAGAAATATGTTCAGGTAATGACAGAACTGCTGCCATGGTTGGATAATCGCGGTCTTCTCGACTGGAAGTAATTGCTAATTACCCCCACCAATCAACAGAGCAAATGACAATGAGTTTTATTTTTGACGAATTCCAGCTTAAATAATGTACTTTGCTTCTGGTCACGCTATACAAATGTATTATTACCATACAAAATAAATATGTTGAGAAATTTTTGATTTTAAAAAATACATCCGCTGTCATTATAAATTCCCAAAACTGTCAGCTGCAGTCAACTTAATTTCTATCACAAATTTTTATTTAAGTACGTGGGTGGACTAATAAGTGATAAGTTGCTAAAATAAAATTATAAAAAAGAAAAATAATTACCATTTTAGAAAGTGGTGTCGACCTTTTCACGGTAAAGATATGTGAGTATTTAGCTAACTCCAATTAAGAAATATTAATGTGTGAAGCAAAAAACGTTTTTTAAAAGGGGATTTCCTAAATTTACCTGATAAAGAGAGAAACAAAGGTAGACAGAAATGTTTGGTGTTGAATTTACTATATTGCTTAAAAAAGAAGTTGGTTTTTAAAGCAATTCATTTACTTGTCCAGTCATAAATCTTATTTTTGGATAGCTTAAAATTCTCTCAATTTTAACACTCGATTTCATTTCTAGTACTCATTCTGAGCTTGGCAGCGACAGACTTTGTTTGCTTAGAATGTGACTACGTATAAATCAGGTAATGTAAATATGTTTACAATTGCAAACAAACATTTAAGCAATTAGCAAAGCAGTCAAAAGGTTAACGTCCAGATGCCCTGTACCCATTTATTAAATAAGATTACTTTATAGTTAAATAGAGCTGAGAACGTTTTAAAAACTTTAAATAGATTTTATCCGCTTATCGTATGCGGATAAAAGTTACGTTGCTATTGATTGAAAATATTTCACTATTATTAGTTCGCTTCTTTCATCCTTATCAGTTAGTGCTGGTGAAAGTAATCAATCTCAAATCAATTATCGATATCATCGATTGTGGCTTTTTCAACTGATCGTGGTATATACTAAAAATACCACGAATTGGAGCATTTTAAAAATTGGCGCCAGCCAAACAAAATCAAATAATATTCAATTGAAGTTATCATTTTTTTAATGTTTTAAAATAAATCAATTTAAAGAAGGCACAGCTGCTTATCAAAAGCTTATTGATTTTTAGAATTTTTACACTGATTTGTTGTTTATATTTAGCTTGGAGATCTCTTGTAAATTAGCTACATTATTTGATATATCTATTGTATCTTGTTTTCATATATTGGTTAAGTATTCTAATCAGTAACAGACTCACATCACTTAACATACGTGATGAACAATTATGGTTCCCTGTGTGTGTATTATATATGTATATGTGCACCAATAAATTTGTAGTGTACTAATATAGAATATACTATACGCTATAGATAATTTAATATTATAAAAGCATATCGTACACTGCCATAACAATGAATTAAATTTAGACCCATAAGAGTCAGATTTTAGAGAAAATGTGGTAAGGATGAATTTGACAATTAAGTTTGCAAAAGAATAGACGGAACAATGGACAAATTAACATGGACATATATATCTTCTTAGTTTGTGGTCCTGATTAGGAATATGTACACTTTATGGGGTCACATTTGGTTATAAAATTCGTGACAAAGAGTATAAAAAAAACATCAAAAATTAAATCGTCTATTTATGTAGTAGAAAGAAAGATAAATGAACTTTGAACATCAGTAAACACATGAATAGATTTTAAAGCGCAAGTCATTGTTATGTGTTTAAAATTGGCTAATTGCCATATACAATCGTAATAGAAGTGATTTAAACTATTATAACAAAATATCTATGTAACCTGTGATTATCAGAACTTGATTACATTGATAAGGCGTTACAATTTTCAGCGGAGGTCCGCCTTGCACTTTGTTTTGCGAATTATGACCTCAGAAAAATTAAATGTTACGTTATATGTAGAATGTAGATATGTATCTGTATGTGCACATCAATTAAATAATTTTATCAATGTGACGCTAGACCACAAATGATTCCGCACGCGTCCAATTGATAAACTGGGGCGACAAACACCCTTGCCCCATTAGAAACTAACCCACACACACTCTCTCTAGAATAACCATATATGGGAACAGCTGATACTATCAGTTAAGCTTCTATCTACATACATACAGATACATATAAAATTCACATACATTCATATTCTCTGAGTAATATTCACATTGTCAGTCCCACAACCAGTTTGATCTATAAGCGCGTCGCAAATCCAAGTCTCGACCCCGTAGAATTCCTCATACATACATATATATAGTAAACTAACGACTGTTGCGATCGCTCAGTATTTGTTTTGCGTTTGAATACGCCGGACACATTGTTTGGCGAACGGTCTAGTCGGAATATTAATTTGGAAACTCAACAAAGAACAAATTATAGTCGTAAGTGAATGACAATTAAAATGGGGAACAACAATAATAATTAAGTGCATTAAGCTGTCTACATGATAATAAAAACGAAATACGCATAAACTATAAATAGAAACCAAATTAGTAATGTTCATTTTCGGCTGTCTTCTATATAGAAAATGGCACCCAATAACAGCAGCAACGAATCAAAGAAACCTGTGAATCCCAACGAGTTTCTTGAGATTCCCAAGTGGATAAATGAAGACTATTTTCGTCCCATAATTGAAAAAGATGTCCAAGATTTCGTGAGCATCAAAAACTTTACAGCCATCGCAGCCACACAACCAGGTGAAAACTACACATCAATCATGGTACGTGTGCTTGTGGATATTGAGCTCAAAGGTTAGTTTATCAACTTTCTCCCCAGTGAAATAAAACTAATCAACTGCTCATTAGATTCCAGTGAACAGCAGATTTCTTATATACTAAAGACTACGCTTGCAAAAGATAAAGGCGGTGATCTTGTAGCTGGAATGAATTTGTTTCCCAAGGAAAAGCAAATGTACCAGGTTCACATTCCCAACTTCATCAGGCTCTACAAAGAGGCAGGAATGGACATTGAACTGGCACCTAAATGTGTGCACATTGATGAAAATCCAGAAGGTATAACCCTTGTGCTGGAGGATTTGAAACAGCAGAGCTTTGAGAATGTCGATCGTCTCAAGGGATTCGACATGGAGCACATGACTCGTGTAATACGAAAAGTTGCAGAGTTGCATGCCGCATCTGCGGTAACCTATGAGCAGAATGGACCCTATGATGAGATATTCTCTCAGTACCTATATTCCGAGAAGAATCGTAAAATATTCGAGGGATTAGGTGAAATGCGACACCAACAGTATATCAAGGCAATGCGCGAATGGCAACTTCCTGATGTGGAGGATTACATTGCAAATATGCCAACGCCAATGGAGTTTTTCGATAGAGGAATTAAGCTAAACGATGTCGATGAAAACGAATTCAATGTTTTAAATCATGGTGATCTTTGGTGTAACAATATAATGTTCACTGAAGATCGAACTCTGTTTGTCGATTTGCAAGTTGGCAGATGGGGATCTCCCGCTCAAGATCTTTGGTATATGATAACAACAACTCCTTCACTGGACATTCGGGTCAAGGAATTTGATCATTTTATTCAGATCTATCATTCGCGATTGGTGGAATGTTTGAAATTGTTAAAGTACTCGAAACCCATTCCCACTTTGAGGGAACTGCATGTCATGATGTTGAAATATGGTGATTGGGGTAAGTTAAACACACTTCAAGCTAAAGAATCGAAAGTAGTATACGAATAATTTCCCCTTTTAGGCCCAATTACTGCATCTGGAGTATTGGTAGCTGTATTGATGCCGTCTGATAAGGATTCTAGCATAAATATGATGATGACCCCAGGACCTGAAGGCGATGCTTTTCGTTACAGGACTTTTGTTAACCCCTACTATGTCAGGGCTATGGTCCAACTGAATCCGTTCTTTAAAAACAAGGGTATTATATAATGGTATTGATTCTATTTTAACATGTTTTCATTAGGTTTAAATTGTACATATTCATGTGATATTATGTCATTCGAATCAAATACAGCAAAATTAAATAAAAACTCATCATAATGAGAATATACTATAAAAATCTGTCTTATATATCTTTGATTACTATTACTACCAATATTATATTCCTAACATGTTGACAATTTAGTTGCAATTTGTGATGCGTAGTAAATAAGCCGCAAACCACAAAAAATTATAAGTAAACTAAATTGTTACCCACGGCTTTGCTTACTTTGTGGTTATAGAAATAGGAATGCATATATAGAAATTTTCTAAAAACTCACAAAAACTGAATTTTTCTTTAATCTTTAAGGCAACCAAAACAAGATTACCAAATTTTAATAATAATCGGCTTTTAAAAATAATGTTATAAGAATTGTTTGATATTTACATATAAAGAAATATTATTATTAATATAAATTAAGATATCACAGTATTAATATAACTAAAGGTATCATGTTGCTATGCGCTCCAGAGCAAACTTACTTGATTCCAATTTTAAAAAATCTAAGAGATGACAATTTTAAAGATAAAATTAATTTGTGTAATATATAAATTTAGGAATATATATTAATAACTGTCAAAAGATATCAATAAAATACACTTGGGTTAAATCTATTCTAAATTTTAATTCGAAAATAAACGGGCTTTAATCGAAACTTCAAATGTAAACTAATAAATAATGATGACGGTTAAAAGATCAAATTTCAAAACGTGTGATGCGAATTTCACAGTCGGAATACACAGATAACGCAAATATTAGTCACAATGAGTTTTAGTTTCATTTGATTTCTTTTTTTTAAACTCATCGGCAACTAACGACTTGAGATTATTTGTTTAATGATGTCAAAAGTTTGGTCAGTTGCTCAACAAATTTTATGTTTATATGTCAATTGCCATATTATACTATAAAACCGCAGACCACAGAAATTATTTATAAGCAACAGGTATGCACAAAAGTAATACAGTTATAACCACTGTCGGTTTTCCATCGAAGTTATTTAAGGACTGACTTTAAGATAGAAATCTCTAATTGATGTTAAACATTCCCTTTATTGAATTCATTCATGATATAAGAAATGTGTAGTTACTGATACATTAACATTTTATGTATCAGTTATTTTGTTTATTATCAGAAATTGTTTTATTATTACCCCAATTGAGCTTATTACTGTTTCACATCGATAAAGTGCCTTTTTAATAGAATGCGAAACCAGAAAGCAGATTATTTTTATTGAAAAAAAAAACGGTTGTACAGCGTTTCCCATATCAGTTGATGATGGCATTCGACTGTATCTCATCGAAATAACAAAACTTTGAAGTATTTTGGTTTGCTTTATAAGCGATCCGCACATTTGAACAGGTTCGTAACAAACACTAGAGCTCAGTATTTGTTTAGTGATTGAAGAGACTGGTTGGTAGTTTGTTTTAGACGGAACAACTTTTAAACTTATCAGAGATAACAATTACAAGTTGAACACTTATAAAGATAAATTCATTTGTGTATTATATAAAAACGAGTACTAAAAATTTGAATAATATAAAATAAATTGATTGATTCCGGATCAATAATATTAATATGTAACTTTAAACTTATCAGAGATAACAATTACAAGTTGAACACTTATAAAGATAAATTCATTTTGTGTATTATATAAAAGAGAGGACTACAATTGGAATTATATAAAATGAATTGATTAATTCCAGATCAATAATATTAATATGTAACTTTAAACTTATTAGAGATAACAATTACAAGTTGAAAACTTATAAAGATAAATTCATTTGTGTATTATATAAAAACGAGTACTAAAATTGGAATTATATAAAATAAATTAATTGATTCCGGCTCAATTATATTAATATATAACTTTTAAACTTATCAGAGATAACAATTACAAGTTGAACACTTATAAAGATAAATTCATTTTGTGTATTATATAAAAGAGAGGACTACAATTGGAATTATATAAAATGAATTGATTAATTCCAGATCAATAATATTAATATATAACTTTAAACTTATTAGAGATAACAATTACAAGTTGAACACTTATAAAGATAAATTCATTTTGGGTGTTATATAAAAACGAGTAATAAAATTGGTTTTATATAAAATTTATGAAATGATCAATAATAGTAATATAAGTTTTTTGTTTACTATAGAATATGGCACCCAACAACAACAACGATTCAAGTAATCCCGAGAATCCCAACAAGTTTCTCGAGATTCCCAAATGGGTAAATGAAGACTACTTTTATCCCATAATCGAGAAAGATGTTAAGGACTTTGTCAGCATCAAGAAATTTACACCCATCGCAGCCACACAACCAGGTGAAAACTACACATCGGTCATGGTGCGTGTGCTTATAGACATAGAGATCAAAGGTAAGTCGGAGAACTTTCCATTCAAAAAAACAATTAATGAAATAATCCTTTCTTAGATGGCAGTGAGCAGAAGATTTCCTACATTCTAAAGACAATGTTGGCGTCGGACAAGGGAGGTGATGTTATATCAGGAATGAATTTGTTTCCCAAGGAAAAACAAATGTATCAGGTTCACATTCCCAACTTCGTCAGGCTCTACAAGGAGGCAGGAGTGGATGTTGAACTGGCACCCAAATGTCTACATATTGACGAAACTCCCGAAGGCATAACGCTTGTGATGGAAGATCTGAAACGACAGAATTTTGCTAATGTTGATCGCCTCAAGGGATTGGATTTGGATCACATGCGTCGAGTACTGCGTAAATTGGCCGAGTTCCATGCCGCCTCTGCAGTTAGCCACGAGCTAAATGGACCTTATGATGAGATATACTCCCAATCTATGTATCAAGAGAAGAACCGAACACTTTTCGAAGGATTAGGACATTTGCGAATGAAAACTTACATCAAGGCGATGCGGGAGTGGCAACTTCCAGATGTAGAAAAGTATATTGAAAATCTTCCAACTCCGGAGGACAGTTTTAACAGAGGACTTCAGCTAAACAATGTCGATGAAAATGAATTCAATTGCTTAAATCATGGTGATCTTTGGAGTAACAATATAATGTTCACTGAAGATCGAACTCTGTTTGTCGATTTGCAAGTTGGCAGATGGGGATCTCCCGCTCAAGATCTTTGGTATTTGATAACAACATCATCCTCGCTGGACATTAAGGTCAAGGAATTTGATAATTTCATACAAATCTATCACACACGCTTAGAGGAATGTCTAAAATTACTGAAGTACTCGAAACACATTCCCACCTTGAGGGAATTGCACGTCATGATGATTAAATACGGCGATTGGGGTAAATTAAACACACTTCAAGTTGAGGAATCAGTGTAGATAATCTTTTAAAATTTTATTTACAGGTCCTATGACGGCGAATGGAGTTTGTGATGTCGTGTTGATGCCATCTGATAAGGATGCTAATATAAATACGATGTTTTCAGAGGGACCCGAAGGCGACGCATATCGTTATAAATCTTTTATTAACCCCTATTATGTTAAAGCTATGCTCCAACTGTGTCCGTTCTTTAAAAATAAGGGTCTTATATAAGGGTGTTTTTCAAATAATTTAATTTAATTTAATTTAGCTTACATTTTATGTAGATATGATGTTTATGTGATAGGCATCAACAACATAAACCAACAATTTTTCTTAATAAGCATATTTTAATAATTAAAACAAACAGTCGTTAAAAATGACTATTAACGATGACTGGCAAAAAAATATCAGCAAACTACACCCTGGACAAATTCAATATTAATTAACATTCAAAAGTAAACCGGTTTTAATCGGAACTTCAGATGATAAATAATAAATAATAATGATGGTTGAAAAACGAAATTATATACACGTGTTGCGAATTCCAAACTAGCAGTAGTAGTAGTAGTAGTAGTAGTAGAAATAATATAATCGAAATACATCGATAAGGCAAATATTAGTCACAATGACTTCTAGTTTTATTTGCCCAGAGTTTTTTATACTCAATGGCAACTAGCGACTTGTGATTATTTGTTTAATGACGTTAAAAATTTCGTGTTTATCAGTTCCTAAATTATCTTTTTTTTAAACAAATGAAAACAGCAGACCACGGAAATTATTTTAAAGCAACGGGTAAAAGTTGGACGGTTCTTACCACTATCCGTTTTCCATCAAAGTTCCTTAAGTTCACGGTTTCCCTTAAGACGGAATGCTCTCTTAGCTTTTTTAGTGGGTTAAACATCTCTTTTAATTATGCCAAGATCGGTTAAATAAAATAGGCTATTTTAAGATTTAAGCAACTTGAGCGCCTAAATGTGAGCAGTAATTTATATATATTTAGAGCTTACAATATGAATATACTTCTAGTGAAATAGATACTCCTTTAGGATACTGAGATAAGTATTGGAAAAATTCGACCTTTAATGGAGTACTTCAATATCGGGATAACGTCGATAGTAACGAATTTACTATATTAGTATTATGTATATAAATGTTATTTTTATTTTGGCCTACAAGCAGTAAGAAATCTGATGGTTCTGATACATAAAATGTTTAATAATTTGATTATTACTCTTGTTAAGTTTATATCTACTCTCACATCGATAAAGTGCATTTTTTTTATAGAATCCGAAGGCAGAACGCAGATTATTTTTATCGAAAACAACTGTTATACATTGTTCTCCATATCAGTTGGCATAAAATGATGCCATTTTGACTTAGCTCTTTGAAATACCCATGCAATCAGCTACTATCAGAGTACTTGTTATATTTGGAACAGGTTCTTTGTATAACTGCATCGGGCACTAGTAATCAGTATATGTTAAGTGATTAAAGCGACCAGTAAACGGCTTTTTTTTGACGGTAAATTTCATATAAAGAAAGATATCCATTTCTTTTATATATTTGGATACAATTTAATTTAAACTGGTTACATCAAATAAGTTAAATGAATATTATAAATATTGAGCTTTTTTTATTATTTTACTTCAGGATATGTTGCCAAAAAACAAATGTGATGACTCTCAATATGAGAATCCCAACAAGTCTCTCGTCATTCCCAAGTGGATAAATGAAGAATACTTTCTTCCCATAATCGAAAAGGATGTGAAGGACTTTGTTAGAATTACGAGATTTTCACCCATCGCAGCAACACAACCAGGTGACAACTTTGCCTCAGTAATGGTCAGAGTGATCGTGGACATAGAACTTAAAGGTAATTTTGGAAACATTTAACATTACCGAAATAACATAATATTGGACACTTGTTTCTTAGATGGCAGTGAGCAGAATGTATCTTACATTCTGAAGACGACACTGGCAATGGACAAAGGAGGTGGTTTTATAGATGGAATGGGTCTGTTTCCCAAGGAAAAGCAAATGTACCAGGTTCACATTCCCAACTTCATCAGGCTCTACAAAGAGGCAGGAGTGGATATTGAACTGGCACCTAAATGTGTGCACATTGATGAAAATCCAGAAGGTATAACCCTTGTGCTGGAGGATTTGAAACAGCAGAGCTTTGAGAATGTCGATCGTCTCAAGGGATTCGACATGGAGCACATGACTCGTGTGATCCGAAAAGTTGCAGAGTTGCATGCCGCATCTGCGGTGACTTACGAGCAAAATGGACCCTACGATCAGTTGTACTATCAATCCATGTTTACTGAAGCCAATCGCGCCATATTCGAAGGTATGAGTTCAATGCGAAATGTTCAGTATATCAAAGCAATGCGGGAATGGCAACTTCCGGATGTGGAGAAATATATTGCAAAGATTCCACCTCCAAAGGAGTACTTCGATAATGGTATTAAGCTAAATAATGTCGATGAAAACGAATTCAATGTCTTAAATCATGGTGATCTTTGGTGTAACAATATAATGTTCTCTGAGGATCGGACTCTGCTTGTGGATTATCAAGTTGGCAAATGGGGATCACCTGCCCAAGATCTTTGGTATCTAATAACGTCTTCAGCGTCACTGGACATTAAGGTCAAAGAATTCGATCATTTCATTCAAATCTATCATTCGCGATTGGTGGAATGTTTGAAATTGTTAAAGTACTCGAAACATATTCCAACATTGAGAGAAATGCATATCATGATGATCAAATACGGTGATTGGGGTAAGTTAATCAAGTTTTGACATTAACCAGTTTGAGTAAAAATATCAATTATAGGCGTAATAACGTCAACTGGAGTTTTGGTTATCGTGCTTATGCCTCCCGATAAGGATTCCAATATAAATGTTATGATGACACCTGGCCCTGAAGGCGATGCTTTTCGTTACAGGACATTTGTTAATACCTACTACGCCAAGGCTATGGTCCAATTATATCCTTTCTTCCATAACAAAGGCCTTTTATAGATTTAGCAAAGCTGACGATATTTTTTCCCAAACACACTAAATAAACCTGTTTATTATAAAGCCAAACAAACTTCTTAAGAATCAATAATAATAATGACTTGCAAAAATATATGGCACGGGTTTTTTTACTAAGTTTGTTTTGAGTCACAATGATTATAAATTCTTATCGCTAAACGTATTATCAATGGGTCTGTGCTAGCGGTGTATACTTATGGCAAGAAATCTCTTTTGATCATATTAATTTTTTAACTGTGACGTCAAATATTCAAGATTCACTTGTTGGGACTATTGTTGCTATTGTAATTTATTCTAAACAAATTGAGTTAATGAAATATTGAAATATATACCGCAATTTTTATATTTGAATAAGATTTCATTTATAGAAAGTATTTATTTAATCGAAGAAGTTTGTGAATATTTCTTGCCATTATTCAAATTAAATGTGTTTTGTATTATTCAAAACTTGATCTGATCACTTTAATCTATTTGTTTTAATTAAATTCATGCTTACATTCTGTATTTCACAAAAAAAAAATAATAAAACTCAATGCAAGGACAAAATAATATAATAAATGTACAACTGTATCAGATGAGAATTGAATTGTTTTAAATTTCTCAATTGTGTCAGAGAGACGTCAAGTGAGATAATCAACTGTTAGGCACACAAACAATCAAAAAGAGCTTTAACTTACTTTGAGATACAAAAAGAGCTTTGCTCAATGTGATAAAGTCGCAGTAAACTTTCACAATGTTCTCTTTACAAGCTGAGAAAAGCTTTCGTTCTCTTGGATATTAGGCACTGCATTTGATTTCTCTGCGTTCAGTACTTAATGAAAGCTTAGCACGTTGACATCGATTGTTTGCATATATTTTTGTAAATTATAACTTTGTTTTCAATAGAGTTTTTGCATTGTCAGTTGACTTAAGAGCGTACTTCTTTGTAATACCCCTGTTACCGAGATTATCGGCTTTTTTGCGAGCAAACAGTAAATCTAGACCAGGTTTGTAATACGACCGCTTTTTGTGGAAAAATAACATTCTGTAATGTTACTTGAATGTAGTTTTACAGAGAGTTCCACTGATAGTTAACATCTGTTAAATGTTCATTTCAACTATTGAAATGATAAAAAATTGTCAACTTATTAACAATAATTGTGAAATATTTGCGTTGAAAACTGTAAGAGTTAAATATCTGTCCTTTAAAACTTATCGGATCGAAGACAGCTCCTAATAACTGTAACATATAAATATATTATTCACATAATTTCCCATATTCAGCGTAGCTTATAAAAGCAAGAATAGGAGCACTAATCCCTGATCATTTATTTATTATTAATAAATTTAAATTTCGTAATTTCAGGAAATGCCACCCAACAACAGCGTTGATGAAAGGAAACCTGAGAATCCCAACAAATCTCTCGTCATACCCAAGTGGATAAATGAAGATTACTTCCTTCCCATAATCGAAAAAGATGTAAAGGACTTTGTAAGCATTAAAAAGTTTGCATCCATAGCAGCAACACCACCAGGTGAAAACTTCGCCTCAATCATGGTCAGAGTGGTCGTGGACATAGAGCTCAAAGGTACGACGGGAAACTCCTTATTTCGTTTTACTAAAATAACTTCAACACATATTTTATAGATGGCAGTAAGAAGACGATGTCCTACATTGTGAAAACGATGTTTGAGAAGAACAAAGGAAACAAAGGATTGTTTCCGAAGGAAATGCAAATGTACCAGGTTCACTTACCCAACTTCATTAGACTCTACAAGGAGGCAGGTGTGGAGATTGAACTTGCACCCAAATGCGTACATATTGATGAAAGTCCAGATTATATAACCATCATTCTGGAAGATCTGAAACAAAAGAAATTTGAGAATGTTGATCGTTTCAAGGGTTTAGATATGGAACACATGCGTCGGGTGCTACACAAACTGGCAGAGTTGCATGCCGCATCTGCGGTAACTTACGAGCAGGATGGACCCTATGACGAGATGTACTCTCAAACCCTCTATAAAGAAAACAGTCGTCATTTATTCGAGGAAGTGTTTAAAGTGCGAAATGAGCAGTATATAAAGGCAATGCGGGATTGGCAACTTCCGGATGTTGAGAAATATATTGCAAAGTTTCCAAGTCCAAAGGATTATTTCGATATCGGAAAAGCTTTAAACACAGTCGAAGAAGGGGAATTTAATTGCTTAAATCATGGTGATCTTTGGTGTAACAATATAATGTTCTCTGAAGATCGGACTCTACTTGTTGATTTTCAAATTGGAAGATGGGGATCTCCCGCCCAAGATCTATGGAATGTAATAACAACATCAGCCTCTCTGGACATTAAGGTCAATGAATTTGATCATTTTATTCAAATCTATCATTCGCGATTGGTGGAATGTCTAAATTTACTGAAGTATTCCAAACCTATTCCCACTCTGAGGGAATTACACATCCTGATGATCAAGTACGGAGATTGGGGTTAGTTAATCATACACTGACGTTATTCAGTCTGAATAATTTTATAACTTTTTTAATTTTTTTAGGTTTAATGACGGCAACTGGTGTTTTGGCTGTTGTGCTTATGCCTCCTGGCAAAGATACCAATTTAGATATGATCTGGGCACTGAGTCCTGAGGGAGACAATGTTCGTTATAAAACATTTGTTAATCCCTACTACGTCCAGGCTATGGTCCAACTGATTCCCTTCTACAGTAAAAAGGGTTTTTTATGAAGAGGAGAAGACTGACTTTTCAAGCACAAACTAAATAAACTCTTTTACTAAAAGGAAAAAAAGGCCGTTTTCTTTAAAGTATTTGAAATTCAATCTTTGAATAACTATTTGACAGCAATGTCGAATTTGTGTTATCAAATAACATATATAGTGTCAGATATTATAGTTATTATTATTAATTATACTCAAGGACAAAATAATATAATAAATGTGAGACTGTTGATATCAGAAGATGAGAATTAAATTTTTTAGTCTAGGATGGTTTCTTTTATTTAAAATCTACGTTTTTTATTATTTGTTGAGCTACTTTTCTTTTTACATCTTTTCTGATCGGCGTCAATTTCGAAGTGCCGTCGAGCTTCTTCTCCTTTATGTATATCTTCCTTATAGTTATCCTTATTCCCGCCAGAGAGCGTTTTACTACAATCGATAACTTAAAACTATATTGCACTGAGACAAACATAATAACTAGCTAACATTAGATACAAAATGGCACAGTCTTACATACTACATACATTAAAACAATTGTTTTAATTTTCTTAATTGTGTCAGGGAGACGCAGTAAACTTTCACAATATTCTCTTCACAAGCTGAGAAAAGCTTTCGTTCTCTTGGATATTAGGCACTGCATTTGATTCCTCTGCATTCAGTACTTAATTAAAGCTCACCACGTTAACGTCGATTGTTTGCAAATATTTTAGTAAGTTTTAGGTTTATTTTCAATAGAGTTTTTGCATTGTCAGTTAGCTTACGAGCGTACTTCTTTGTAATATCCGTGTTACCGAGATTATCGGCTTTTTTTGCGAGCAAACAGTAAATCAAGACCAGGTTCGTACTACGACCGCTTTTTGTAAAAAAAAAACTCAAAAAGATGACAGCATTCTGTAATTTTACGTGAATGTAGTTTTACAGAAAGTTCTATTGATGAGATCACATTTGTTGAATGTTCACTTCAACTATTGAAATTATCTGATTAATAATAATTGTGAAATATTTGCGTTGAAAGTTGTAAGAGTTAAATATCTGTCCTTTAAAACTTAACGGATCGAAGACAGCTCCTAATAACTGTAACATTATTCACATAATTCACATAATTTCCCATTTTCAGCATAGTCTAAAATTGCATACAAAATAGTCCCTGATTATTCATTTATTATTAAAAACATTTAAATTTCGTTATTTCAGGAAATGCCGCAAAACAACAGCTGTGATGAAAGGACACCTGAGAATCCCAACAAATCTCTCGTCATACCCAAGTGGATAAATGAAGACTATTTCAATCCCATTATCGAAAAAGATGTAAAGGACTTTGTAAGCATTAAAAAGTTTGCATCCATAGCAGCAACACCACCAGGTGAAAACTTTACCTCAATCATGGTCAGAGTGATCGTGGACATAGAGCTCAAAGGTACGACGGGAAACTCTTTATTTAGTTTGCCTTGATTAACTTGAACACTTATTATTTAGATGGCAGTGAGAAGACGCTTTCCTACATTGTGAAAGTGATGTTTGAGGGGGATAAAGACAACAAAGAAGTGTTTTCGAAGGAAATGCAGATGTACCAGGTTCACTTACCCAACTTTATTAGACTCTACAAAGAGGCAGGTGTAGAGATTGAACTTGCACCCAAATGCGTACATATCGATGAAAGTCCAGAATACATAACTATCATTCTGGAAGATCTGAAACAAAAGAAATTTGAGAATGTTGATCGTTTCAAGGGTTTAGATATGGAACACATGCGTCGGGTGCTACACAAACTGGCAGAGTTGCATGCCGCATCTGCGGTTACTTACGAGCAGAATGGACCCTATCACGAGATGTACTCTCAAACCCGCTATAAGGAAAAATATCGACATTCATGCGAGGAAGAGTTTAGAGAGCGAAATGAGCAGTACATTAAGGCAATGCGGGAATGGAAACTTCCGGATGTGGAGAAATATATTGCAAAGATTCCATCTCCAAAGGAGTACTTCGATAAGGGTATTAAGCTAAATAATGTCGATGAAAACGAATTCAATGTTTTAAATCATGGTGATCTTTGGTGTAACAATATAATGTTCTCTGAGGATCGGACTTTGCTTGTGGATTATCAATTTGGCAAATGGGGATCTCCAGCCCAAGATCTATGGTATGTCATAACATTATCATCCTCTTCGGATATTAAGGTCAATGAATTTGATCATTTTATTCAAATCTATCATTCGCGATTGGTGGAATGTCTAAAATTACTGAAGTATTCCAAACCTATTCCCACTCTAAGGGAATTACACATCCTGATGATCAAATACGGAGATTGGGGTTAGTTAATCATACACTGACGTTATTCAGTCTGAGTAATATTATTCCATTTTTAGGTTTAATGTGGGCAACTGAGGCTTTGGCGTTCTTACTTATGCCTCCTGACAATGATTCCGATTTAAATATGTTCTGGGCACCGAGCCCTGAAGGCGACAATGCTCGTTATAAAATATTTGTTAATCCCTACTATGTTAAGGCTATGGTCCAACTGTTTCCCTTCTACAGTAAAAAGGGCTTTCTATCAAGAGGCGAAGATTAACTTTTCTACCACAAACTAAATAAACTCTTTTATTATATGAAAAAAAGGACAATTTCCTTAAATTTTCTAATTCGCGAACCCAAATTTACAGGTTTCATTTTATAAAACATTATTAATCTTTTTAGCACACTTTCATTTTCTGAAATTCAAGTTAGGTTTATGACAGACTTAAATATATACTTTGTAGATATTTTATAGAAGACAAGAAAACAAATTCATTTTCTATATAATAAAAACAATTAAAATTTAAATTTGTTTCACAATTAAGTTTTTGAATTAAGACTAAGAGGTAAAACTCATATTTCGAATAACAACTGATTCAAAATTTCACTCTCTGCAAATGTTTGAGATTCAATCTATGAGTAACTATTTGATAGCAATGCCGAATTTGTGTTATCTAATAACATATCTAGTTTCAGATATTAAAATTGCACAATCACCGTTAGTATTCCGTAGATCTTGGCTTTATCATCCCAACTTATAAAGATTGCAGACTAGTTCACCAGATACACTTAGAGCGTAACTTAATTGTAAATACTTTCTGTTAGTTACAGGAGATAAAATGAGTACTTACTGTTTATTGCAAAATAAAGTTGACAGAATCATGAATAAATTTTAAAGCATATCTCTCTATATTTTACTAAAAGGCGGATTAATTCCCACAGGTGTGTTCTAAATATCATTGGCGACATGCCTAACTAAACTATGTACAAAACGTAAAAGCCTATAAAAATTTATTACACTTATTCGCAAATGAGTACAAGTGTCTGTGTACTAGCAAGTCCCACATTTGAATGGGCTGATAAAAAAGAAATTCGCTAATCAGTTACAAAACGTTTTTTAAAGAGAGCTCTGAACAAATGAGAATTCAGTGACAAACCAGACGCTTCCGAGATCAGTCGCTTTGCGGAAAAAGTATATCCTAGAATGTCTGATTCAAAGAAGATTGTGAGCCCAAATGAACATCTAGTTATTCCCGATTGGATAACAGAAAAGTATTTCAAGACTGTCCTCGACAAGGACGAACCGAATCATGTGAAAGTGCTAAAGTTTACTCCGGTTGCGGCGATACCTCCTGGCGAGAACTTTACCTCGATAATGTTACGGATTTATATCGATTTGGAAATGAAAGGTTCGAAATTGAAATAGACACGTGATTCCGATTCTGACTAAAGAGTTTCTTCTCAGATGGCAGTTCAAAGTCAAAGACCTACATCTTCAAGACTATGCTGGCTAGTGATAGAGGTGGCGATGAGATCGATTTGTATGGTTTATTTCCAAAAGAAATGATTATGTACCATACATATCTCCCTGCTTTTGAGGCACTCTATAAGGCGGCTGGAGAGGATATACAACTTGCACCCAAGTGTCTGCATACGGAGGAGCGTGAGGGTAAAATTCACTTCATCTTTGAGGATCTGTCGGTGAAAAAGTTCCAAAATGTGGATCGAATCAAGGGTCTGGACATGGAACACATGAAATGTGCCCTACATAGGTTAGCAGAATTCCATGCAGCTGGATCAGTTTATCAAGAACAACACGGACCATATCCTAGTGAATTTGATGAGGGATTTGTGACACTGAAAGCCGATAAATTCCTTAAAGACATATTTAGGACTAAAAAGGTATCTTTCAAAAAGTCAATGGCAACATGGGGTATGAGGGATGCCGAGAAGTACATAAAGAATTTCGTAAGTTAATAGTTCGATAAAACAACCAAACATGGAATAATCTATACCTTATTTAGCCCTCTGAAGAACAGTATTGGGCACAGTGCATTAACACCTTGGAGGTTGATCCTCAGGACTTTAATACCTTAACCCATGGAGATTTTTGGTCAAGCAACTTGATGTGTAACTATCTGCCAAACGGGGAACTGGATCAACTAATATTGCTCGACTTTCAGATCTGTAAATGGGGAAATCCCGCTATAGATCTGTTGTTTTTCATTACGTTATCCGCTGCAAATGATATTCGTTTAAAAGAATTCGATTACTTTATTTGCATTTATTGGGATCGCTTAATAGAGTGTCTGAATCTTTTAAAGTACAAAAAACCCTTGCCAAAGTTAAGGGATCTTCAGGCTTCCCTGTTCAACAAGAACAACTCTTTCTACGGTATGTTTAATTGATATGATATGCTATATCTTTAATTAACTCTTGTGATTTAATATAGCTTTCTTTGCGCTGACGAATCATCTGCCTGTAATTCTATTCCCAACCGATAAGGATAGCAATCTGCATTCTTTACAATCTGATACTGAAGAGGCTGAAAACTTACGACTGCGCATTACGTCAAATCCAAATTATGGAAAAGTTATGAAAGATTTATATCCATTTTTTTACAATCGCGGATTGTTCAATTTCGATGACTATAGTGATGTACAAAATGTTGCATAATTTCCTTACATATATCTGTGCATAAAATATAATAAAACGTACTTTAAATAAGTATTGTTTATCTACACATATCTTATCAAAGTCGTATTAAACAATGTAACAACTATTCTGATAACAATAAAATATCATTATCAATAGTACAATGATTCAAGTTTGCACTTGCTTTAACCAGGAAAAAGTACAATAATATAAAAAGAGAATAAATTTTTAAATTGAAAATGACACTATTTCATTAACTTTTGCACTTGTAAATTGGTCTATTGAGAAATATATAGTATTCCGATACCGCGAGTTTAAATGCAAATTGATGTAAATGTAATCTATGAGATGCATTGTTAGATAATTATTATATATTATATTATTATTACATTATATTCTAGGAGAGTGTATATTACTTGATTAAATTGTAGACATTGCTATTGAGCCAAACTTAATTGATATACATGCTGTTGTCATCTGATATGTTCATATTTTTTATGAGTGCTAAAAAATCAACAAACACATAAAAGTTAGTATAATCGTGCTCATCCAAAGTTAGACAGATTACCCAGTAAGCAAAGGCATTGTTTGCTGAAGCTCTCTTCCGCTCACTCTCTCTCTATTTGTCTCTCTCTGTCTCACGCTTCTTGTTCTTTTTCTCTCATTCCCTTCTCTCTCTATTATCATAAACAATTAAACAAACACTTGACGAAACGATTGAACTGAACGAATGATAACTCGTTCAGTGAGAAATACGTGATAAGATTTCAAGTGGGAGCACCTTTACTCCCCCTCTTCCCATCTAGCCCAAGTAAGCACTGACACCTTTAGTAGAATATTAAGTATATATATTATGCGTGCAACGGAGCCAAGAAACAGGGGCCTTAAATTGTGCTTGATAAGAATGCAAACAGTTGTGTCTCGTTGTTCGTTCCGAACAGAACAATACAGAGAATAGAGAAGATTCAAATAGAATAGATTACTCGTATAACAGTATAGCACATCATCATCAGCAGCAGCGTATAACAGAAAGAATTGAATTTATGATCTCTTGTCTCGATTTCGATTGCAGTCATAATGCCCGATAACAGTAACAAATTTTGTGAATCGAATGATAATACACGAGTAAACATACCGGGATGGATCAATGGAGCGTACTTCAAGAAGTTGCTTAAACGTGAACTCAGCGATTTTCGTAAAATATTGAATCTCTCGATTATACCAGCAACGCCCCCGGGTGAGGGGGAGTGCTCCACCTCCACATCGTTGTTAATGCGCATTATCATCGACATCGAAATGAAAGGTGAGCCAAGGTAAATAATGGGCTATATATTAACGAAGCTGACCTAATCTTTCTTATGTACTATATTGATTCTATAGATGGATTCACACAACAAAAATCATTCATTTTAAAAACAATGCTGGCTGATGCCGAAGGCATTGGATTTATCAATACCCTTAACATCTTTCCCAAGGAGAAACAGATGTACGAATCAATCATACCCCAGCTGGAGCATCTCTATCAGCAACAGGGAAAGTCTGTCAAGTTTGCACCCAATTGTCATTTGGTAGAGAATAGAAATGGACGCATCACCCTTGTGCTGGAGGATCTAAGAACCAAAAAGTTTACCAATATCAATCGACTCAAGGGCTTCAACCTGAAGCAAATGCAACGTGTTCTGGAGAAGTTGGCCGAATTTCATGCTGCAACTGCTGTGTGGCATCAACGCTATGGTTCCTTTCCCGAGGACTTTCAACGCATTTATCTGCCGGCCAACTATCATAAGTCCAAGACGTATCAGGCCCGAATTCAAAGTTACAAGACTGCAATGGCTACCTGGGGATTCACGAATCCCGAGCAGTACGCCAGTCGTATTGTAAGTACTTCTCTAGATAGTAATAGATACTTTGTTTAACCTATCTGCCTTCCATTTGATCTACAGCCCACAGCAGATCAGTTTGTGCAATCTGTAGCAAATTGCTTTAACAGCAATCCCCAGGAGTTCAAAGTACTTAATCATGGAGATTTGTGGTCTGGAAATATTCTACTTAATGCCACCTTAGCCTGCGATATCAACGATCTGTGTTTTGTGGATTTCCAACGCTGTAGATGGGGACCACCCGCCCAAGATCTTTGGGAACTGATCATTTGCTCCGCCCATCACAGTATTCGAATTAAACAGTTTGATTACTTTATCAGAATATATCATACTCATCTTATACAATCCCTCAAGCTGCTCAAATATGCCAAGCCTCTGCCTTTACTCAAGGAACTGCACATGAGCATGATCAAATATGGTTTCTGGGGTGAGTCCACCAAAGAATCAACTAAATCTATAAAATATCTTCTCTTTATATTCTGTATTTTAGGGTACTTTACTACATTTACGCATCTGGTGCTCATACTGTTGCCTGTGGACGAGGATGCCAGTCTTCCGAAACTAATGCAGCCTGGCGAGGATGGGGATCGGGTTCGTTCCAAGGTCTATTCAAATCCCCTCTATGTACGCTCTGCACTTAGCATATTCCCATTTCTGCATAGGCGTGGCCTTTTAGAATTCTAGATTGTTGACTTACCCACTTTTGACGAATTTCCTCCAAGTGTAAATAGAAGTCAGTTTGACTATCTTGATGATTATCTTTTGTTACGCTGCGGCAAAGTCGAAACGCTCTAGTCATAATTGATCGACCCAGAGATACCCTTAACAGATCTGATATCTAGTTATACTTATGTACTTATAAGTGTACTTACTAACAATACTTTAATCAGTAACAAATAAACACACACTAATGAACAAATGAGCTGCACTATGTGTCTATAGGGTATCTCACAGTTTACTACACATCTCATTTCAGTTGTTGTCAAAGCACACATGTTGCTTTTCATTTAAATCCACTGGCCGTCAGCTGATAAGCCAGAGACAGAGACAACAGAGAGAGCTTGCCAGTCAAAAGCTAACAACAGAGAGAGCTTTTTCACAGTCTCACAAAGCTTATTGTTATAGCACGTGAGGTAATGGCGACCAAAGCTCTTGTATGCGGGCACGTTTCTCACTCAGCGCACTCTCCGTTCAACTGTTAAGCACAACAGTAGCAAGTTCTCAGCTGCTCAGCTGGTGTTTATAGAGTTGTTGTTGTTGTTTTCTCCCCACAGTCAGGTGACTTGAAAATTTGAAAAGAATTAAGAAATTGAAATGGGCACCGGCAAAAAAAACTATGTGGCACCCGAGTGGCTGACTGTGGATTTCCTGCAGGATGTGCTTAAGGAACACTTCAAGGAGGAGCAGCTGACGGTGAGCGAATTGCTGGTGAAAAGCGCCAATGTCGGAGATGAAGTCGCCGGATTTGCAAGTGAAATGCATCGGGCATGCTTTAATCTTCAGCGGGGTGATGTGAAGAGTAAGTTCTCGGTGTTTGTCAAGGATCATCCAAAGGGACAGACGGGCGCCATTGCATTGCGGAGCAAGCTCTTCAAGCGTGAGATTTTGGCGTATAAAGAAGTGCTACCCAGAGTACAGGCCCTGCTCGAATCCATTGGCGATAAAACTCAAATCGCTCCCACGTGCTATTATACGACGGAGAGTCCGGAACCGTTCCTCATATTGGAGGACATGCAGTTGAGTGGATTTGAGAACTTTGAACGTGGTCGTCTGCTCAACTTGGACTATGTGCTGCCCACCATCGAGAAGCTGGCCAAACTGCATGCTTGTAGTGCCGTGATTGCCAAAGAGAATCCCGAAGTACTTGAGTTCTTCGATGAGGCACCCATTTCCCGTAATCCCGATCGACGGGACTTTCTCAGTTTTTTCCCGGTTAACATTCGCTGCGTAGCCGAGGAGATTGCTCACTGGAAGGGCTTCGAAGAGATCACCGAGAAGATGTTTAAACTGGCCGAAAATGTGCTACAGAGTGCCGTCAGCATGTATGATGAGCAGCAGAAGGGCTTCAAGGTCTTTAACATGGCTGATATTTGGATCAACAATCTAATGTTTCACATCAACAACGAGACCAAAGAGCCCGACAATGTCATTGCTGTAAGTTAACATATCCCTATCACTTGATACTTGATATTATAATAGATGAATCTCTTCTAGTTGGACTTCCAGTTGGCCTATGTGGGATCTCCAGCTGTCGACCTCAACTACTTCCTCTTTGGCTCCTTCAATGAAAATGTTCGCAAGGTGCACTATAAATATGTTATCCACGTGTACCATAGGGTGCTTAAAGATACCCTGGAGAAGCTCAAGTACCAGGGACACATTCCCACACTGAAAGAGATCCATATTGACCTACTCAACAACAGCCTGATTGGTGAGTTCTTGAATTTGATAATCCATTCCCTAGATGTAAAGCATATACTCTTTTCATAGGTGTCATTGGAGCTACCTGTCTAACACCCCTGATATTCAGGGAAGAGGCTGGTTTTGAAAACCTGGAGGATTTGAACTCTCGCACTGAAACTGGCGATCGTTTTCGACGTGAAAACGTTGAAAATCCAAAATATAGGGCATTTTTACAACGTACCGTCAAAGAGTTTGAACTATCTGGTTTTCTGGATACGTAATTTTCTCATAAACAATCGACTTCACTTCGATCAAATGCGAGGGCTTCCATGGAGACAAATTAGTATTATAGAAAATGACATTTGTGTTTACAGATCCCATACATTACATAGCATTTAAAAAGAAGCTTTCTGAAATGAAATGAAATGAAGTGAAATATATTAATCAGTTTGTGAAATCTATAAATAGTTGTTGTATATTTAGCTCGAAAATCATGTGCACCATAATTTTATATTTCATTACAACTTACGAAAATACTTAAAAACATTTTGAGTTACTTAAAATACCCTTGCTCCTCGAATCTGGGCAACAAATACTTCACTTCCTCCAGAAAATCATTTAAAAAGTACAACTTCTGGCGAGAATTTGTATTGTTCAGTATCTCTTCGGCTTCAAGAGTATTCTTTCTAGCCGCCAAATTCATTGGAAAAAAGGTTGTTATCAAGAAGATATCTGGAAATATAAATCTCTTTATATTGTTTTAATATACAAGTTTTAGCTGAAACTTACCAAAGGCATTATGTTGTGAGATTTGATTCCATAACTCGTCTAAGTTTGGCAATTTCCCTTTGAAGCCAATTTTCTTTAACGTTTCAACAAAACAGTTAAAGTAAAAGTTAATTAATTCTTTATAGTTATTTTTTCGATCCTCAGGTCCCATCAGCATATAAATGGTATAGATCAAATCGATCGTTATAGGACAAACATTGCTGATTTGGAAATCCAATAACATGCAATCTTCAAAGGCTCCATTAGTTGGATTATGCTTGAACATCATGTTGCGCAGATGCAAGTCCGCATGACATAGGGCGTAATATGCATTATCCTTCCGAATCTCTCGATATTCTTCCATTACAACCATCAAGCGTTTTAGATAATCCTTTTCAAGTTTCTTGAAATGTGATTTGTACTTTAATAGTTCTGGAATCTCATCTAGCATATTTATAAACAAACTCATTCCAGAGTTAAAAGGGTTCTTCCAAAAGATTTGGATTATCAAATAATCCATGCTTAAAGTCATCGAAACAATCGGGTTGCTAAAAAAGAATTATTTCAAAATTATTACATTATATTATATTATATCGATGCTAATATCGAAACGGTATAAAAAGGTATTGCCATTAAGGTGCCTATGGAATGTATATGTACCTTAGAGCACAAAGTGAGAGCAGAAACAAAACAAACTGTGAAATAGCAAAACAATTTCAATTACTGTTTCACAGATGTATAAACCATTAAAAATTCATTTTATTTTTGTTTTCGATTTTGTAATCAAAATTTTTATCCGACAACTGCGACACAGCTCCACAAAATTCAATTGCTAAGCTCTTTGCGCTTCACTTCTCCATGAAAACAAACGCCAAACTAGTGTTAACGACCTTCTGGCCTTGGCGTTGACACTAATTTAGGCCAAAAGCTTCATACCCAAAATAAATCAAGTTTTTCCCCTCGCTGACTCTTTTATGAACAACCCTAACTCAATTCAATGGCTGGAACCTTTATCCGGACTTATTTATAAGTACCAAATAAACTGTGAGCTATCATTTGGTTTTTAACTTAAATATGAAATTCACATAACGAAAAGTATCGATACCCATTCATACCTCTTACCTCTTTTAACAACAGATAGCTAACTGCATGCCATTTGGCCAGTTTTGTGAAGACTGCCTGCAACTCTTCCTTAGTTGCGTCACGATCCCTGATAACGATATAGCCCTGTGGCACCAGATCTTCAAAGATCATTACTTGACGCGGCCTTATGCTGTGATATAAACTGGGTACAAATAATTTTGTCTCATCGCCGGCCTCTCGCAATATCTCTTCAAACTTGGGCAAGACTTTGGTATACATTCCAATCTCCGTTTTGAAAATTTTCGAGCCTTCAAGCATTTCCTTCTTGTGGCCCTCTTCTTCAGGCATGGTTTTGACGATCAATGATTTAGAAAACTTTCCTTTATTTGTTGTATATGTTATATTGCTTCTAAACATAACACTTGCATAGTGATCTCCTTTGGCACTTGCTGGCGACATCTTAACTTCAGTGACTTTGAGTTCTGGTGCCTTTTCATAAGGACTGAGAACTTCCTCAAAGAACTGTGCATTTAACCAAGCGGGGGCCTCAAGCTCGTCGGAATTAAAGTTATCGTTATTTGTCGTTGGTTCCATATTATTCAAATTATTTTAATTATACCGTTGTACTAAAGACTCTCAGTGCAGATTGTACACAGTTCAATGAGTCACAGGTTACTGAGTAAGCTTTACTTTGTTGCCAACTATTTATACGAATGGACAATTGAGCTTTCATGTTTTTAAAAGCTCGTTATGCTCTGCAGACTTGTATTTGATATTTCTCTGCGTATCTGGGCCACAACTCTTTAATACTTTCAAACATAAATGTCTATAAAGCCCAGCTTTCTGCGAATATCTTCCTTTTCCTTTTTTTTCAGGGAGATCATACTCGCAGCTTTTAAACAATTACCGCTCTAATATTGGGATTATTTTGAAGTTATAAAAGTTTAAGAATCCAACAGAATTTGATTGGTCCCTTTGGAAGCGAAATTTCTTTCCAATTTCGCTAAAATCAAAAAGTAATCTGCTGGGATTTATGAAGAGTAAATTATCTGTATTAGTCAAAGATCATCGAAATAAAGACCAACGATCCTCAATGTTGTTTCCTTAACATGACATACACTTACCCCCAAAAATATTCTACTATCAAACCCTAGAAAAGTTAGATTACCATTCACAGGTCAAAATAAACATACTATCGCATTTTGGCAAATCTATTAATACATGGCATATATTTAGCACGGAAATCATAATATGTGAACGACCATGTGAAGTTAAATGTCTATCACCATTCAAGTAATAAATGAATTAATCAATTCCCTTATCAAAGCTAAATTAAAGATAAGTGTTTTTTAAAAGTTGTGTTCTTTTGTACTGCTGAATATTTGATAGCTGGTCATTGACAATTTTGCTATATGTAACATAGTTATAATATGTCTTATCTAACTATAACTATAACTTACAAAGACACGTAAGATCACTTAGAGGTCAAAGAAGCCTTGTTCTTCAAATCGGGGCAACAAATACTTAAGCTCGTTTATGTAGTTGTCTAAAAAGTAGAGTTTCTGGCGATATTCTGCATCTTGTATTATCTCAGCAGGATCAAAAGTATTTGTTTTAAGTGCACACATCATTGGTAAAAAGCTTATTACCAAAAAGATATCTAAAATTATCAGCATTTTAGAATATATATATATTAGAAAATAAGTTTTCAATTGAAACTTACCGTAGGCTTTATGTTTTGAAAGTTGATTCCATAACTCGTCTAAGTTTGGTAACATCCCCTTGAATCCAATTTTCTTTAACGTTTCAACAAAACAGTTAAAGTAAAAGTTAATTAGTTCTTTATAGTTATTTTTTCGATCCTCAGACCCCATCAGCATATAAATGGCATAGATCAAATCGATCGTTATAGGACAAACATTGCTAATTTGGAAATCCAGTAACATGCAATCTTCAAAAGCTCCATTAGTTGGATTATGTTTGAACATCATGTTGCGCAAGTGAAAGTCACCATGACAAAGGACGTAGTATCCATTAGGCTGACGATTTTCTCGATACTCCTGCATTACATCCCTGAATCGTTTGAAATACTCATTTTCTAATTTTTGGAAATAGGGTATGTACTTTGAAAGCTCTGGAGTCTTCTTTAGCATGGTAAGAAATGAGTTCATTCCGGTTGTCATAAAAGGATCATCAGGAAGATTCGGAATGTCAAATAAGCCATGTTTAAATTCTTTGAGATATTCTGGTTCCTAAAAAGAAAAGCTTATTTAATGAGTTGTCATATTGATAGTTATATAATCTATATACCTCATTATTCAAATGATAGCTAATAGCCTGCCATTTAGCCAACTTTGTTAACGCTGCCTGCATCTCCTCCACAGTTGCCTCACGGTCCCTTATGACGGTATATCCCTGTGGCACGAGATCTTCAAAGATCATCACTTGACGTGGCTCCAAACTGTGATACACACATGGTGCATATAATGTTGTATCGTCGCCCACCTCACGTAATATCTCTTCAAACCTAGGCAAAACTTTGGTGTACATTCCAATCTCCGTTTCGAAGAGGTGGGAGCTTCCAAGCATCTCCTTCTTGTGGCCCTCGTCTTCAGGCATTGTCTTGATTATCAACGATTTGGAGAAGTTTCCTTTATGTGTTGTATATGTTATATTGCCCCTAAACATAACACTCGCATAGTGATCTCCCTTTGCACTTGCTGGCGACATCTTAACTTCAATGACTTTAAGTTCTTTCGACTTTTCATAAGAACTAAGTATTTCCTCAAAGTACTGCGCATTTAACCATTCGGGGGCCTCAAGCTCGTCGGCATTAAAATTATCGTTATTTGTCGACGGTTCCATATTGTTGAAATATGTTGTATTAAAAGAGTTAATCCAATTGACTTTCAGTGAAGTGGTATTTAGACACTGCAACGCATCACACTTTACTGAATTAAACTCGTTGTACTATCAACCATTTATACCATTTGGCCAAAAAGCTTTCAAGCTTACGAAAGCTCGTAATGTTCTCTAGATTTGCGTATGACAACGGAAATTTGTATATTTGTGAAATAATAAATAACAATAACAATATGCAATAACAGAATGCTTTCTATCTTTTAATATTATCAGTACATGTGTAAGAAGCTCAAATGCTTTTTTTTTAACGCTTTTAGTTGTTGATATAAAGTTGTTGATAAATTATTTCAATTGATAAATTAAAATCGATTAATAAACGTTGTCTTTCATTTATATAAACCCAAATAGGTTTAACTCTTATTAATATTAAATTATTTACCAACTAACATTACAGTTATTATGTATACAATTTGGGATTGAATATCTTGACCTTTTCCTTATAGACATATCGACGATCCTGGAGATCATAAGATAGTGAAAGGATTCTGAATAAAATAAAACGAATAATTGAATAGAAGTTGAATGGAATTAATTTTTGCATATAAAATTTTCTCTAGTTCCTAGACTGTTTTTACATTGAAGCTGTCTATTAGAATAAATAGTAAAGTTGATTCACAAATACTGAGATCTCTATTGAATTCCATCATGAATTCGTATTTATTTAATAACATTTATTTTCAAAGCTTTGCTTGTTAAATTCCTCCAGTTTCAGCTGTTTTAGTTTGTTTCATAGCGCTCTGTATACAGAATTATTTATGAATAGTTAAGTTGGTTGAGCAAAAACAAATAACTGATACTGAGTTCTCTAGAGAGAACATTTCTCTTGCTTACTCAAAGCTCCAAATGTTAGAGCACAGACTGTATAAATTCAGAGCGTCAGTAGATTGGTTTTTAGTCAGTTCCGAGAGTCTATATAAATCAACCATGTCGTCCAAGAGTGACAACTACAACTCGGATGAGTTAGAGGCTCCACAATGGTTAAATTCGGAATTTTTCACGAAAGTTTTAAATGGTTATTTGAAAAATCCAGGTCTAAAAGTAATTGGTGTTGAGTTGTCTCCAGCGAGTGCCAAGGGAGATCATTATGCCAGTGTCATGTTCCGAGCTAAAGTTGAGTATACTACAACGCAATTGAAGGGGAGCTCGATCATATCACTGATCATCAAGACATTGCCCGAAGAGGATGGACTCAAAAAGCAATTGCTAGACACTTCAAGTATCTTTAGGACAGAGATTGCCATGTACACTGAAGTATTACCCAAGTTCGAGGCTATTCTTCGAGAGTCGGGAGATGAGACAACATTCTGTGTACCCTGTGTATATCACAGCTTGCAGCCACGTCAGATAATGATCTTTGAGGATCTGGTAAGCAAGGGTTACTCCGTCATTCGCAACAGATCGGCCAACAAAGACGAGCTGAGATCGGCCCTGGAAAAGCTGGCCAAGTGGCATGCAGTGAGTCACAAATTGTTGAAGGAACAACCTGAACTATTTGAAGAGTTAAAATATGATGTGTCCACATTACCAAATATGTTGGAACAGGACTACATGACCACTGCCCTGCCAACGTTTATTGAAATGCTGGGAAATGTGGAGCATTTGAAGCCGTATCAAAAATACTTTGAATCGATGCGCGGAAAGTTAATAAATCGCTGGGTAGACATATTAAGAGAATATCGAGAAAATCCCCAACAAAATGGATACTACGTTCTCTGTCACGGGGACTTTCACCTACGAAACATGATGTTTAACGGCCTCGAGTGTATGCTCCTGGACTTCCAGATGTCCTCTGTGGGATCAATGGCCACTGATATCATTTATGCCATTTACATGCTCTTCGGTCCCGACAAACTTGGAGATCAAACCAATGAACTTATCTACCACTACTTTAATAAGTTTTTAAGTACCCTGGAAACAATTGGATTTGTAGGAAAAATACCAAGTCTGATTGAATTCAGACGTCAAATCTTTGATAAAAGATATAATGGTAAGCTAATCCTAATACTAACAGTAAAAATAATTAATATATCTCCTTTCAGACTTCCTTCTACTTACCACGTTCCTGCCTTTTATAACTTATATGCGAAATGGAGAAGATATCTCAGAAATAGTGGAGAATTCGGATCAAATGAGTCCGTTGTACTATCAGAAAGATTACCAAGAAGAATTGGAATATATATTACCCCGTATGCTGCATCTGGGCTACTTTGAGCAGCTATAATATATATATGTAAATAGACTGTTTTAATATTTGCATAATTAAATTCATTGACTACCTTTGTAGAAATTATTTTAAATTGTTGTAACTGATTTTATGAGTATTGTAATTGCATCTGAGATGCATCTCAATGAGCATCACATTGTAGACTTACCCTCAATTAGTGCTTACAATTCCAGTTACATCATTTTTGCAAATAGTTTTTATTGAATGATATGTG
Organism: Drosophila putrida; assembly: GCA_037043535.1. Classification (NCBI taxonomy): domain Eukaryota; kingdom Metazoa; phylum Arthropoda; class Insecta; order Diptera; family Drosophilidae; genus Drosophila; species Drosophila putrida. Next base: position 756,693 of record JBAMBI010000811.1, on the reverse strand, counting down.
CTTGTAATACCTCAGCTGTTATCATAAGCAACAGCAAACGAATAAGATTGTTTGTTATTAATCTTATCTTAATAATTAAATAATAGTTTTAAAGATAGGCGGAAGTCCAAGCTAGTTTGAGGCAGAAATAATTGTCGTAAAAAACTTGTCATCATGAATTAGCCAAATCTATATTTTAGCCAACTACAAAATTGTCTTTATATATTTAAAGAAAATTTTTTTTTATTATTTAACCAATTTGTGGATGTATTTACTCAAAGTACCCTAATTTTTCGAATCTGGGCAACAAATATTTGACTTCATCAATGAATTTATCTTCGAAGAAGAGCTTCTTTTGAATCTCAGGTTTTGTTATCACATCAGCGAGGTCGTAATCATTCGACTCAATACCAAAAATCATCGGGAGTAATGAAAGATAAAACATTCCTAAAAATTTATAGAGTAAATACAATATTATGGTACCAGAGGCTTTAAAGTTACAAAAACTTACCAAGTAGTTTATGACGGTGTAACTGTTTCCAAAACTCCACAAGATTCGGTAATTCCCCTTTATAGCCAATATTTTGTAGTGTCTCAACGAAAGTAGAGAAATAAAAGTCAATTATCTCCTTATAGTGGTAACGACGTTCCTCGGGACCCATTAGCAAGTAAATGGAATAGAGTAAATCGGCAGATATCGGACAAACATGACACATTTGAAAATCCAGTAACATACAATCTTCCAGGCTCTTATCACTTGGATTAGGCTTGACCATCAAATTGCGCAGATGATAATCCCCATGACACAGGACATAATATCCATCAGCCTGTCGATTTGAACGATACTCCTCCATTATGTCTACGTAGGTTTTTAAATAAGTCTGCTCGATGTTTTTAAAATGTGGTATATACTTTGATAGCTCTGGAACTGTGTCAAGGAGTTCTAGTAAATTACTTATTCCCGTTGTCATAAAAGGATCATTCATGAGATTTGGCACAGCATTCATTCCATTCTTAAATTCCTTAAGATAGTCAGGATTCTAAAAAGTTAAGAGTATTGTTTAAATTTATCAAATTAAGTTTGCTGTTTTTAACGACTTACTTCATGTAGAATCTTAGAGCTAACTGCTTGCATTTTGGCCAGTTTTGTATAGGCAGCCTTTAGTTCCTCCATGGTTCCACCACGATTTCTTATGACTGCATAGCCTTCCTCAACAAGATCTTCGAAGACGATTACCTGACGAGGCTCCAAGCTGTGGTATAAACAGGGTACACATAGCCTTGTATTATCTCCCGACTGCCGCAATATCTCCTCAAACTTTGGTAATGCCTTGGTGTACATGCCGATTTCAGTCTCAAAGATGTGTGAATTACTCAGCATTTCTTTCTTGTGACCCTCCTCTTCGGGCATTGTTTTGATGATCAACGACTTGGAGAAGTTTCCCTTCCTGGTTTCATACGATATTTTTGAACGAAACATTATACTTGCGTAGTGATCTCCATTAGCACTCGCTGGAGATATCTGAATATCCAGAATCTTAACATTTGGGTCCTTTTCATAGTCACAAAGTATTTCTCGGAAAAACTCTGCGTTTAACCAATCTGGTGCCACGAGCTCATCGGCATTATAGTTTTCAATGTTTGTCGCCGGTTCCATATTAATTATTATTTTACCTGGTCCTAAAACTATTGCGATAAAGTATCAAGTGAGGGACTCTACCGGGTAATCAAACATTTATACGATTTTTGAAAGCATGGGCGACTTTTATCAATAAACTAAAGCTGATCAAAATATGTTGTTTATTGTGAAATAAATATGAATGAATGAAGAGAAGTCAGCAGTATTTTAAAGCTTTTAGTCTTTTACACTCTTTTAACATTTTCAAGCAACTGATGTTTTTTATTACTAGTTTAAAAGCTTTTTTATAAATCAATTATGTAAACTTAATCAATTTGAAATTGTCTTATAATTTGCAGAGAAGTTCAACTAAGATAAGAAGTAATATAATAAAAGTTTATTTAAATAACCGATGCTGTCATTATTAAATCATACTAAATATGAGTATATAATAAGCCAAAGGTGAGAAAGGTGTTCTTGCTTAATAAGAAATTCATGGTACCCTTTGGCAAGAGTATATGTTGCTTCGTAATGCTACAAAGTTATTTTCTATCCGTTTTAAATATCACATCAAATATGGTCGTAATTAGCTTTTTGCTATACCTATGTATGTTTATGATAAGGTATCTGAGGAAATTATTTTGTAGATAAGGTGTTTGTTAAGTACCTGACCTAAGAGAAGAAACAAATTCGTCAAATTTGCAAACAAAACAAAAATAATTCATTTTTTGAAAATTCATTCAATCTGACTTTTATTTAAATAAGCCCAGCTGCATCTGAGACTTTAAAGATTTCGTTTGAACTCATCTGATATCAGGTTTATTTCAAAAATATCAGTGGGTATTGTATCTATATTTGTAATTCCATGAGCAATTCTTCAAGACATGTTTGATTATATACAAATAAAAACTCAGTTCGTTTTTAAAAACATAATTATCTTAACGGTTTCTGATTGGATAAACATTTTTCTTGATCACTCGATTGAAAACTGTAATCGATTCATAGGCAACTGTCATCGACAGTGTCAATAATCGATACACTTAAAGTAAAAAGTATCGTTTCAAATGGATGTGACGCTGGACAAGAAACTGCAAGGATTTCAACTGGTCGCCCAGGAAAAGGTGTGTGTCCATCAACTAATTAATAGTATAAATTAAAAATTGTTGTGTGGCAACTGCAGTTGCAGGCCATATTATGCTCAATACCGGGCAAAAAGGAGCTCATCTTGGAACCAGAACTTATCAAGCCGCTAGAACATGTCTGCACTGCATCCTGGCTAAAGTGAGTGTAAATCCAACAGGTCTGCCAGTATTAAGAGAATGCTCTTTCAGATTAAAAGGTATCCAGCGCATTTACAAACATGATGCCAAACAACGTTTGCCCCGAGCCGCGGATCAGGTGCATATCTACATGATACGCAGTGTATTGGGCACATTTCAAACTTTGCTCCGTCAACTGCAACCTCTGGCAATGTCAACACCTAGTGAGTCACCTGATCTTGCACTTCGCATGTTCCACATCATCTGTGTGCCCAGCTGCTATGCCTATTTCCATGCTCTGCTCGAGCAGGCTGGTCTATGGGGTCTGGTTCAACTGCATCATTACAACTGGGATTTCATATATCTCGATCAGGGCGTGCTCAGTTTAGAGTTACCGAATGTGAGTAGGAGGAGCACAGATTCCTTATATTTGTAATGTATTTATTTCTTTACATATAGCTGTACGAGTGCCTCTATCTGCAAGGGAATACCTCAGCATTGCCTGCTGTGGCTCAAAGTTTGCGTATTCTGCAAATGATTTGCGGTCAACCTTCAATGACTCTCACCTTTGGTGGTCACTCGGCACAGCTGTTGCAACTGATGCAGGCACTGGGACCTGTGCCAGAGCCTAAGAACCCGCCTGACTTTGGAGCTTGGCTTATCATTGACAGGGACAAGGACTACGCCTCTTCGTTACTAACTCCTGCTATCTATGCTGGTTTGCTGTTGGAAGTATTTCAACTGCGCGCTGGTGAAATTGTGATTGATAATGCCAACAACAAAATCCGCAGCCAGAAGGTACAGCTACTCCAGAGAAAATCAGAGTTTACACCAAACGCACCCAAGTCCAACAGCAAGCCAAGTTGCATACGCCTTAATTCCGCCTGTGATGAAATCTACAGTGATAATCGCTATAAACATTTCGCACAAGCCAGCAGCTTTGTTCGGGGCCAAGTGAAATCATTGGGATTGGAGCTACAGAAGCTCAATGATTTGCAGCTGGAGGAAATGCACGATTATGTGGCGCGAAAGTTACCCAAGTTGACTGAGTTAAAGGCCAAAGTGTTGCGCCATTTAAATGCCTCAGAGATTGTCATACAAATGTTGGGTAACTTTCGTCAACTGCAAACTCTCGAAGAGGACATCTTGAATAACGATTCCCGCAAGCGTTTGCTCTCGGAGATTGACGAGTTGCTAACAACGGACGGACAACGCTTTAACACACTCCGTCTTCTCTGCCTGCTGCACTTGTGCGCTGGTGTGGCACCAGAGGAGCTGCAAAGCTTTGCCCGAAATTACTGCAACATGTTTGGGCATCGGGAGCTATCCGTATTCCAGCAGCTGACACAGGCAGGCCTGTTGCCTGGATTGCAACCAGAGCGCAAGAGTTCTGCCAAATTGCTGTCCAATTTACCATTGCCCAAGTTCCAGCAAACCGAATTTCAAGCCAACGCTAATCGTCTCAAGTTGCTGACCTCCAGTGCAGACTCAGAACAAGCTGCTGGCTCCGACTCCAGTGCACATCCTGCACTTAAATCCTGCCCCAGCTTTGTATTCAACGGCACGTACATACCACTGGCAGCTCAATTATGTTCCATACTGCTAAATGCCAATAACGCCGACCAATTGGCCACCAAGCTGGCCATGATCGAGGGCCTTCAATTGCATGTGGGCGGACAAGCCAACACCCCTAAGTCCTATGCAGCACAATTCAAGGCAGGATCAGCAGAAACTAACGATCTCTTCCCTCTGCGACGACGCAATTTGTTTGTATTTGTGGTGGGCGGTGCCAACTATGCGGAGATTGCCGCCTGCGATTTTGTGGCCAAACAGACAAACTCTCAAATAACTGTCGCATCAGATGCAATTCTAGCGGGCAGCGATCTAATCGCAGCCGCTTTTAATAACTGAATCTTTAACAAACAGAATCTTGTATACATATTAATATTTTTATAATAAAATGTTGCTATTTCTTTACTATCTATTTGTGCCTGTCATTCCCGGCACGCGATATAGAAACTCTCCATCGTCGTCGTAGTAAGAGTCGTCCACACGATACGTGGCTCCGGCACGGTATAATTTACGTGGTATAACTATACGATCCTTAACCTTGGTCATCTCGTATTTCCGCTGATCCGCAGCACTTACCACGATTTCAGTACGCTCAAATTTCTCAACAAAACTGGGCAATATACCCGTGCCACCGGGATTGGGCAGAGGCCTTTCAAGTTCTTGTTTTTGCTCAGGCACCAATTGTAACTCTTTGAGCTCCTGCAATCGCATCTTTCGCTTGTTTTTCACTTTGTCGAGCAAATATGTTTCCTCATCTCCCGCAGGTTTGGATAATTGACTCTCTTGACGCTGTGCAGGCGTTCCCAACGCTAATTGCTTGTTGCCACCGCTTCCCAGCAAAGCGCGAAATTCATTTGTTTGAGGTACTGGTAGCTCCGGTCGTGTTGGCCACTTGTCTGGTGTAAACTGCTGTAGATCACGTGGCTGTCGCTGTGCGAACTTCTGTAAGTGCTCCAACAGTTCTGGGGATATATCTGGACATTTTCCAGCACGCAGTTGTGTCCAATTACGCATAACACTAGCATCGTGTGATCGGATACGTTCAACACTCAGTGGCCGCCATTTGGAGCGCAACACCTTTTGTACAGTTTCCGGTGTGGCTGGAAAACTCTCGGCTAATCTCTCAACGGTCCATTCATCCCCATCGCGTTCATTTAGCAGACGCATTTGCTCCTTTTCGGCGTACAGCAACAGATTCGGCAATTTGGCATCCCGAAAGTATTTGTGCTTGATCATGAACTGTCGCACGCGATCCCGGTTTTGCTTAAATTCAGCCTCGTGCTGGCGATGTGTTCGATTGACGGACGTAAAGTCTGCTTCCATGTCGCCATAATCCTCACTAGCATCGGCACTCTGTTCTTGCAGATCCTGAAGTTGATAGCCCACGCCAGGATTGGCTCGTCGTGGCACTCGAGCCAGAAGACCCCAATGCGCTGTATATAAACTTCGTATAATGAGTCTTCCACTCATTATAGCTTTTTCCTATTATTCAGTGATTGTTTTGACTGCATAAACAATAGAGGGATTCCTGTAATGTGGAACAAAACATCAAAGATGCCGGCATATATGATTATCGATAACTCTCATTTGTTGGTAATTGAAATATAAATTAATTACACAAATACTTTTGATTTGATTATAATCTAAAATGGATAACTATCCATGTTGCGCCAAAAACGTTAAAAAGGAATTCTTAATGGTATAACGAAAAAAAAAATCCATCCCCGAGCGAATTTTTGGTATTTTTTTTGTTGTATATTTTAGTACGATATTTCTTAACTGCTTGACGCTTTATTTTGCGAATTCATAAGATTTGTTTACAATTGTTAACAATTAAAACACGACCAAAAAGTAAAAAATAACCATGTCGACACCGAATAATGAAGCCGGCGGTGGCAATTTAATGGATGAGTTCGAGGAAGCATTTCAGGCTTGCCTGCTCTCTCTTACAAAACAGGAACCAAATTCCGGCACGAACAAGGAGGAGATCGAATTGGAGGTTCAAAAGACAACAAATCGTTTCATCGACGTAGCCCGTCAAATGGAGGCCTTCTTTTTGCAAAAACGTTTTCTGGTGTCAACGCTAAAGCCCTATATGCTAATTAAGGACGAAAATCAAGACCTCAGCATTGAAATTCAACGCAAAGAAGCGCTGTTGCAAAAGCACTACAATCGTTTGGAAGAGTGGAAGGCATGTTTATCAGATATACAGCAGGGAGTTCACAACCGCCCCACACCACCCATGTTGGCAGGACCGTGTCCCTCAGGCATGCAACCAATGGGTGGTCCTGGACCGCGCCCTGGCCTTATGGGAGGTCTGCCACCAGGTGGAATGCCGCCAGTGGGTCAACTACCAGCAGGACAACAACATTTGTTGCAGGCGCAGCAAATGCAACAGCTGAGGATGATGGGCAAACTGCCGCCAAAGTGATGTCCAAATAGTATATAAAACTCAACTCCTAAGATATAAACAATTTTAATAAACTCTCAGGGCCGTTTATCAATCTTTCCGATATCCTTACAGGGTTGCTAAACTTAAGATTTTGTACCCTTTAAGATTAGAGAGAAATGAGAAAACGGCCCTTAAAATATTTAAGAATATGATGTTTTATGGTATGGGGAGTACAAAGAATATTAATGCCAGAAATATTTATCGTATTCTGTGCCATTTATTGTTACTGTTATTTTTCTGCGTGTGTAATTAAATTTTGTAGACCTTTAATGAAAGGTCGCGTATAATAATAGCTAATATATCTATGTATATTTTAACTCATTATATGTGTGCTGGTTTCTTTTTTTGTTTGTATGTATGTTTGTTATCTAGTATCGGTATCTAGTGTAATTCTAAACGTATAGGACAGTTTTAAACATAATGCAGGCATAAAACTATATAAACTTATGCTTGGGCTATATTTTATGTATAAATGTGAGAAATCAAAGCAAGTGAGTCGTCACTTTGTTTTCATTGAAAATAAAGGTTATCCATTAACTAACATTAAATCCGAATTGAAATTAAACACTTTCTTATTAATGTTGATGAGGCATTGCCAAGCTTTCGCAATCCATTCAATTCTCTCGTTCTCTATCTCACTTTCTCATTAGTCATCAGTTTGATCTAGTCAATCTCGTATACCTTGTCCGCCTCAAAGCCTGGTGGATTGGCAGGGGGAACAACAGCACCATCAGCCGGCTGTCCAGTAGCTTGATTATAACCCGCTGCCGAAGGATTTTGATTGGCATAGAGCAAGGGATTCATATACAGCCCACTGGGATGAACAATGTGCGTGTGTAGTTGAAGGAGATCCTTGTACATGGTCGGATCACCATTGTTCATCTCATTGTACAGTTGCTGCAGATAGCTTGGTACCAGCTGTATGACCTGATTTTGTGTTAGCTCCGGATGATCTTTGGATATTTTCATGTTGAGCAACTGCAGCAGAATATCCGAGCGGAAACCAAAGATCTTATTTGATGTAACACTTCCCGAGGCATTGCCAAACTGGCTAGCCACCTGTGCACCAAAGGCGTTGCGATCGTAGCTCATATACTGAGACGCTTGAACAGCACGTGTCTTCTCAGCCTCGTACTCGGCCCAGGCGGATTTACGTTCCTCTTCGGTCAGATTCTCGTGCTCCTCCTGTTCGAGCAGTGAGTCATGTTCATGATATTTAAATATGAGTTTCTCATGCTCCTGTAACAATTCGGCAAAGAGGCGATCCTTAGGCAGCAGCGGCATCTCACGTTCCACGCTCGGTTTTAGCTCATATGTGTACAACTCCATTAAATCAGTTTGATTGTAATGCCGAGAGATTTGCTGCTCATCGATGACACGCTTGGCAGTTGCCTGCTTGGCCACCTGACGCTCGTAAACCTTTTGCTCCATGGTGCCCATGGCAATCAAACGATATATGTAGCATGGTTTAACCTGTCCAAAGCGATAAACACGAAAGATACTCTGAGTATCGTGTGAGGGATTCCATGAGACATCAAAGATGACCACACGATTGGCTGCCACCAGATTGATGCCCAATCCACCAGCACGTGTCGAGATGAGAAAGAGACGTGCACGCAAATTGGTGGCATTGTTGAACTTTTTGCACATCGATTCACGCTGTTCCACGCTGCAGGAGCCATCCAATCGAAAATAATCCTCACCGGGTGACCAGCAGCCCTTAAAGTTGCCCACATCGCCTAACACAAATAGGAAAAGGGTAAGAAACAAATCTAAAATCTGTTGATCTTGAACTCACCCTCAAATTCATAGCCCTTGGTGTTGCTGTCAACCAAAGAGAGGAAATGCTCGATGACATCCAAGGATTGTAGAGACTGCGAAAAGACGAGGAGCTTATCACCAATAGTCTCGCACTGCTGCAATAATCGCAACAACATGAGTAGCTTGGGGGAATGATTAACGTTGTTTAGCTCCTTTTCCTCAACGAACGGTTTCCACCACTCGGAGGGATCATCCTTTTGGACAGATGGACCGCCCATAAGCTCAACATCTGAATCACTATCCACCAATCCGGAGCGAACACCATTGCGTGTCTTGCGACTCTTGACTTTGCTGCCGCCAGCGGCATCTCCTGATACAAGTGTTAAGCTAGCATCTGATTTGAACGAATCTGCACTGTCCGATGAGTTGGATCCGGCCTCCTCTTCTTCGGACTCATCACATATGAAACCTTCCATTTCATCAGAGTCATCGTTGCTGAGTAATCGCTTGGCAATGACATTGTCGCTATTGACACGCAGATTCATTGGATGCGTCCAAATGCGTCGCAAGTCCTGAAAATCCTGAAACAAACGTGCACCCTTTCCACATATATCGGAGCTGGCCTGATCCCGATGCGTTGTCATATAGTATCCATACAGCTGCTGTTGCAACTCCGACAATGTGGTGTACACAACGTACTCATGCTTCGGTGGCAAATAGGGTGCCAACACCGAGTAATCCCGACGTTGAATACATCCTTCAAGTAACTTGTGTAGAATATGCGAACGATGTTTCATCAAACGCAAATCACGATCTGTGGAATCCGTGTACTGTCCGTTGCTAATCGGATTGACAAACCGATTCATATATTCCTTATATGTGCCCAGCAGATTTGGCTTCACAAATTGGATCATGCAATAGTCTGGAAAATGGAAAGCATAGATTAGTTCATGTTCTTTCTATAAGATTAATTTAATATTTGTGAATTAGATTAATATAATAGTTGTGAATCAGATATTATATTAATCAAGCTAGTTGAAAGTTCTACAATATGACTATATATTAAAGAATATAATTCCTTTAACTTTCTAAGGTCTGAGTATTATTTTAAGCAAAGTCAATAGTACTTAAAAGGAGCTCAGGACCATTTTTCCATAGTCCAATTAAGGCTTACCAGATGGATAACTTGGAATTTAATATTATTTCCTATACACAGGAAATAGTTAACTCCTGCCTTAGGCCTTAAGATCAACAATCACAGCGGATCTTCCGCAAGAGTTATTCAATATTTCCCTATAATTATATATATAAACTTACATTCTTTGAGATTGTTTTGGAGTGGCGTTCCCGTGAGTACAATGCGTCGTTTACTGCGCATACGTGTAACGGCCTTGCTAATGGATGTCTTCTCGTTCTTTAGCAAATGTCCTTCATCGCAGACAACTAGATCAGCGCCAGGATCGACAAGAGCTTGCTGCAGTTGCTCCCGTTGCTTTTTGCGCAATCCTTTGGCCTTTTCATTGGCCAGAATTCGATACATATCATAACCCAAGATGCAGACGCCACCTTCTTCAAACCATTCATTCAGCTTGAAGATCCGAGTCGGTTTATCCTTGTAGCGTGAAATGTCATACACCTCAATGTCGCGACGATGGGCAAATGCCATCCAATGGACAAACTCACGTGCCCAATTGTTGACGGTACTCAGTGGTGATATGACCAACACACGCTCAACGCCAGTGCGTCGAGAATTTGTCAGCAAAGTGTGCGATAAAGTGACCACTTGTAGGGTCTTGCCCAGACCCATGCAATGGGCTAGAATGCAGCCAGAGCCGGAACTCTTTTCGCTTTCTTTAAGCGTTTCAAAGCAGGCATCCCACATGAACTTCACGCCCTCCACCTGATGAGGTTTTAGCTTCTTTAGCAGACCTTTGTCCACTTGCAGCAGGGCCTTCTTTGAATCCTCGTCAAAATCTAGCACCAGCTCGCTAATTTCAACACTTTCGGATTTCTCAAAGATTCGATTGTAGAGCTTCTGACGTTCCTCAATACGTTTACGTCGATCATCCTCCTCTTTGGCGGCCTCCTTGGTGCTCAGGTCCAAATCTTTAGTCTTGATAATTTTGCGAATGTGCTTCCGCTTGTTCTTGTTCTTCTCATCATCATCGCTCTCGCCACTGGAATTCTTTTGATTCGTCGTCGTTTCTTTTCTTCTTATCCTCGGGCTCAAAATCGGACGAATCGTTGGCAGAGCCAGCATTCTTTTTGCCCCCAAAATTGCGACGCTTTCGTTGGGGCATCACTTCACTGCCGCTGCTATGGGCATCCTCCTCAGCCTCGCCATCGGATTTTTTATCACTCTTTTCCGAATCCACCTGATCAACGGCATCTTTGTAATCGGAATCGTTATCGCTATCGCTCTCGCTGGCGCTTTTATCGCGCCGACTCCGCTTTGAAGTGCTCGCTTTTTCCATCTCTGAATCAGAGCTCATTCTTCGCTTTTGCTCAACTTTCTTGTCGTTAGTTTCGGTTGCTTTTTCTGCTGGTTTTTCTGTTGATTTTTCTGCTGGCTTTTCTGTCGATTTAACTACTGATTTTTCAGTAGGTTTTTCCAACGGTTTTTCCAACGCTTTTTCCGTTGATTTAGCTACAGATCTTTCTTTTGGCTTTTCAGAAGGTGTTTCTGTTGATTTAGCTACAGACTTAGCTGCTGATTTTTCTGCTGATGCAGCGGGCAACTTGGCTCGCTTTACACGAACGATACAACGTCGAACCTTCTTTATTGGCTCCTCGTTGATAGTGCTATCACTATCGATCAGAAGTTTAGAGAGCAAACTTTTTCTAACTGGTTGCTTCTTCGATTTCTCCTTGCTGGAGTTGGACGATGATGAATTAATACGCGCCTTGCGTATTGGATTTCGCACTATAACTTCTTCGTCAGTGTCCTGTCCACTAAGTTCGACTAAGGAAACGTTATTATTTCGGCTTCTTACCGAAGATCGCTCAGAGGCAGTCCTGGAATTGGAAGATTTCTCTCGATTCTTGCGAGGTGAGGATGGCAATATAATAATATCGTCTTCGTCAGTGTCCTCACTTTCGCTGATATCGATTATAGAACTGTTTTGATTCCGGCTTCTTAGCGACGATCGAGCAATCCTTTCACTTCTAGAGTTCTTTGAGTTTCTTGTTTCTTTCGTGTTGTTTTCTGGCTTTGCCAGTAGTTTTTCCAACGGAACAATACTTATTTTGAATGTTGGCTTCCCTGTAACGGTTTGTTCATCAGAGCTAACGTGTTCAGTTAATGAATTGGCAGCACTTCCGTTTCCATTAATGCTGTCAGTATTTGTAACTGTGCTTTTCGCTGCATTTGTTTTTGTTGAGTTCTCTTCGACATTGTTAGTTGCGTCTTCTTCTTCTTCAGCTTCTGTCTCTGGTTGCTTTGTGGGTCTTCTTTTCGTAATTTTGATCTTCTTGTTGTTGACGACGTTGCTTTTACTGCTATTGCTGCCGTCACAGTTTGCGTCTTGATTGATCAAAGAAGTTGCAGCAATTGTCTCCCGAGATTCCGACTTTTCCTCTCCCATAGGTAACAGCGTGTACGTGCCTGTTTGCGCCGCTTCCCAAGTTCAAACAAAACTAAAAAAACAATACATATAAAGAAAATTAATTAAGCACTGTATAATATTTATTTCTCGTTGGTTTTCTTAGGTTCACATTGCGCCACAGAGCCTAGCAATTAAAATTTCGGATACTCAGGTGCACTTCTGCCGCTCTCAATCTCTAGCTCTCTAACGAGCTGTGAACCTAGCATTATATGTAGTTTAAACTACATTCGCTCTTTTGCGGTGCATTCGTCGCGCGTCCGCTTTCGGCGTTTTTATTGTGCTGCTGCTTCTTCTTTATGCGTTCTTTTTCTGTTTTTTTTTGCAAAATAGTACGGCATTTTTTGAATGGAATTCTTTATTGAATACTAATACTATTAAAAAAAAATTACATGCATAAAAGAGATGTTATTATTTATCTGCACGACATAAAATCACTTTAAATTAGTTAATTTTTCAACATTCCACCGCCGCGCTTTTTGGCACAGACGCGTATCACACACACACACACGCATGCATGTATGTATGTCGTTGTCAACTACATTCATAGATTTGCCACTCACCTATTGCGATTTTTCATTTGTATTTTCATTTCCCGCAGCACTTACATTGCGCTCACTTCACATTCATTAGTTAGTTATGAATAACTATTGTTATAAAAGAAAATTATATTTAAATACTAGATAGAAGCAGCGCGCTGCCTACGCCGCCGCTTAAAATTTTATTTGCTGGTATACACAGCACACAAGCACACAGATGTTTTTAATGCCTAGGGCTGTTGAGAAAATATTCATATATCGATAAGATCGCTATCGATATTTGTGCGATATTTTCACTTTGAAAATATCAGAAGGTGGAAACAAAAATTGTAATTATTTACAACAACAATATGATTAAATATAAATACAAAAATTTAATTCGAAATTAGATTAATTAAATGATATCATATATTGTACATAAAGTTATTTAGAATATTAGTTTCCGGTTTAATTGATTTTAATTCATTATTTGCGCCCTTTGACCATGCCAGCTGTTTATCGCGTAGTGTTGCCACACCTTGGTTTAGTGAAAAATACGCAAAGAAAAACACCAAAAAACGCAGAGAAAACATGCTACTACTGGCCGAAGAAGCAAAAGCAATAAAAAGAGGAAAACAAGCAGCAAATATGTTTGATATAACGAGGCAGCGGAAGAGACAAAAATTATAAATTAGTGTAGAGAAAAAATTTGCCCAGTGTGCGAAGAGAAGCAACGTTGCATTCATTAATTTGAGTAAAAACGACAAAAAACCTCGAAGAAGGCAGTATGAGCAATAACAACAATAATAATAACAGCAGCATGCCATACCCGGAATCCGAGGAAGAGGAGGAGGAGCTCAGCGGGTCTTACAACATCAACGACAATGGTCAACAGTTGAGTGACTGCAGCGGCAGTACAAGCAGTGCCGTGAGCAGCAGTGGAAAAACCGCAAGCAGTTCCTCCAGCAACTCAAGCGATGCTGATGATGATGTGAATATCGATGATGAGGATGCTTCGGATCAGGACATGCGTAGCGACTCAGATTCCGATGATGATGATGCCACCACCACGCAATCTGATGAGCTGGAGCTGGCTCAGCTCAGTGATAGACAAATCTTTCGTTTGCCTCGCGGTCTCTGTGAAAGTGCAAATATCTTTCATGAATTTTTTCAGTGGAGACCTGGCAACTGCTGCCAAACAATGTGCAGGCCCATCTGCAGCCGCTGTTACCCAGCTATGCGGCATTACTCACTCCCCAGCATGCAGCAGCTGAACAACAGCGTACCTTGTTGCAACTGTTCAATGGTGGCCTGCAACGCTTTGGACAATCGCCACTTCTTCGGCTACAACGTCAGTTGGAAGAGGGAAGTCTCCGACCAGATGTCCTACAGCTGCGTCTTAGTATTGAACGCTCGCAGCGACGTGAACGTCGCTTTCAACACGCCGAACGTCTCAGTCAACTGGCCAAGGAGTTGTTTCTCTCACGTGAGCAAATACTGCAGCAAGTCTATGCCATGGCACCTCCGCCGGATGGTGACTCTGATAGGTTTAAAGTTCAGTCACGCCCACGTAAACGAAAGACGCCCTCGCTGCACAGGGAGAACAAATTTTGCTTGGAACGGGCGCGAAAACGTTACTGCCAGGAGCTTGTGGAGCTGACGCGTGATCTGCAGCTGCAACCCGGCGATATTAGTGCCGATGAGCAGGATGAGGAAGCGGCACAGTTGGCAATCATTGCGGAAGAGCGTCAACTGAAAATGGAAACCACAACGAGACCATCAAATGCAGCTGACAAAAAATGCATTTACAGTACCTTCTTCAAGCGTCGTCCTGGCCTCGAGGATGAGCTCGTCCTCCGGAGCATGCAATCAGATAAGATGCAGCCTCTGACCGAGAAGAACTTTAAGAAATATTTGCGAGACTACAAGCGACGGAAACTGCAGCAACCGGTGAGTACAAAGCATAATTAAAAATATGATAAAAAATTAAAAAAAAACCCAGAACTTTATGCATCCTTAAAAAAAACCATTCCGAAGTGAGAAAGTAATCAGAAAAGAAAAAAACTCAAAGCCTACTGAAAAACATTTGACGTGACTTCATAATTGAATTGTTAAAAAAAATCAGATATCCTTCGTCACTAGCGTGGTTTGCCGTTTGACACTTGCGTTGATATTTTTTAAATTACTGCTGGCCGCTATCGATATTTAATCGATTAATATGAGATTTGATCACTTATTCAAACTTTGATTACGAAGTTCGTAGAATTAGAATTCTTGGTAATTATTAATTATTATTATTATTAATTTTAGCAATTGCCGGACTTTGACACCGCTGACATTCGGTTGCGTGATATTTGCACACGTGCCCAGTTTGTGGGTAACTTTAAGCCAGGACGAAAGCCAAAGGCGCTAACAGCGCGCTTTAATCATCATGTTAATGAGCCACCAGCTTTGGTGCCCATCGGCGGTAATGCGGCCAAAGTGGAGCCAACTGTTACGGAACTGCTTACGGATGAGCCACAACAGCTGTACGGACGTGCTGCACTGGAACCGGAGGAAGATGAGCTGGAAGAAGAGCTGCAGGAGCAGGCGGAGGCAAGGACAATTGCTGCGCCCACAGCAGGACTCGTTGAGTTGCCCAAACTGGAACCGTTTGCGGGACGAGCCGTGATTACCAGCTCACCAAAAGCGTTGGTCAAAGCTGGAGCACACATTACAGGTAGTCCGACAAGGGAGCTCAACTCGGCGTCGTCATCAACGTCATCGCCACGTGCTCATGCCTGCTATTTCTCTTTATTACGCGATCTATTTGTGTCAACGCCACAGCATCGTTTAACCTACGCGGAGCTGCACAGTCAACTAATCAAGTGGAGGGCGGAGAGTTGTGCAGCCGGAATACCAGATTGGTTGCGTGCACTGCCTGCGGACTGGACGCAAATGCTGCAATCAGCCGTGAACTTCTTATCCGGTGACTTTGTTACGCTGCCATCCGAATTTGTGCCATACATTGAGCACAAAACGCAGCTGGGCATTTATCAATGGATTGGAGCTGGCCGGGATTCTGATACGCGTCTTCAAACGTTGTGCCAATACTGGTTGCAGCGTCGCAAGGAGGATAGCACAGTGGTGCAACAATTGCCACAGCTATCGCAACAGCAGCAACAACAGCTAAGTCCCATTGCTGTTGTGGATGCCACACCGACGCCAGCACCACGTTGCCCCACCAGTTGGACAGTACGTGTGGCTACCCAAGTGGAAATGTTGGAGTTTCAGCGGCAGGAGCGTTTGCGCTTTGAGCAACCACATCGCCCGTTCACATATCGAATGCACGGCTATGAAAGTGTCGTCGGACCCGTCAAGGGCATCTACACACAGAGTCTGGCCTTGAATAAGGCACGAGGTCATGCTGTCATGGTGGACGATCGACCACCATATGTAACTATATTAACTCTTGTGCGGGATGCCACCGCCCGGTTGCCCAATGGCGAGGGAACACGCTCGGAAATCTCGGAGCTATTGAAGTGTTCACAGTTTATCAATCGACAGGCGGCAGAGAATGTATTGCAGACGATTGTGAGTGGAGCTCTGGATCGGATGCATGGTGGCGTGGATCCATGTGTGCGTTACGATGCACGTCGCAAGATTTGGATCTACTTGCATCGCAATCGCAACGAGGCGGACTTTGAGCGTATGCATCGGCAGAATCAATCGATGTTCAAGCAAAAGCAACAACAGCGCAAGCACACCAAGCCAAAGAAGGATGATGCATTCGAGGCTGGCCAAGAGATGCCAGCTCTGGTTGTTCCCACACAACCTACTGCCACTTCAACTGTAGCTACTACAGCTGCACTGATTAAGAAGCATCCCCAGACGCTGCAGGTCAAGTGCCCGCCAGTGCCGCCGCTCAAGTATCACATACCTCCAGCCAATGTCTCCACATCGCCCGCAGCTACAACCACGACCCATCCAACCCACCAGCCAGTCAGCCAGATGACAGCCCAGAAATCCCTGCTGAAGCCCACACAACGTAGCGGTGTTGTCACCATCGTAGATCGCTCCCACAGCTCCACAGCTCATGTCTCTCCCACAGCTACAGTTCAACTGCTGAAGACTTCACCAAAGCAGCAGCTGCAACAGCAACAACAGTTGGGACACACTTTTAGTCCAACTCGCAATACCACGCCCATTCTGGTGTCCACGCCCACTGGACTACAGACGGTTCATGTGGCCGCAACGCCCAACAAAAAGCTGGCCATCAAGAAGCCCATTGTCATCAATTCCCCGTCACAGACAGCTTCCGGATTGGCATCGGGATCGGGAGCAGCAACAGCCGGCAGCTTTTTTGTGCCATTGGAGCAGCAGCAACAGCAACAACAAGGAAACAAACCAACGCCAGTTCGACAACAAATGCCCAAGAATATTATACGATTGTTACCAGCCGGAGGAGGAACTGCAGCATCAGCAACGACTTTGGCAACGAAACCTACCGTTGTCCAACTGCCGCATACGGTTGCCACAAAACCAGCATCGACTGTACAAATACTTGGACCACGGATGCTGGCACAGACCACAGTGCGTCCCTTGCAGCAAAAGATTGGCGCCGTATCCATTGTGAGCAATAAGCCAACGGTCAGTGGCAGTCCAATTGGTAATGCCACATCCGGTAGCACCACCACCGGAACCATTGTCAAGATGTCGCCACAGGCATTCGCAACGCTGCAACAACAGCAGCTCAAACAAAAGGCAACGAATCCTGCACAGAACCAACAGCAACAGCAGCGAATTCTTGTGGGTAAGTCAAAAAAAATGGCAAACTTTTAATATGACAATAAACTTAATAATTTATAATTTAAATAAATATAAATAAGGACTAATCGTAGTTCTACAGTCTTTAGCAAAGATTCCCTAAACTCTGGAAGTACATATATCCGGTTTTAGAATTCGATTTGAAATAGATTCCATAGGGAATTTGTATAAAAGGTATATAAAAATTTGACACTGATGTCCTTTAGTATGGGAAATAAGAAACACAGCATGACATTCCTAAAGGAATACTTAGGGAATTTTTTGAAAAATTAAGGGACTAAGGGATCCCCAAATATGTCTTTTATAATAATATAATAGTTGGTTATAGGTGTTCAGGATCTCTCTGAATTATAATTACTCTATGTATTTACTTTTTCTTCTTTTTTAAATATTAGTTAATAACTAATTAACATTATTTATTCTTGACCACAGGCAACACTGCAATATCGTCGAATAAAAATATAGTGTTCCAGGCGCTGCCAAAAGCTGCGCCCAAAATACTCAGCACCATGCCGGGTGGTCAGGCCAAGACGTTATCCACCGCGAATCTCTCGCCGCAGCAACAGCGAATTGTGCTGCAGAGCTTCAAGCAGCCGATGGCAACAGCTGCTGCCGCGCAGACAACAGCAGCAACGACAACAACGCGTATCATACGGACAACACCAGTGTCGGCGGCAACATCCACAGCCACGCCCACAGTGACATCGCAAGGTGGTCACATAATATCATTGGACAGTTTATTGCATAAATCAATGCCGGGCAAACTTTTAACCACTGCCGGCAGCAGCAACATCATTCAGCTCGCCACATCAACAGGTGGCACTGGGAATGTCATAACGATGGCGCCAAGTGGTCAAACCCAGCTGCAAACCACTCAGGTGTCCACGGCGGCCAAGCAGCTGCCAGGAACGGCAAGGATTGTGACAGCGGGACATACGACAATGGTGCCAAAGATCATTGGAAAGACAACAGTTGTACCTGGGAAACCATTGCTACTCCATGCCAAGACTCTCAAATTGGGCAACAATTCGGTGACCACAAAACAGAAGACAGCAGCAGCAACAACAGGCGCCATTAAGACGACGTCACAAAGTATTGTGATTGGCGGGCAGACGATGAAGATTCAAGGAGCTGTAAGCATTTAAAATGGATTAACTAAA
Organism: Drosophila putrida; assembly: GCA_037043535.1. Lineage (NCBI taxonomy): Eukaryota > Metazoa > Arthropoda > Insecta > Diptera > Drosophilidae > Drosophila > Drosophila putrida. Next base: position 737,966 of record JBAMBI010000811.1, on the reverse strand, counting down.
TATATTCTCTATTAAATATGATTACAATTTCTGTTACAGACCATTCCAGCACGCAATGCAGCAGGTGCACCAGTTCAGACTGTCATCATGGGCAACCAACTGCTCCGACTGGCCACAAGCAGTACCACAACAACCACCAGCAATAGCCTGCCCAGCACATCCAGCGGAATTGCGAGCTCACCCAAAACGTTGCTCATTGGCGCCGGTGCGGGACAAACGTTGCGATTGGGCAAGAATGTCCTGCTGGCTACGAGCAGCGGTAGCAGCAATAATGCAACCACAACAACAACAACATCAGCAGTAACAACACCTGCCAATAATCTTGTATTTGCTGTCCAGGGCAATGGAGGACAATTGTTCTTCTCGCCCGGGCTACAGGGAATGAATCTGAAACCGTTGTCCAACATGAAAGTGATACCCATGTCGACGGCATCAACAGCTGCCGTCAACAGTGGCGTTAAATTGAGTAATGTGTCAGCAACCGTTGATGCGGTGGTTGGGAAAACATTAAACACCAAATTGTTGCCAACAGCGGTGCTGAAAACAGCAACCGGAGGACACGGAAATTAGATGAGAACATGAGCAGGAATCGAAGATGGAAGAGGCAGAGGCTTGTTAACTACTTTGTTTACTTTATCAGTTGTTTGGATTTAACATTATGATTTATATCTATATCTGTATATTTAGCAATTTAAGCAAAAAGTTTAACATACAAATTTTGCTTCTTATAAATAGATGAGATGAATTTATTGGAAATCCAACATTATATCATCAATCAGACAGATCAAATCGTATCGAAACTTATTTAATTTCTTAGTGCATATCATGAACTAAAGCAACTTTTACACTTTATTAATAATAATATTAGTGACGTCCTCCAAAAAAAAGGGGTAGGAAAAGATGAAACTATCTTTAACAAAATAATGTATTTCTATGGCTTTTAAGTGCTTGCGATCCGTACAGTTGGACTGGTCCTCCAGTTGATTTATCAAAAGGACGCATTCGAATGCTGCTGTAGGTGACGGTTCAACTTGATTTTCAAATTGAAAGATCTAGTACACAAGTGACAATTGTACATTACCACGTTGTCGGAATGATTGCTGCTATTCGAAGAATCCATCAGATTGAGCGTGGCCATGGACACATCATTCATTTCAGGCAACGCAGGATCTGGCTCCACTGGAGGCGAAGCTGGCAATGTTTTGTGCATTTCCAGGACATGTGCTTGCAACTGCTCGGCATCGTTAACAGTGACATCGCAAAAGGCGCACTGTATGAAGCAGGATTCAAGGCTTTTCAAAGCGGAAGTTTCAATCGTTTGCATTGATTTTAACTTGATGGCCAGCTCTTCTTCGTGTTCTATAATGATAGAAAATACGTTCACAATTAATTACATTTATAATGTAACAATATTGATTGATTTACCCTTAATATGCCAATTTAAGTGCGCTGACAACTGCTGGCGTTTCATCTCTGTTAATTGTACAATAAAATAATTATTTGGTAATTAAGATGGAGCAACTTTAATACAACTTACGTTTGCCACAAAACTCGCACTTTGCCTTTGTGTGCACCGCGAGTTTATGCTCCTTAAGTGTGTCCTTGGAGTTGCAAAAGAATCCGCAGATAGGACACTTGAGATGCTTTTGCAGCTTGTGCCATTTCATATGAAAGCGGAGACGTGATTCGTGGGCATTGACAAACTTCTTGCCACATATATGACACTCACAATCCTTTAGCATATGCATACGATTCATGTGGTCCGTATGCTTTTCCTGGCTGAGCGAAGCATGTCCGCATAGTTTACAGTAGACACCTGCATCCTGCATTGGTGGTGGCAACGTGGTTAACTCTTCGCCATCACAGTCATCTTCATAAGTGAATTTAATGATTTCATCCTCGCTATCCTGACTTTCATTCTGCTTGTCTTCAAAAAGTGTGGAGCTTAAACCATTTGCTGCAGCCAGCTCCTGGGGTTGAACTTGTTGAAAAGTGGCTTCCGCTAGCAAATGTCTGGCAGGATTAATTGATGGCTCAAAAGGTTTTTCTTGTGGTCCTAGAACCTTGGCTTCTACTTCTGGAATAGTTGCCTTCTCTGGCAGATTACTGACAACTTTAACAGCTGGTTGGTATGGCGGATCTTGAGGTACTCGAGCCGTGTGCTCCAACTTTATGGGCACATGTGGTATATCTAAGGGCTCACATACCCTTCTACTGCCATCTTCTTCGCTACCATCTTCATCGTCTGTGTCAAGATAAATGAATCCACAGAATGTCGGCTCTGGCTCAATTTCCTTTTTAATAACCACACCATTGGGAGCTCGTTTAAAATTAATTTCATCAAATTGTTCCTGAGTCTCCAAGCAGCTTCGCTTAAATTTTAGAATCTTTTGAAATTGAGCAATGCAGACTCTGCACATGTTCTGTGGACGTCCGTCATTCTCCTCCACCTGGAATTCAAATATGCTGAAATGCAATCTTTCAAAGTACTTCAGCACTGACCTGAAGGTTCCATTCGTTCATGAATTGGACTATTTCTGGCATGTTACCATTAGAATTTTCGCCGGCTCCAACTTTGGTAAATATTGGCTGAATATTAGCATGATCTGATATGAAATAAATGCCGCAGGCACGGCATGGCTCAATAATGTCGTCCTCTTCCAAATTATTCAAATCTGTGCAGTCCATATTATTGCTGTTATTTCGTAGGTAATTAAAGGAAACAAAGACATTAAAGGAATTTTAGAAATTGTAAGGAAGTAAAATCACAACGCTTCGATTGTTGTATATAAGTATGACAGCTGTCGATAAAGTAAAAATACCCCAATTAAGCATTTAAAAAATACCAAATCACAGAAAATAAATAATTTATTTTCAGACGGCAAAGTTAAAGAAAATCTAATAAAGAAAGATGTATGTACTTAAACATATTTACTCGATTATTTATATCAATATATATTTTAAATATTTTTTATGTTTATATTTATCTCGTATTTAAATACCCAAATCGTGTATCGCGAAAAGATATCGCTTGACTAATCGATATCAATATTTTCAACAATCCCTAGCCCTGGTACATTTGTACAAAAAATAAATAAAAATCATTCATCACGCAGATAAAAATTTGAGGTGTTCAAAAGGCGCAAACAAATTAAAAAGAATTGGGCTAACAAGTGAAAGCAATTAAACATGAATCTTACGGATCAAAATCCGTATGGCAATGGCCTTCTCTACGCTGGCTTTAACCAGGACCAGGGTACGTAAATACATCATTGTTGTTTACATTTTAATTTTCATGAAGAAGCAACGTGCTTAAAATATAATATATGTTATTTTTACGGTATGATTAATAATCTAATTGCGTTGCAGGATGCTTTGCATGTGCCACAGATACTGGATTTCGAGTCTACAATTGCGATCCGCTAAAGGAAAAGGAACGTCAATATTTCCCTGAAGGTGAGTGTGCGGGTGTATGTGGGTGTAAAGCAATTCTCTTGTAAACTGCCTGCATTTTAATTTATTGCAAAAGTATCTAAAAATTAACTATTTATTTATGATGATGTAATTGGATTTTAATAATTTAAATTTGTATTTAATTACTCAAATACTTTTGGTCTGAAGATTCATTAAAAAGTAGTTTGTTTTTTATCGCCATCTTTGCATGGATGGACATTTTATCGAATTATGATTATTGTTGTCTCATCAAAGGGTTAGGACTATGTTATCGATTGTCAAAAAGACAGTTAATCTTATGATTAATTTTAAATTTTCTTCAACTCTTTCACACTTTTTTATCTTAACATTGTGAGAATCATTTGTAAAGTTACTTTTCCAGTTTAATCGTATCTTAACAATGTGTGACTTCTCCCACGCTCCAATTACAATATATCTGTTTTTACATTGTATTTGCTCATTTTAGGTGGTCTCAGCCATGTGGAGATGCTCTTTCGCTGCAATTATGTGGCTCTTGTTGGCGGCGGTATTCGGCCTCTGTATCCGCCCAATAAAGTCATTGTCTGGGATGATCTAAAGAAATCGCCGGCCATTTCGTTGGACTTTAATCAGCCTGTGCGAGCTGTACGTCTGAGACGGGATCGGATTGTCGTTGTGCTGGAGGGCGTCATCAAGGTGTACACATTTACACAGCAACCACAACAGTTGCATGTCTTTGAGACAAGCGCCAATCCGAATGGACTATGTGTGTTGTGTCCACATAGCAACAAAAGTCTACTTGCATTCCCGGGTCGACGGACCGGTCATGTACAAATCGTTGATCTTGCCAATACAGAGCGTGCCCCATTGGAGGTGATTGCTCATGAGGCGGCAATCAGTTGCATTGCATTAAATTTGCAAGGCACCCGGTTGGCCACGGCAGGCGAGAAGGGTACACTTATACGCATCTTCGATACGGAGAATGGCAAAAAGGTGTCGGAGCTGCGACGAGGCAGCAATCATGCCAACATATTTTGCATCAATTTCAATCATCAATCGACTATGATTGTTGTCGCCTCTGATCATGGCACCATACACGTCTTCAATTTGGAGGGCAATAAGCAGCAACAATCATCACTTCCGATCTTACCCAAGTATTTCTCAAGTCAATGGAGCTTTGTGAAATTCTCCATACCACAAGGACCTCGCTGTATATGTGCCTTTGGCGCCGATACTAATTCGGTTGTGGGTACGTACCAGACGCACTTTAACTTAAATTTAAATCTAATTATTTTATTCCATTTTAGCCATTTGTGCGGATGGTCATTACTATAAATTCCTATTCAATAACAAGGGCGAATGCAGTCGCGATGTGTGCACGCAATTCCTGGAGCTCCAGGATGACGAAACTTAAAGTTGAACAAAGTTTTACAATTATACCCTTGTCCTGTATATGCATATTAATATCTACAAACATATATATATGAAAAAATGTGTTATACAAAATTATACTTAAGCATGCTTTAAACATACGTTACAAGTCGAAAGTTCACATAAAATGCTATTTCAAAATGATAATCATTTAATATGAAAAACACGGCATTTATACCCACTAACAATAAGAATTCTTTTCGCACTTTAAAAAGATAAATGATCAAGCCTTATAAGTTGAACAGGTCCTTTGGTTCAGCAGTTGATGATGAGCTTGACCAGAAAGCGTAGATTCAAATGATCCAGGAGAAGTAGTCTATCAAGATTGATCGAAATGGTCCTTGAAATTTTCATGTAGTTTTGCCTTGTAAAATCTTGTAAAAGGTCTATAAAAGCAATAATTTAAACAACGTATTCTTTGGTTTGGTATTACTTTGTTGCTTATAAATATCACTGGATTGTCAAGTAGTTAAGTAAAATGGGAAATTTCAAATGTGTCTAAGGAATTATAGATGTGTGGTATTACTGCTCTCCTCGAAGGCGGGATTGGTGGTACCTCGGAGAGAACTGTTTGTTTGGGGCGCAAAGTCGCTTTGCTGCAGATGGATAATCTTCGCCTGCTGCTGTGAGCTAATCGGGACATGAAGATTCTGCAGATTATCCATGTGTATGGCATTGGTTTGATTTGAATGCTGTTGCTTTTCGATCTCTCTTGGTGATGGCTGCTTGCGCAGTAGATTCACATCCGATTTCTTCGAGAAATGTGCCTCGATTTCCTGCAACCAAATTGTAGAAAATTGTAGAGGAACAATCTATAAATTGATTTATGTGTGTTACTTACGCCCAGGGTGCGACCCTCGGTCTCGGGGAGAGTAAAGTAGAGGACAACAGTGCCAATGAAGGCAACGGTGGCATAGAAAGCAAATGTGCCCGGCAACGTCAAAGTCGCCAGCATGAACAAAAAGAGTTTATTGGCAAGAAAGCCAAAGACATAACCGATGCCACCAGCAAATCCGGAGGCGCTGTTGCGTATGTCAGCGGGAAAGACCTCACCAATGAGTATCCAGGGTATCATGCGTATGCCCAGATGCGAGAAGAAGGCGGAGAGCAGCAAGAGTATTAGGGGTACCCAGACTAAGTAGTTCTTTTCCTGTTTGGGCACTGTCAGGAGCAGATCCTCCACAATGGGCGGCTTCGAAGGTATCAGATCGTCAATACGAACTGTTGACGTTGCCATTGATGCAGGAATTGCCACCAGAGTTGTAGTCTCCAATTCCTGCTCCTCTTCTGGCTGGAGTGTAGTGTCCAGCTCACGTTTGCTACGATTCCATGACTCTGTTGTGACCAGCTCCAGTTCCATCTCTGGCCACATCGTAGTCAACTGTTGTTGCAACAGTTGTTGCTGCTGCTGTTGCTGCTGCTGTTCATCCTGACGCTGATTCTCGAATATTTTGGATATATTTGCCTGCGATATGATGCTCTCCTTGGGCACAATCGATGATGCATTGATCACCACATTGTTAACCCCAAAACCGGGTACTTCGTTAAGGAAGTGAGCATAGGTCGCTGTTCCGAGGAAGCACAGACCTGTGCCCACTGTGGACACCAGAACCAACGGCCGCTTGCCCGTAAAGTGTATAAGGCATACGCCCAATATGGTGGACAACATCTCTGCCACGCCCAACAGTATAGTGGCATGGTATTTATTCATGGGCGCTTTCAGTGTATGAAAGATTTGTACGGCGTACGTCTGCAGTGGTGTTTTTCCCGAGAAGTGGCCCGTAAAGAAGGTGAAGGAGACGAGTAGGAATGGGGCAAGGAAGGTGCGTTTACGCCACATACGGAGACGCCTCTTCAACCTGCTACACAGATTTAGTGATGCTGCACCGCCATCGGCAGCCAACTCGATGGCTTTTTGTGTGATGAGCTCATCGTACAGTTGATTGAACTCCGCTTCAATCATGTGCTCCGGCACCCAGCCACGTAGCCATTGTAGGGATTTGACGGACTCTAGGAAACGATGTTCCCGTATCAACCAAATGGGACTCTCGGGCACAAAGCATAACATCACAATGGTTATCACCGGAAAGGCGGCACTCACAGCTGCCACACTCCTCCAATCCATCAATGAGCCAAGTATGAACTGCACAAAGACGCCGGTGATCACACAGGTGGTTCCAAGGGCCGACAAGATACCCCGATACTTTGGCTCCGTGATCTCAGCCACATAAGTCAGCACCTGCAAAAGGTAAAGAGTATCTGACATTACCATAACTCTTACTTTTCTTTAGTAATTAACAAGTGGAACATGAATCGAATTGCATATTAAGCGAATCTTATCCCCGAGTATCTTTAAATAGTCTCAGTAAGCTATTGGACCCTTAAAGATGCAGATTTCGTTAATCCAACTGTTGTTACAGTCTTCATTCATATTCATGCTGTATGCGGATCCCCAATGGAATGTCGCCATCTACAAAACAAAAATGCCACGTTACAAAATGCGTGGAGAATTGCATGATCCAACTCCGCCGGAGAACTATTGTCGCAAGGGTCTTTGTCCGCCTGGAGTCAACCACATTGCCTGTAAGAATCCCTTTGTAAGTAATTGCTAGATTTTTCAATCCTAATATCCAATCTAATTAATCACTTAATTTCGCAAGTGGGGACCAAATTGTACGAAACCACGGGAAGGTGTTAACATGGATACATACAGAAATTTCATTGTCGATCGCCATAATAATATGCGACGTCTTTTAACTACACCGCCATCTCTAGAAAATCTTCCACAGGCCAAACCTTTGCCCAATGTCCAATGGGATCAGGAGCTATCAATTCTAGCGATGCGAGTCACAAACTTTTGCAACGACGAAACTGTCAGTCAGTGTGTGAACACGCCCCGTTTTTTAAACGTGGGCAAAAGTTCACATATATTTTCGGTTTTTTTAAATTACGATATTCCCTTAAGAAGACTCATTAATGAAGCATTGCAACGTTGGCTTGGCCATTATAAACATGTGGACTCAACGTTTACGTCTAGTTTTCCATCAAATGCTTCGGCGAAGGATTATAGTTTGGCAAACATAATTTATCAAAATGTTAGATATGTCGGCTGTGGAATGCTACAGCGAAGGACTTCCGAAGCGGTGCATTCTTATTTCACCTGCCTGTATAATGATAAAGTCAAACCTGGAGAAAAGTTATACGAGATTGCCGAATTGAAATCAAAATGAATAATACAAATGTCCTTTGTATACTGCACACAAATATATAGTTTCAATAATTGCCTGATATTATACTTATTTTCTTTCTCGCGAAAATATACAACTATTTATAATCGAGAGCACTCCGAGTTGGAACAAAGATTTTAAAGGCCTTTACAAAATTTTAAGATACATCAAATATTTCATATACTATAGTCTGAATTGTGAGATGTATTTGTTTAAGCAAAATAAGTACAGGGCCTCTGACAGTCGGGCATACTTGACTGTAGCTTTACCTAATTGTTGGAAATTAGCACCGCTAATTAAATACTTTTCAGCAAGTGGAACATGAATCGAATTGCATATTAAGCGAATCTTATCTTACTATTTCAATTGATATTCATATAATTAAAATCTGAATCAAAAATAATAAGAGACCTATCACACATTCAACTGAAACATTCAACTAAACAACTGAAAATTTTCATATATTTTCTGGAAACATGCAAATTGAATTTTAAGGGCCACAAATCAAATAAATAGATAAGAAAGTTACTAATATCTGTGTTTACAATGAACTGTGTGGGAATTTCTAAGCCATTAGTTAGAAGTTCAACAATGTAGTATTGAAAATTGTTTGACTAATTTAATTTTATGTGTCACGTTGAGCTTAACAGATATTCGTTTCGCATGGCTGAAGGGGGACAGGAGAAGAATTTAAAATTGAATACATTGCATTTGGCAAGGTCGACTTACAGAGATGCCACAAAATATACAATTAGTTAGGTTTAGTTGGTTAGTTGGTTAGTTGGTTGGTTAGGTGTTTTGTTAGATCATGATCACTTACGGGTGCTTCCATCAAACCGCCGCCGAGACCAGCCAAGCATAAAGCTGCATACAGATGCTCCGTGCGCGTTGCAAAGTGAAACATTAGCCAGGCAGCCAATATGGGTAGGTTGACAAACTGAAATGGATGCCAAAAACTCGATACAGATATAGATACAGATTAATTTACATTTGCAGATACATATGTACATATGTACACAATAATAACAAAAGATCACGAGGAATACCGCATCAACATAATATTACCTAAGGCACGTGATATCGATTGACTTTGATTTCTAGTTCAGTATGGCAATGTTATTACTGCTGATAGGGTATAGTAGATATAGTACTTCAAGTTTTGTCACCACATGCTTAAAACATTAAAGAAGAAGTAAGAGACAACTTAAAGTCGAGGTAACTTTGTAACTTTGTAAAGAATATTAAATCAGATAACTGCGGTCTGAAAGCAACGATCCTTAGATATATATCGTTCATACAAACTGACCAAATTCACTTAAAGTCTGATCATAAAACCGTCTAGTAACGTTCGACCGCAAATATAAATTTGGAACTTTGTATACATCATGTGAAAAATTACAGCTTTACATTGTTGTATTTTTGGCTGTAATCGTTTTAATGCATGTATCGACAGAATAAATACTTTAATTTTTCAATACGCTAAAACTTTTTATCTATGTATTGATCTTTTTTCAGAAATTACCTTAAGTTACTGAACATAAAAATGTTTGTGAAGAGTAAAGAGTATCAAATTGTGATAATTTTAATTTCTTATTAATTGCTATATTATCTTTAAATATTATATATATTAAATTATTATCTTAGCATTTACGCACCTGCATAGCTCGCAGCTTGCCCAGTGTTTGTGTAAGCAGTCCCGAGAAGAGACATCCCAGCGGTACGCAGATTAAATTAATTGAACCTGAGAAAATTGTAATGATAATTCGCTTATAAATTTATTCGATCGTAACATACTGAACCACGATATTTCATCTTTGTTAAGCACTATCTCGCCATTGTGAGCCTCGCTTCGTCCTTCGCCGCCCTGTATAGCGGGTATTACAATTGTGGGAAAGCCCAAAGTCATGCCATAGCCTGCAAGTGACATTTTTAGATTCATCAATATGTTCGTAATAAATAGTATCATTTTTTAAGTCAAGGAATGAAGTCGGAATTTAATATCAAATTTGTCATTTAATCAATACAAGTGTTATTAATTTATTGCATAGACAATAAAAGTATTTCTAAATTTCTTTAACTATCCAGCTTCATTCCTTGTTTTTTTAATTTTGCATATAACATTGAGTAGATTCAAAATTCGAGTATCACAAATTATTTACCGAAGAGCAATAGGTTCTTAATACTAACAGCTAGAAACTGTGGCAGGGCCCGTCGAAAGTTGCTCACTTCTATATCGGCTACACCGGAAATGCGTCGATTGTTGCCATTTTGCATAAATAATGGACGATCGTTCAGCGCGCTATCAACGATAATAAAACATAGAACAATTACCTTAAGTTAGACACACAAATTGTATATTATTAAAACGTATTTTTTAAGTTTATATATTGTATGTTTTAGCTCTGTTTACCCATTCTTTTCAGGCGCAGCTGTCTTGCCATTGGACATCGTAAGGTACACTTGATTTATTTGATAATTATGACTTTCTGCTTTAATTGTTTGTGCTTTTTTAGAGTTGTTTGTGTTTTTTCATATGTTTTGTACAACTAACAAAGAAAGGTAACATTAGGGGCAATCAGCAGATAATTATATTTAGTAATCACTCCTTTAAACTTTAAACGGTCGAAAGCGATTTCATTCTTTAGTGCAGCCAACTTAACAAGGTAGTCCTCTTATTGCGCCCAACTTAACACGTCAAACCGATCTGTATAATGAGTTATCGAATGTTGAAATTTCGACAGCTAATTTACTAAAAATTCAACAAATTCAACTTCGACACTTTTGTTGTTGGCTTTCTTTTGCAGATTTTTTTGTATCACTTTTGTATGCGCCTGGGGAGCGTCGTACGTGTTAATATGTGTAAATTGTCTTAATTTCTTTTTACCTTTTTAATGGTCTGAAGCTTTGTGGGCGCGCGGATTATTATTTGTTTCAATTAATTAATTAAGACTTCTTATTAATTAATGAAAACTTTCAGTATACCATAAGAGTTATGTCGTTGCAAACTTTGTTTACATTTAAACACGGATCATTAATTTGCGGAAACTTTTGTCAAAAGTAAACGTAATTTGCATATACGTTTATATATATATAAGAAATATCAACAAAGCGCATTGTGTTTGTAAACCTGTTAGGACGGCAGGTTCGACGTACTTAGGACAACAAAATCAGGTTCAGAAACAGGCTCTACCTGTAACGGTATTGCGCAAATCTATCCTGTTAAGCCAACGCTTTATAGGTCAAAGCGAAAACCGACCTTGATTGAGGCCCACAACTTTTCTAATTGTTTACCATTTAGTAAACTACTCAACCATTTATCATACTCATCTTTTTACCGCACCTATTCAGGCCCAACTGTGAGGGAACCTTTCACCTACCTAATACGATCTCACCGAATATCTCACGCTTACAAGTATTTTGCAATTTTGTTTTTGTCTTCTTTCATAAAAGCGCCGGGTATAATTGAAATTATGCTTCGTTGTTTTTAAGGTCTGTGTTTGCTTTTTGCTGTTGGTTATTTTCTTAGCTATTTATGGTACTTTGCACCAGTTGGCACGAACTCTGGAGGTGTTGGTGTTATCTGAAGTGATCGAGTGAAGAGTATAAAATAAATATGTAAAAAACTTTAATAATCTGCATTTATTAACTATTTAAACTGGTTTCAGAAAGAGCTGCAGATTTTCGAATATCCAATTTGAAATATAAACCAACGATTTAACGATCACTTGGGGTCGTGACAAATATGTACATATTAGTGAGTACAGACAGAGATACGTGCACAAACGGGAACGCAATGTAAATTATAAATGTAAATGTCATAAACCGCAACCGGAACGCGAACACTTCTAGCTACAAAAGAAACCTTGAAGTCGCATGTTTTGGCCACAATAAAAAACGGAGAACACATATCACTTTTGAAACCATTGCATTTATATTGAATTCAATAATTATTTATATTTTTCGTTACACTTTGATTTTAAATTATTATTATTTTTCTTCAATTGTGTAACACATTTCACAGTTTTTTGCACTTGCTTTAAATGTGCCGTTATATTCTAATTTTTACGCTATATTTTCGCCGATATATTGTGCGCTTCGCTTTAGGCCAACATCTTTGTGCGACGCACGGTCAAAACAAACTGAAAACGGAAACCTAAGCCAAAACCAAACGAACCCGAAGCTCGGCTCGTCAGTTACAAAAGCAAAAAAAAACAAAAAACAATAAGGCAAAATACAACTAAAAGTAAAAATAAAAGCAAAAGCAAATACAAATGTTTGCTTCAAACGCAGTTTACAAAACAACTTCGCTGTCTAATACTATATTGTCTTATTGAATGATAAGTATAAGTATAAGTGTCTGATTCTTTACCTTGATTAGAATTGTGATTTCTTACATGAAAATTGTAAAATGCACATTTCTAATTAATGGAAGAGACTCTGATTTAAATCACCTTGACATTTACTTAGTTACATACTAAGTACTAATATGAGTGTAAGACAGCTTTTTGCTGAATTATCTACAGTACTGTTCGTGTTGATGATCAACTATAAAAGAATAAAGCTAACAGCTAGGAACATGGCAAACGTATAGGTATAGCGGAAAACAAATGTCAGCATGCTTTTGCTTATAGGTATGTATGTACATATGTATGCACATATGTTTGTATGTGCGTTTTCATGTAGATATTTACCGCTGCAAAGACATAAACCGGTATCTATAGTTATCCTATTTAAACATAGAATCAAAATAATAAAATCAATTAAAGCTGCGATTACAACACACACACACACACACATAAGATACGCATACATGTGTACATACTTATTTTTATTTTTATTGTTATTTAACAAAGCAGCGACAACGCAGACAAAGCTGTCAGAAAAACGTAAACAAACAGATTGCAAATGGTCAATTACCTACACATAAAACGTCATATTAAGAATTCAATTGCTTTTATATTTATTATAAAGAGACAGCGAATGCGAGAAATTTAAACCGGATTTTAACTAATTCAAAAGCTCACACAAACACATCGAAAAAAGGCGGTGAACTGAAATTGAAATTGTCTCGTAACTTCTTTAAAACTTTACTAGTGGTGATTAACATTCCAGTTTTAATAACAATAACAATAACTGTATTGACACATTTATTGTGAGTAATTATTGGGCACTTTTCTTTTTAAACGTTTTCGCTAATTTGTGATAAATATAAATAAGTGAGAAGATTTAGGTGTGATGTGCAACTATTTATCATAACAAGTAGTTGCCAAATCTAAGAAGAAATCAACTTGTTAATATTATAACCCCATTGAACCGACGTTACTTCGGTAAGTCCCCAACGTTGCATTCAAGATTAAAAAGTTGTTTACTATCATTTTGCTTTGCGTTTTCAGTTAGAAAAGTGTTTGAAACGGGTTTGTTGCAAGCCAGGTGCATCAATTTTTTTTAGATGATTTTTTGTTGCAACTTACACACATATTTTCTATACAACATGTCGAATCGCTGTCAATTTCCGAACTGACATGCAAAACGAAGGTCATGGGAGAGAAAAAATAAACATTGTAAGCATACAAACTCGTATAGACGTATCAAATATGTAAGTAATTTGAAATAAACGGTTTTTGATGCGGCACACACGTGATCATTCGTTGTGATTTATGTTTGCATTAGCATTTGCGTTATTCAGAAAAGTGTCTGCTTGTTTTTTTTATTTAATTGTTAGGCTTTATCAACAACACATCTGAAGTGATCAATTTTCCCACTAGACAATTAACGGAAATGCGAAATTTAAATAATTTAAGGCATCAGCCGATTATATAAGTGAACACACGCAGTTTGATTTTGAATAGTAGCGTAGTAAGTACTTAATTGCCAATAGCCAATTTTGGCATGACTTTCAGTTTATTGTAGTGATGTAACCTTATATAAGTACTTATTTACGTACATCACGGGAGTTTGCCGACTTATATTTCTGCGCAAGCGAGCTTCCGTCATTTTGTTAGAGTTTCGTTATATCCAAAATAAATTTAAAGAACATCCATGCGCTGCTCTTGAACTTTTCCGACGGACTGAGTTGCTGTCTTTTCTCCACCTAAGCACTAAGATTTTGGAATACAGGCCAAAAAATCGCATTAAGCGAACTAATAAAGTTTTTTGTATAACAAATTAGCTACAAACTGTTAATTGCACAACGCAATACATACGCACGTACAAAAGTTGTGAAGAGGGTGTATTGTGACGTATTTATTTTTGCGTACCATAATTTTTTCGCCAATGCAGTAGCCTTTCAGAATATGAGGCGATACCTTACTACACATAAACTAAATACACAACAAATAAACATTTTATTAATTAAATTGAACTACTCTTTTGTATTTGGCGCCAACTATAAACCACACACCGTTGCCACATACAAATAATCAATTCACAATGGTGCTATGGCATGTGTACACACTGGTAAGTCCTCCCACCACTCCACTTTAGTTACAGGTGGCGCCTTGTAGTTCCCACTATGGCCCCAGAGTGGAGCTAAGTAGTTCCGAACATAGCCAATAGTAGCGCTTTTTAAATAATCGATGACTCGATGCATCGATGGTTTTTACATCACTAAATAAATCCTAATCCGAACGGAGCAAAACAACTCTACTTTATAGCGCAAGAGTTTTTATCGTCATTTGTAAATATGGTTTACGTATAATATTTGGCCAGCCGGCACGTGCACGGCTGTGCCAGAAGCAGCGAGCTTAAGTTCACGTTTAGTAAAAACAAACAACATTTCCCACAACACCGCTTGGGCTCCAAAAACATATGGATATACACGCACGAACACATACATACATATGTATGTTTACTTGAATATAAACAAAAGTTTTGGGTATTTGTTGTTGTGCTGCTGTTGACGATTATCGTATTTGAAAACTAGTTTGCGCGGTTATTGAACCTATGACACTTGACTTCACCGGCTAGAACGCTCCAGGCGTGATTATTTGGTTAAGTAAATTAACATTGAGAATATTTTCGAACGACTCAGCAAATTCTCGACAAAGTTGAACCCAAGAAACAGAACAGAACACACAATCGAGTAAAGTAGAAGCCGCCACATGTACGTTTACAAGATGGGAAACCGAGCCCCAGAGCTGATAATATGGTAATTGGAAAAGAACATCTTACGCAGGCAATTTCTAATAATCTTTAATTCCTTTCGGCAGCTCCTTTATAATTGTCAGCTTGCTGGTAATACACTTTTTCTCGGACCTTTTGCGCATTTCTCTCGGTGGAAGCTATATGTTGGATTTAACGCTATCACAGCTGGTGGAGGCTCAGTCTAAGGATTATGCATGGTTGCTCAAATTGTTGGTCAACTGTTTTGGATACAGTTGTGTTTTTGTGCCTGGTTATCTCATCTACAAGTATGTGCAACGCACCAATTATCTTGAACGTGGCAACAAGACGTTTTTGCACACGGCTGTCAATATGTGCATCACTGGAAATTCAAGCTATGAAGCCGTTGATGTTATTCACATTAACAGCGGTGGTACAAAGGATTGCGATCGACCAAATAAACGCACCAGCTCCCAGGAGGCAGTTCAGCTATTTTGGTGCTTTGGCGGTCTTATGGTGTCCTACCTTACTTGGGGTGTGCTGCAGGAGAAGATTATGACACAACATTATTACAATTTTGCGGGAGAAAGTGCCAAGTTTAAGGACTCGCAATTTCTGGTCTTTGCCAATCGTTTACTTGCCTTCTTTGTGGCCCTCATCTATCTCCAGTGGCAACCTGCACCCTCTAGACATAGTGCGCCGCTATACAAATATTCGTTTGCCTCATTCTCGAATATCATGAGTGCCTGGTTCCAATACGAGGCTCTGAAGTTTGTCAACTTTCCCACGCAGGTGTTGGCCAAGTCCTGTAAGATTATTCCGGTCATGCTGATGGGCAAGATCATGTCGAAAGCGAAATACGAGTCTTATGAATATGTCACAGCTCTGCTCATTTCCCTGGGCATGATCTTTTTCATGAGTGGCTCCTCCGAGAACAGCAAAACCAGCGGAGTGACCACCATGACGGGCATCTTTCTGCTTTCCATGTACATGGTCTTCGACAGCTTTACAGCCAACTGGCAGGGATCCCTTTTCAAGAGCTATGGCATGAGCTCACTACAAATGATGTGTGGTGTCAATCTATTCTCGTCCATCTTCACTGGCGCTTCCCTGTCGATGCAAGGCGGTTTCATGGACTCGCTGTCGTTTGCCACAGAGGTGAGTTGCAAGAAATTTTGATTATTTGTCTGTCTGTTCCTTGCTAAGAATATAAAGGAAAACACAGTTTTTTTTTTTTAAATCTAAGGGTATTTAATGTTCGGCATGCCGGAAATAAACCTTTCTTCTTTGTTTAAACATGCTAATGTACTTTGAATACATAAACAAAAATCAAAGAACTTAGTCATCAGGCAATTGTCTATTTTTATATATACTCAATTATTTGTTTAATTTCTAGCATCCAAAGTTCGTATTTGATATGGTTGTTCTATCCATATGCTCTGCTGTTGGCCAATTGTTTATTTACCACACAATTGATGTTTTCGGCCCAGTTGTGTTTACCATCATCATGACGCTGCGACAGGTGAATATCTCACTGAGAATAATTGAATAAACTTATGCTCATTTAATATAATACTCTTTAATAGGCCGCTGCCATTATGCTTTCCTGTTTCATCTATCAACACAGCATCTCGGTGCTGGGCATCTTTGGTGTGCTCATCGTTTTTGTGGCCATCTTTTTTAGAGTCTATTGCAATCAGCGATTGCGGGCAAAACGCAAACGTGCCGAGGCCAACAAGCCCAAGATAGCTGTCTAGTTGTAAGTTGGAAGATGGAACATCTGTCGTCATCTATGAAGCACAGTTTCAATTTCCGAAGAAAAACAAACTATTAATTGCTAAGCAGCTCATATTTCAGTCTGATAAACGCATAACAAACTATTCTCAATTGTACAGATTTGTTTTGTAGTTCTAAGTTCGAAAAGTAGGTTTAACGAAAGTCCTGAGGCTTGAAAAATGTTTATGTGCTTAAAGTAAATTTTATATTTATTAATATACCACATATCAGCAGCATTTAGCATAGCTGTAATTTGATATGAACAAAATATACATAGATTTTGTAAAATTTTAAAGTATTTTATTGATAAACTGGTTGTGAAATTATCTACAATCTGAAATAGGATTTAGGGGCTCAAGAATCAAAGCAGATCTTAAACATAATGTATTGAAAATAAGAGTGATTCTATAAGTTTAAATCAAGCTTGAAATTGGTTTCTTTTTTCTAATATATTTAACGACAATTAGAGCAAAGAAAAATCAACATATAATTGAGTTTTTAGAACTTTCTCTGGTAAATTAAACTAATTGTCTATTTAAAATTGCATTGATAAATTAGTTTGTCAGGTATTTGTCGTAGTTAAAAGTTCACTAATTTATCATTAACTTATAGAAATTGTCACTTTAAGTTAATAAACGTGTAAGACACAAGTCGCTTAGGGCTTCTCACTTGGCTTAGGCAGTTAATGAGTTGGTTGAATGAATGTGGCTTGTTCCCAACGCAGTCTGCGCGACATTGACCCACATAACTGTTATTATTTTTGGCAACATTTAGCTTCGTCTGTTTTAGCCATAAACTGAAAAAAAGAGCGTCAAGTTAGAGCTATGTCTATGTCTGGTTGGTTGGCGGCATTATTAGACACAGGTCAATGCACAAGAGTCGAGTTCGAGTTGTTGTAACATGTTTTCAGTGTGTCATGTGGGCGAAACGATCATCATGATTATGATGAGGATGATGATGATGACGATGTGGTGCGTGGGCGGATTGAATTAACATATTTATCAAAAATAACAATGTGAATGCGCTGGAAAAATTCAAGCCAATAAAAAAAGGGCATTATGCAATCGCGTTGCCTTCTAAGGGAAAAACAGCTAACAACTGGCAAATTTTGTTAGCAATTTTCGTATTTCGCATTTGCAGAGGTGATAAATTGGGGCGTGCACCGTTGATGGTTCCATAGTCCGTTGCCAACGTGCCACCGAGAGTGTCAAGTGTCGGAAAGTGAATCGAAAGTCAAAACTGAGCAAAAAGTGTCCTTTTAAAGATGCAGTTCATCTGGCTGCTGTTGATCTTCGGAGTGCTCGGTTCTTGTGCAGCTGCTCCACGTGGCTACTACGATTACGATTATAATAATTATTCTCGGCGTCGAGCAGCTTCCTCGGGATACAATTACAATACACCGAGCAGTCGTTATAGTCGACAAAGTGGCAGCAGCAAATCGGATAAGGAAAATGCCAAATTTGCTGGTGCCCAGAATCAGGAATTGGATGATCTAAATTCCAATGCCGGAGATGAGCGAACATTGTTGCTCAAGAAGAAGCTAAAGAAACTGGTTCGACCCTATGCAGCGGCAGCAGCTTCTTCTTATGGCTATGGACGACCTTGTATACCCTTTGGACGAGATGCTGGCGCACAAAAGGATGCTGTGGAACAGGGACGCTTCCTCTTCGACTTGAATGTGTACAATGTGTACGGTGGTGGAGGTGGTTGTCGTGGTTATGGTGGCGGTTTAGGTGGCTTGGGAGGATTAGGCGGTGGACTGGGCGGTGGCTTGCTATCAGATCCCATAGCGCCAGTTGCTCCAGTGCCGGTTCCAGTGCCCGTGCGTCCTTATGCACCATTTGCCACCTGGCTATCGCTTTTTGCACCCGGCATTTTGCAGAACAGCCTGGCAGCTACTGTGCCACTCTCTGATCCACTTCCTTTGCGTCCTGCGGTTGCTGCTAATGATTTGCAAAGTGATCCTGCAGTGGATCCCAACTATAATCCAACTCCAGTACGTCGTCCCGTGCCAAATCGTGTCTACTATGATTCCGCTGGAGCTGTAAGTTGATTACATTTAACCACAGACAGGAAAAGGATTCGATTATTTTCGATTTCTATATCTTAATCATTACTATGTCACTTCTTAAGTTACAGTCTCTAAAGTACGTTCCTGATCCTTGTTTAAATTTGTGCTTTTACAGCCACCAGTGACTCCAGCTCAACTTGTGGGTGGTGTCGCCACCACAGTCAATGGAATCATACAACAGCTGACGGGTCAAGTGCAGCCGGTCTATCAAACTGGAGGCTATAGATCAAGGGATTATCGCAGCAGCTATGGATAAAGCAGCTGGACGAGATTAGCAAATAGATCGATTTAGACTTAAGTGTAATTAGTTTTAAGAACGAATAAAAAACGAGCTTGTATAAAAATTTGTATACAAATTGAATTAAAGTTACCAATTTTTTGAAAGCTAGCGACATTTTGTACTATTAGGTTTTGCTTTAAAAAGATACTGCAAATATTAATTAAATTTTAAAACATATACCTGTTACACAGAACTCTGCATTTTTCTATATTGTAGTGTATACATGCATGATCATCAAGATAGAACTCGTTCATTTAGTGTGACACATCTGCCTTATGATTTACATAGGAGATGTGTCATTCTTCTAGTAAATGTAAATATCAAAATATTTAAAATTATATCCAAGCAGGTCTTATCCTACACTTTAAAAACGTTTAATTTTTGGAATGTTCGTCGTATATTTCTATTTTTTTATGATATTGATATAATAATCATTTTATTTGCTAAAATTTATACATTGGATAATATTGATATAAAATTATTCTTTCTTGACTCTTGGCCATGACTCATGAGTATTAAATGTTTATTTGCTGTGGCATCCAATGTAAGATTAAAAGTTCGAGATAATGTTTTGGCCGATGGCAATCATTGCAGCGTTACGCATCATTTGAGCTTCGGGTGGGAGTTCACCAGATCCTTTTATATCCTTGCTGTTAATTGTACCTCGGATCAATGTGTTTCCTTTTTGCAAATTTAATGAGTAACACTTACGTTTCTACCGCTCCAGTTGTGGCAGGTGCAGAAGCATCTCCTTCTTTTGGAGTATCGGTCTTCGCCTGATCATCTCTTTGTTCGTTTTCTGGCTTCATTTCGACTTCTTCATTGTTGCTCATTGCAAATGTTTTTAGTGGCTTTTGTTGATTCTAAAACAACGAATACTACTCTGATTGTCTGAGACTCGCTTTATATACCGCTTTGTCTCTTCGATTCGGGTACTTCCCGTATTCTACCACGATTCATCAACCAGTTAACACAAGGGAGTGGTACTGGCAAGAAGTGATCGATAATTCCATAGGAAGAAATTTTTCATTAAATATATTATCGAAAATATCATATCGTAAAAAATATCTATATAAATATATCGAATTGAATAGCGATAATATTGACATAAATAAGTTTAGTTATTCAAAAAAATAAAGTAAAGGTTCTTTTTTATTATTCTTTGCATTTATATTAAGTTGTTTAATAATCGTATACAAATATCGATACATCAAACAAACATCGGTTTGAATATCATATCGTTTTTCACTTATAATATCAATTTCACGTTATCGATATCCATCCTTAGTTATCGCTCAATTGCTTTCTATTGCAGTTATAAAAGACTTTCGAAAGTTCACTGATAATTTACTTATCAAAATTTTAGGAAATGTGAATCATTTCGTTCCCGTGCCAAATCGAGTCTACTATGATTCCGCTGGAGCTGTAAGTTGATTACATTTAAGCACAGACAGGAAAAGGATTTTTGAAAAGAATCTATTCAATTATTTCCGATTTCTATATCATTAGCATAATCATTACTCTACAGTACATTCCTAATCCTTGTTTAAATTTGTGCTCTTACAGCCACCAGTGACTCCAGCTCAACTTGTGGGTGGTGTCGCCACCACAGTCAATGGAATCATACAACAGCTGACGGGTCAAGTGCAGCCGGTCTATCAAACTGGACTATAGGTCGAGGGATTATCGCAGCAGCTATGGATAAAGCAGCTGGACGAGATTAGCAAATAGATCGATTTAAATTTAAGTGTAATTAGTTTTAAGAACGAATAAAAAACAAGTTTGTATAAAGATTCGTATACAGATTCAATTTTACTAAAAGCTGACGACATTTTGTACTGTTAGGTTTTTCTTTAAAAAGATACTGCAAATAGATTAAATTTTAAAACATATACGTGTTACACAGAACTCTGCATTTTTCTATATTGTAGTGTATACATGCATGATCATCAAGATAGAACCCGTTCATTTAGTGTGACACATCTGTCATATGATTTACATAGGAGATGTGTCATTCTTCTAGTAAATGTAAATATCAAAATATTTAAAATTATATCCAAGCAGGTCTTATCTTACACTTTAAAAACGTTAAATTCTTCGAATGTTCGTCGTATATTTATATTGTTTTATGATATTGATATAATAATCATTTTATTTGACAAAATTTATACATTGAATAATATTGATATAATATTAATTATACTCGAGTCTTGGCCATTAATGTAGTAAGAAGACTCAGGAGTATTAAACGTTCATTTGCTGTGGCATCCAATGTATGATTAAAAGTTGGAGATAATGTTTTTACAGATGGCAAAATTCATAGCGTTACGCATCATTTGAGCTTCGGGTGGTAGTTCACCAGATCCTTTTGTGTCCTTTCTGTTAATTGTACCTCGAATCAATGGGTTTCCTTTTGGCAAGTTTAATGAGTAACACTTACGTTTCTACCGCTCCAGTTGTGGCAGGTGCAGAACCACCTCCTTCTTTTGGAGTATTGGTCTTCGCCTGATCATTTCTTTGTTCGTTTTCGGGCTTCATTTCGACTTCTTTTTTGTTGCTCATTGCGATTGTTTTAGGTGGTCTTTGTTGATTCTAAAAGAACGAATGCTACTCTGATTTTCTGTGACTCGCTTTATATACCTCTATATTTGTTGATATCACTGCAATTCGGGTACTTCCCATATACTATGTGTGGGAGTGGTATTGGCAAGGAATGACCGATAATTATGTCGGATCACCATATCGATAACCATTCCTACTTGCTTTCAATTGCTGTAATAAACGATTTCCGAAAGTTCTCTGATAAGTTGCTTATCAAAATTTCATGAAACATGAATCATTTCGTTCCCTTGCCAAATCTTTTTCGATTGTATTTTTTATAAGAAATAAATAACAGCAAGAGAACAAAATTGCCTTCAAAATATTAAAGTTGCTTGCTATTTTCATCCTTTCCTGAAAGCACATATTTTTCTTAAAATTTCTAAAAGTAAAAGAAATTGCTATAAACTATGTATATACATTTTAAACTTAAAAAAAAAATAAAGTAAATGTTTCCAAATTTTTCTCGAAATTATTTTATGTAGATCAATGTACATATATACATAATATTAAAAGCATCTGATCGGTTTAAATGATTGCTAAGACAACATGAGTAACTTGAAGAAAGAATCTTAAATAAAGTTTGTGTCTCTATTAATTATTATTTTTATATAAATATCAATTATATTAAAGAGAATTAGCATATTTCTTGAGCAAGTTCTTCCCAAAAGTAGAAAAAGACTGAAAGCTTTTCCGAAATAATTTTTTTAAGGTTTTTGTACTGAGGTTCTTAGAAGTTCAAATGGTGAAAGAAATATTAACTATCATAAAGTATGAAAATCAAATAATATACCATTGGGATTTCCCATATTTCGGTGATATGGGCACATGCATAAAATTATCTGTATATTGTTCTATTACACTTATAGTAAGTGCGATGAATAATTGTGAAGAATGTTCCTGGTCGAGATCTTAGTCATGCACGTACCAAATGAATCTCTCATCTTTGGCCATTAAATTTATGCACGTCTCGTTTTGAACATTAAAATGAAGTAGACAGAAGCAACCACAACAACAAGAACAACAAGTACAAATAAAAATACAATGACAAGGACAACACATCCACTTATTTACAAAAGAAACCGGATTTTATGTTGTCGGGTTTATAATTATGTTTTTTTTTTATTTTTCGAGTTTTTTTCCAAGCTGGATTTTCAGTACAAAAATAACAAAAGCTAACTAAGATCACATTAAGTCGGATTTATCGGCCAAAGAAGCCACCGCCACCGCCATAACCACCATTGTAGTAGTTATTTGAGTAATGGGACTGTGACTGACTGTAATGTCCGCCATGGGATCCACCATAGTTGTTGTAGCCACCGCCGGGATAGAAGCCACCGCCATGGCCAGGATAGTGTCCATAACCACCGCCATAGCCTCCACCGGGATAGAAGCCACCTCCATAGCCGTGACCATGACCGCCTCCGTAGCCGTGTCCGTGACCGTGACCGTGATAATGACCACCGCCAGGATAATAGCCACCGCCTGGATAATAGCCACCGCCATAGCCGTGTCCACCGCCGAAACCGCTATAGAGCCCGGCATTCAAGCCCACACCAGCGCTCAGTCCCAGACCACCGCCAAAGCCACCGCCGAGCAGTCCAAAGGTGCGTCCTTCAGCCTTTCCTGGAGCAGGAGCAGCGACTCCATAACCGACCACGGTCAACAAAACCAACAACTGCAAGTAAAAAACAACCACCGATGAGCCACTGCATCAAGAATGAACACCACACAAACAAGACTTACACAACAAAAGCGCGCCATGAAATTATTTATTTTTATACGAACTCCGAGCTGAATTTCTAGATGAATTTTTAGTGAATGTGCCGCGCACCAATTCAATAACAAAACTAAATTGCAATTGTGAAGTGCTTGGCATTTATATACCCGCTGAATTTTCGGACTACAAGTACATTCAATAATACGAAAAGAAGCTAAAAACTACGCGCTACGCATTGCCAAGTAATTCTACGCAAATTGCAGAACAAACACAGAGAGGTGGGAAAAAGAAAACGAAACTCAGTCTGAGAACCAGTTAGTGACGAAATCATGGAATACCCCTCTCGGCAAACAATGCCTGACTGGGCAAATGGGCCTCAGAATGCGTTAATTTTCGTCGATTGTCAAAAATGTATAAATCTACGAGTGTACATAATCGGTTGAGGGTTAAGACCGTCGCTGTGGAAGATCAAGATCACAAATGAAAAAAAAACCCAATAAAAATAATCACTTGAGTGATCGTACATCAGAATCAACAAACATACTGATGCTTGTATACCCTTGTAAAACTCATTAGCCCAATAACCAGTTTTTAGTATTTCCAATTTTCCCACTTTACCAGTTTCTTTGATTCTTTTTTGAGTGGTTTTAAGACTCTTTAAATATGTACCATCATCTTTTTAAATATACGGATATTTCTTCTACTTTTATGCCTGTTTCTGCAATGTCCATAAATATCTTTGAATTAGTTTTTTTTACATTTTTTAAAAGTTTATCATTCGGATTGAGAACTTCTATAGACGTTGAAAAAATGGGACTAAATTTCTTCAAACTAATTTTAAAAATTCGTATGCTAAATTTGCTTTAATTATTTATAGAATTTGGGAAATATTTTGATTTCAAACAATTTATTCATAATTTTAAATTTATTTAATTTTTACTTAATGTATTTTCACTTGGAAAACTTCATTTGATATTTTACGCACTAACTTTAAGTTGGCTGCTTCTTTTGCATAGTCGGATTCTTGGTTCTGAAATTTTGTTAATATTTTATCTGCAATCTTAATGCGTTTCCTCTGTCATTGACTATTCTTACAAAACGAACTTTAAGTTCAAACATAATTGCTTTCAGTTAGAGTATTTACATGAAGCGGCAATCAAATAACAAAAGACTTAGGCAACAAACTTTATACAGAACGTGCAACGAAGCATAGGCGGAGCTGCCGGAACCCTCGTCAACAACTTCATCCAACATTCAGTCGTCTCATTAGCACTTGATATTTGCTACTTTTAGTGTTTTTTTTTCTTGTTGCCATTTGTTTTTGTTGCAGATCTAACGATGCGTTGTCTATGATTTGATTTGCTTACTAGCTGAAGTTCAGTACTAACCATGTATTCTCTCTCTGTCTCTCTCTCTCTCTCTCTCTATCTGTCTCTCTCTCTGTCTCTGTCTTTGTTTCTATCTTCGTGTGTGTTTATTCTGTACTCTTAGTTATGCCTTCACTTTCGTTGGCCACAGTTTATTCACCTCTTGGCTGATTACTTAGCTGACGTCAGTAAAGTTGCCGAAACCACCCACATCATTATGAGGAAGTTATTAATGGGGTTTGGCAATTGTTAAGCTTCACTTAGTTAAATGTTAGACAAAATTATTTGCTTAAAGTTGATGGATTTGCGGTGTTAATCGCAACGCCTTCCGCAACAGTGTCTTAAGACTTTTATGCGAAGATTTTAAATTAAACAAATTTTTCTTGGGATAATATAAAATTCTGTATTTATATATCTTTTATATTATAATATAAAGTCTGCATTCCGTAAACGTTTCACTTACATTTAAATGATTTAAATTTTGAGCAAAAATACTTTTCTAATTCACATAAAAGTATCTTAGAATAAGGTTTAGTATGACTCTTTTTTTTCTAACCTAGTTTGAATAATAAAATCATGCTAGCAAACTCTTTTCTCTTTCCTATCATCTTCTTTAGTTACTGAAATTTGTTTTTCCACAGACAATTTTATAATTAACATTACTAATATTATATTAAATATTTGATTTTCAGCTAGCTATCTTCTAACAATAAGTCAATTTCAAGATCATTTTATTAATTGGCTTTATTTAATTATATGTCTTCTCATAGGCCATTTATTTGTAATTACTTTAGACCCGATTTCCGTTTAAATTTAGCTTAATAAAAAGCCAATTTTATGGACAATTGTCATTATCGAATTGTACTTTAACTATGCAGGTGGGTCGTGTAAGTTTTAAAAGTTCCAACTATTTTTCTAATCCTGTAAATTTTGCTCAGCTTTATTTAGTTTTCTGTATCCTGAGCTGTCTTTTAGTCAGTTGCTTAAGTGCACCACAGTGGCCAGGCTCTGGATCTCCGGGTTATGGCTTTGCTCCCTGGACTGGATATGGAAACTATGCTTCATCTGGGGCCAGTGCTAGCGCCGCATCCAGCAGCAGCAGTGGCAGCTTTGGCTATGGAAATGGTTATCCAGGATATGGTCATGGCTGGCCAGGATATGGCGGTGGATTTGGAGGAGGATTCGGAGGTGGATTTGGAGGTCGATTTGGAGGAGGCTACCAGCAACAACACAATCAATTTCAGTACAATCGATATGGCAGCTATGGATCTTCATCTGGCTATGGACAACCATATGGTTATATTGGTTAAGCCATCGCATCCCATCGTTTAACTTTTGTTGTTAACTGCTGGAAATTTCTATTTTTAATTTTTGTTTGATTTCTATTTTTTGGTCTTTGCTTTTTGGAGGTCAATAAAACGTAAATACCCAAACGATTGTGATGATTCACTTGCTTCAGTGACTGCAGTTTCTATCTCTGAAATTAGTTTAAATTATACAAATTTTAAGTTGGAAGCTACCCAACATTATTTTAATATACCTAACACGTTTCAAATATAGGAAATAAAATTGACTTCCTAGCTGAATCCCCAATTTGTGTGTTAATTTATGTCAACCCAAAGACTGGAAATACCCTAAATTGGTCTAGCTCGCTTTGACCATTCATACCTTTTAACTGTTAACAGAATTGCCAACTTCCACTTTGTGCCATATTTTTGTTTTTTTCTCTCTCTATATCTTTTGCTCCTATTTAACTTGAAAACCAGAAATTTACAGGGTCAATTTGTATGCATGAGACAAAGATGCCAGCAACTGAAGTTCATCCAGCAACAACAACAGAAACCACAACAATAAAGGTAAAACAAGATACGGCTAAGAGGCGATTGCATAAGGGCAATGAAAACAAAAAAAACTCACAACTGAGATAAAAACTGATCGTTCATCGGGCAGTCGCTTCAATTGCAGACATTTCGTGGTCCATGCAAGCTTTAAACTTGGAGATAAATCAGCAAAAAAATATTTGAACTTGAAGACTTTACAACATTAAACAATAAACATACAATAATAAAATACTAATATTAACGAGGCCATCAATTTTCAAATCACAAATCAGTAAACAGCGGATATCAAAGTTGTAAAAATGCGAATCATTGTGAGTTACTAACAGTTTTACATGTGGTAAAATTAAATGTTTTAAAAAGTTAATCAATAAAATAACATTTAAAATTGAAATAAGTATTTTATAGCTTATCTCAAATAAACAACATTGAAGTGAATCAACAAAGTGCACATAAAATGAAAATACGTTTTAATAAAGCGA
This sequence comes from Drosophila putrida, assembly GCA_037043535.1. NCBI lineage: Eukaryota > Metazoa > Arthropoda > Insecta > Diptera > Drosophilidae > Drosophila > Drosophila putrida. The sequence goes on along the minus strand of JBAMBI010000811.1, from coordinate 710,643 downwards.
TAAAATGTTTTAGAAATATCTTAAATTAATTGTTGAAAAATTATTGTAATACAATATTTACGATGATTCGCTTCAAATATTATAATTTATTTTTCTGTTTATTTATTATGTTTATGCCATTCTTGAGCCCAACTGCTCAAAGTCCAGCTAAACTTTAACTAAAAAATATTTTTTTGAATTTGATCTTCATTTATTTAAATCGTACGTGAAAATATTACTTTATTTAATATTCAAAATGAATATTACACCAGAATCGTTTCTTTTTTTAAATTAGATTTTTTTCTAAGATGAATTTTTATTTTAAAATCGACAATATTTTTGGTATTTTATTAATTTATTACTTATTTAAATTTGTCTTTTAATTTTCTATAGCGACCACATAAATTGTTCTTAGTGTTGGGAATATGTTTAGTATTCCTGCTCCAAAGTGCCAACGCCGGTAAACTGAAGATCTTTGCTGCCAAAGGTCCGCTTGGAGGAGGTTTCGTTAAGGTGAAAGCACGAACTCCAAAATTGTTGGGCCTTAAGCATGCTTTGGTTGGCGGAGGATTAGGTCATGGATTGGGAGGCGGATTCGGCGCTGGATTCGGTGGTGGAGTGAGCATTGGTGGTGGCATTGGCGGCTTTGGTGGCCACAGCAGCGGCTTTGGTGGCCACAGCAGCGGCTACGAGCACCACGAAGAACATCACGAGAGCCACTACAGCAGCCATGGCAGCCATGGCAGCTATGGAGGTGGCGGCTTTGGAGGTGGCGGCTTTGGAGGCAGCGGCTATGGAGGTGGCGGCCTTTGGGGCAAATAATTGAAAATCTCTTAACCAATATCCTAAGTCACAAAATAGACTACTTGCCATTAGCATCATTATATTTGTTATTTAGTTTTAAGTCCATTTCATAATAAAAATGCACTTAGTATTTAAATGAAGATGAGATTATTTAACGATGAGACAAATTCTATGCAAGTAAGCTTTCTAGAGACCAAAACATAGAATTGTTCTCCTGACCAGTCTATGTTAAAATAAAGCGCCTCAAACAGGACTAGCAACTACTGACCAAAGGACATGAAAAAGTCGTCCAAATGGCGGAAATATATTAATGTATAAAAAATCAGCTTGAATTTATCTAATTTCATTGAACTGTTGAAAAAATTCGTTTTGGTATTAAAAAATTTTACATTAACTTTCAATTTTTTTTGCTTGCAATAAATGAGAATGACCCATAGATGGCGCTACAATCCAGCTGCTGTTAATAGATGTTAACACCATCTATACTCGTAGGTTTCCGTAGTGTAGTGGTTATCACGTGTGCTTCACACGCACAAGGTCCCCGGTTCGAACCCGGGCGGGAACAATCTTTTGAATTTTTTTATTAAATAGATTTTTATACATACATATGTATATGTATTTTAAAATTTATTCTTATTTTGCTAATTAAACAAATAACTAAACAACAACAAATTCATAAGATATTTATCCTAACGGCGTTTGAAACCGCCACCGAAACCTCCCAAACCGCCGCCAAAACCACCACCGTATCCACCACCATATGCTCCTCCGTACGACGAATAGCTTTCATATCCACCGTAACCGCCGCCATATCCACCATATCCTCCTCCAAAACCACCAAACCCGCCGCCACCGAGACCTCCCTTCCAGCCGTGCTTGAAGGGCTTAGGATATGGAACTGCCACTGGAACGGGCACAGGCTGAGGCACTGCAACTGGAACTGGCACGGGCTGAGGCACGGGAATCGGCTGAGGTACAGGAATTGGTTGTGCCACAGGATAGGGCAAAGGATAACCTACTCCATAGCCACCTCCGAATTTTTTACCACCTCCAAAGCCATGTCCCTCGCTTAAGGCTAGGCAGACTAGCAGCATCAGTGCTGTGATGGATCCCTGGAATAACACATCTTTACTGCGGCTCATGAAACTTTAAGTTTAAAGCTTACCGTGCTTATCTTCATGTTGTCGGAAACTTCTAAACATCGACAGTTGCGAGGTGTCTCTTTTATAGCAATCTGTGTTACTTCCTGTATTTCCTTTTTGCAGCGAGTTCAAAGAACTTTTCAAAATAAAAATAAAGCCCGCCTAACCAGTTTATGACTAGTCAAAGTTATAAATATTTAAATTGACTTAGTTAATCGCAGCGACTATTGCCAAAAATATAACAAATCGTGTGAAAATCATTGAAAGCGTTCAAATCGCGGGTTTAAGGTCGTCATCTAGTTCCGGGCCTATGTGGGCGTAAGGTCTTAGAATCTTGTTATATAAACTGAAGCATCTTCAAAACAGACAAGCAGTCAAGATCAACACACAATACAAACATGATGAAGATAAGCTGTACTGTAAGTAGCTCCAACTATTGACCAGTCCCAAATAATATTTAATCGATTATTTATTTCAATAGTTCTTAGTGCTGACTCTGCTCGGCAGCAGTTACGCCCAATATCAATATCCAGGAGCAGGTGCAGCAGGAACTGGAGCTGGAGCATCCACCTCTTCAGTTGGCACACCTGGTGGTGTTGATAATCGCATCATAGGTCTCAATGGACTACTTGGCGGAGCTGGAGGAGGTGGAGGCGGTGGACCCTTTGGTGGTTTATTCAGCAATCTTTTGGGTGGCTTTCTAGGTGGTGGTAACAATGCTGCTCGTCCAGCCTACGGACAAGGCTATCCATCTCAGTTCCCAGCCTATGGCGGCGGTTATCCAGGCGGTTTTCCAGGTGGTTATCCAGGCGGATATGGTGGTGGATTCGGTGGATACGGCGGCGCTCTTGGCACTGGCTACGCAGGCGGTCTCCCGGGCAACAACTTTGGCGGAGCTTATGGTCCAGGTTATGGCAACTACTACGGTTAAGCTGTTTCCTGGCTCGCTCTACAACAGAGCATAAAAAGTATTATTTAATTGATTTATTGTTATCAATTTGTAGCTATAGTTTTGTTGACCATTAAAAATACTCCACATAAACATAAAACATAGAAAATCAGAGCCGCTTTGACTTTTTGACATTTTGCCAACGATTTCTCACAAGGGGATGTAGCTCAGATGGTAGAGCGCTCGCTTAGCATGTGAGAGGTACGGGGATCGATGCCCCGCATCTCCAAAGGTGATTTCTTTTTTTTAAATGTGCAATATTTGCCATATTTTTCTTAACAATTGATGACAACGGCTGATTAAAAGTTTAACACTTTTATTTTTAATTAATTTGTGTTGTTTGCGCTGGCTAGGTATAAGTATGAAAATGGCTCAGCGAACGGTATGCGGCTCAATGGTCTAGGGGTATGATTCTCGCTTTGGGTGCGAGAGGTCCCGGGTTCAAATCCCGGTTGAGCCCGTCGTAACTATTTTTTGTTGCCTTTTAAAATTTATTTGATAATAAGTTTCAAATAGAAAGTGATACAAATTATAAGAAATTTAATTATTTTATTGAGACTGTAAGGAGTACTAATGTAGAATATATTTTATTTATTTATAACTTAGGTAGTCGATTGGTTTGTTCATTTTTATGAGATTGAATATGATAATTAAGTGCTACTGACCTTTACATATTTGGTAAGAAGTCTTTTATAGGTTAGTGTGCATTTAAAATATACAAAAAAATAAAGAAAACTCTCTGGAGATGCGGGGCATCGATCCCCGTACCTCTCACATGCTAAGCGAGCGCTCTACCATCTGAGCTACATCCCCGTTGTGGCCTACCGCAACTATTGAGTCTTTTGTGAATGACATGGCTGCTTTTGGGCATTCGAGGTAACTACAGGTTTTATTTAGTTTATAAATATTACTAGTACTCGTTAAAAGTAAAAATTAATTAAATGAGAAAATTAGAAAATAAATAAATTAATAGTAATAAATAAAAAATGATTTGCTATAAATTTACTACTTACATATAGTCAAAGTTTTAAGTTTTCAATATCGAGCACACTTTGCTGTCACTATTTGAATGTCTGTTTCAATTTGATAAGAAATGGACGACGGCAACCCGACAACTTGAATAAACTTATGCATTTAATTTCCGTTTCCGGTCAGTGAAAGTTACCTAAAAGAAAGCACAACAACAACAACAACAACACCTGCTGAGCATGTGGAACTCGGACCTGGACATTAACTCGTACCCACTTTGAAGCTGCCATTGTTGTCATAGCACAAACACAAATAAAAGCGCGGGCAATTGCATGTATGGAGAAGAGGAAGCAAAGAACTGAAGAGACTTTGCTCCTGGATATGAATGTGGTCCCATTCCGAAACCAATTGCTCATCAGCCGTTACTATCTCTGGGCTCTGGACTTTCACACTTGTGTTTATACAACTGTCGCTCGCTTGGCGTTCTCGTATTTGTTTGGCTCCCACGCTCCCTGCCCATCTGCCCATTTGTCCGTTTGTCCGTCTGTCGTGGAGCTCTATTATTATTTTCACAAGTTATATAAAAATAATAACAGAAGTGGATAGGGTAAATAGGAAGGAGCGAGGACTGAAGCTGACCGTAGCATCCATGGCCATCATCCATTATGCTGGCGGGCATTTATTTGCCAAACAATTCAACAGCGTGTTGGGTCTACGTCTGCTCCTTGGCTCCAGCTTCAACCACTTCATCAGCTTCATCCAGTATCTCTACAGTACTCAGCATCAGCATCTGCATCAGCTTCAATATCAGCAACGACGTCTGGAGCTATCTTATGGTTTATGATGGAATCAAAACAAATGCCAGCGTTTCGCTTGCTTCTGATGAGTTTGTTTATGCAGATTGGTTTGGACTTTTTCGGCGTTAATGGATAAATGCTCATGTGTGTGTGTGTGTGTGTGTACATACATATTTACACAATTACATACATGGGTATGTACATAAGTATGTGATTGAAAGTTCTACTTCTCAGCACTTTGGCCCTCATTTTCATGCACATTTTTACACATAACCCTTTTAGGGTACTTTCAATTTTCGGGTATAACTGCTTTAGCATTAAGTTTGCAGCCTTAAAGAAAATGTATTTAAATCAAAATAGAAATGAAATCATCTTTTTTTCTATTTTAAAAACTTGTAGAAATAAGACCTCAATTAAGACACTTGCAGAATCTTAAGAGTTCTATTTTCTCAACTTTTTATGTTTCTTTCAAATTTCGACAGATAAATAAGAAGTATTATAATAATAAACCTTTAACTAAAATACTTTTTGAACCTTATATAACAAATTTCACTGCAGGAATTAAAAAACTTATTAATAAATAAATTCTTCGAAAGAAACAAATGTTAGAGTAGATAATATAATATTTTTGTTGAAGACTTTACATTTTTTAACATTTTTTACTTATAATTATTATTGCTATTAACAAGTTAGAGTATTTCAGTTTTGTTTTAACCCCAAAGAAGTTGAATTTCTTGTGCGTTTTTCGGTTAGCTTTTTTGTTGCACGCTTTTCAATTAAAATTGTATTGTTTTCTTTTACTTTGTCTGCGTTGTTTACTTAGGCGACTCTCTGCTTAGCCAAGGGCGCAGGACAACGAGTTGGGACCACAGGCAGGAAGAGGAACTCGAGCCGGAATTGATGCAGATCCAAATCCAAAGCTACTGGCGATTGCTTGAGGCGGTAATGTTGCTGGTGGCAAAGCCATGGGCGGAGGCATTGGGGGAAGATGAGGTGGAGGTGGAGGCGGAGGTGGAGGAGGCGGAGGGGGTATCAGAGGTGTGGGTTGTCGAAGTGGACCAAAGAAACCTGAGCCATATGGAGGCATAGGTCCAGAGTTGGCACTATTTTGATCCGTCTGATAGATATATACATTGCTGTTGCCCTGCGCCTGTTGTTGTTGTTGTTGTTGCTGTTGTTGTAAAGGCGTGGCATAGTAGGCGGGATAGAAGCCAGGCTGTGCCCCAATGGCAGCTGGATTACAGCCAAAGGACGGACAATTGTAATAACCATTGATGGGAAAAGCAGGACCAGCATAGAGCGGAGCAGAATTATGGAAAGCTAACCAACGATCACGCCAACGTCGAAATAAAGTTCCCAAAAAAAGAACGATCGCCCATCAAAGTTCTCCGGTTGCAAGTCCTCCTGATCATCCTGTTGAAAGTCCGCACGGCTGTTGCCCGCAAGGAGCAACATTAGCAGCAGAATCTGCCAGAGAAATGTTTAATAAAAAATTGGTTATATATAAGATATCTTGAAGAGAATATATATGTATACAATATCACTTACAACTGTAGACATTTTGGCAACTGCGCGCTTTGGAGTCTCTTGCTGAACTGCGCCCATCTTTCTTTACATGTGCCCCAATCTGTGGCACCTCTTGAGATGAGATTAATGAGGCCTATAATTAAATTGGAGTAGCCGTTGCTTAAGCCATCGCTGCTCTTGTAAATTGTAATAGTTGCCTCAGCGAAGCGTGCAACATTTAAGTTACATTGTGGCAACATATTAATTTGCATGATACTTGACATTGTAAGTTTCAGACGTAATTGGCCAAAGACACCTTTAATTATCTATTTATTTTAAACTAAACAAAAGTTATAAGTTTATATTAAAGTAAAATTACAGTAAAATTAAAATTTTAATACTTAGAAAACAGCTTCGCTTTTAAAAATACAAAAATAACAAATAGGTGTGAATATACAGGTAATAAATAAATTATAAAAAGCGTCTACTTTAAGTTAATTTTGGCAGTAAAATTTTAGTATGCAACGCCTTTCATGATCTAGAAATTTTAGTTCTTTTATTGTAACCCAGAATTCTAGATGCTTCTTTAATGAATTCCGCTTTTAATAAGCCAGCTTTAAATACTAGAATCTATTTCTAATCCGTTTTTTACCATATTTTCTAGATATATTTTATTTTTTAAGTTTCCTCAGTTATCTCAAGTTTTCTTTACCTTTCAGGTGACACTGCTAACAATAAGTAGGTTTAAAGTTCGATTCCTCCAGTTTCCAGTTTCTCTGGTGGTGGCACGTGTCAGCCATTATTCATTAATAAAGAACAACAACAACAACTTATAAAAGAAAAGCGGGAAAAACTTGGCTTGCTTTTGACTTTTGTTGCCTGATTTTCTTGGCCGCCTCAAAAAGCAGGCAAAAATGTTTTTGAGTTATGGGCAGTGCGTGCCAGGTGTACTAAAAGCAACTCAAGAGAGACTGAATACCAATAGATTTTGACGTGGTAAATACTCTATAATTTTGATAATAAGTGTCTTTAAATTTTTTCCACATATAAGTAATTCTTTCAACCTTTTAACTATTAAGAATTGACTTAAGTTTAACTAAATTATTGTAAGTCTTACATCAATTCATCATGCCCTACTCATTTTTCTGCGTTACAGGGTATAAACAGGTGACAACAATCAGTTGAATATTATGTCCTGTGTCTGGCAAAACAAAAACAAAAACAGGAACCAAATGCTGTGAAAATTCACGCGCCGATGAAAATTTCGCACGTTTTTATGGCTCTGACCCCCGGGGCCGAATCTGAGAAATGGTTTCATAGATTAGCTGCTGTCCTAAAAAAGGGAAGCCATGGAACAAGTTTGATTTCAGTGGTAAGTTTTACATTTAATTAAAAAAATATGCAAAGTCAACAGAAAACTAAAATGAAATTACGTACATAGAGAGATTCTCCCTCTCCCTCTCTCTCTTTGACTTTATCTATCTCTTGGTCTTTTCATAAACTTTGTTGCCATAAAAACAATAAAAACCGCAATCCTCCCCAAACTTTGCCATTGTTATCGAAACAAGCAGCCAAAACTCAAATGGACAATGGTCGAGCGTCGAGCTACGAGCTTTGAGCGTCCTTTTTTTACGACAAAGCTAAATCCGGCGGAACCACATAAATTATGTTAATGCTTATGGTATGTACACGCCCACCATGTGTGAGAGTGTAGTGGGTGTCCTGTCCTGTCCAGGATAATCAAAAAAATACACAGCAACACGACGACATTGTGTGCCCAAATGACATTTGTTTAGTCCTCTGACCATATAAAGTCTCCACTTACTTCCTTTCTTACTCCTTACTCCTTGTTGCTCGATAGTTTTTGTCCTCAATTGAGAAAATTGCTGACAATTGCTAAAAACTATTTGGTTTGAGTTTTGCCGAAGGGAAACTCACTCCATCATTCCAGCACTTCCTTTAGTTGGAACAGAAAACTACACGGTCTGCAGGCGTGGCAATTACATACAGCATCTGTCAGTGGACTATTTGCAGACAGTGTTGTAAATGATATATGTACGGATTGAAGGTCCTGCAATTGAGGTTATGGTACGCTGAGATGCCCAGCTAGCCAGTATGGTCAGAAATTTGAGAGTTTCTGTTAGAAAGATCTGACAAATTAAAATAAAAGTAGAAATAAAAATTAAATTCTCAGAAAACTAGCAATTCTCACCTAGATCATACATAAGCCCCCGATTCGATTATATAATTAGGACATGTAATAATTTTTGATATATCTAAGTACTTCTAAAATATCAGCATAAACACCACATAATCAGCTAGTAAGTGTATAAGTAATCAAGCTGTAAGCCCTTCGAGCCATTGAAGTTAACATGACCAGTTAGCAAGAGTCGAATAATAATGTTCATGAGGAAATTAGAAAAGGACATTGCTGTATCCGAGAAACAAAGGACGACACAGCAACCACATAAAAGGAAGGACATTGGAAATTAAATCCATAAAAATGATTATACGATATGACATGCATACTTACTATATACATACATATAACTACGAGTACATAAAAGCATTGTGGATATTGTCAAAAGTTGAGGCTTACATATTATTTTAACTGTTGTGCTGATTATGTGGGTAATTCTCCTTCTCCGCCCATTGGAATTATCTGGCTTGTGCGTTTGAGTATAAAAAGTAAAGATAAGCCGACGACTGCAAATAAATCGAAACAAATAAAGTTGCTGCTGGCTAATTGCAACCTACGTCCCCCAGGAGAAAGAACTGACTGGACGTTGACGACGATATGTGATACATTTGCAAAGCAAATGGATGTTGGTCTCTGGCCTCAACCCAACTGGACAGTGGACAGTAGACAGTGGACAGTCAGCATCCATGCAACATGCTGTCGAACATATCCGTCGTTCAACTCCGTCGGCATCCGTTAGGCAATGTCCTTTCTGCAAGGACAGGACAACAGGTGGCAACTGGGAAAATGTTGTGGGAGGCTGTGTGTGGGTCGATATACTGCATGTTGATACCTATGAAGGCGCTATTTATGGCATGCAAACTTTCTGTCAGCTGTCATCAGTGCAGACGGGTGAGAATGGGAATGACAGCTACACTCTAGCAAAAGTATATACAATGCTCTTTAGGCCTAGTCTGTATTTCTAAAATGTGCACAAAAAATAAATAACAGAATTTATGCATCAAGCAATGCAAAGGCCCCGGCGAGATTCGAACTCACGATCTCCTGTTTACTAGACAGGCGCTTTAACCAACTAAGCCACGGCGCCAGTTATAAGGGCAGCGGAAATTACAAAATATTTATGCTGTTCAAAAATTAAATCAGAATTTGTTCTAAATTGGAATTCTTTTCATAAGAAACAGAAGAAGCTTAATTTAAGTAATTTAATTAATTTTAAATAGGTCAACATTTTTCGACTTTAACTACTTCGACTATACGTTTTTAAAAACTGTTCCCATCTTAAATATTCTATATTTATTTATCTTCAAAAGATCTTTCATTCACAATATAATTTACTATTAATTCTTTTACAAAGAAGTAAAAAGGGCAAGTCATCGAAGAGGAAACTAAACAGACTGATATAAGACCCTTCATTAGAATAATAATATAAATATTGATTATTTTGACTGATTTTAATTAATAAATTAGCAATATAAAAAAGGTTAAAATAATTTTCAATTTAAAAAGATTTTCGCTGCTCTCGGCAGCTAGGCCCCGGCGAGATTCGAACTCACGATCTCCTGTTTACTAGACAGGCGCTTTAACCAACTAAGCCACGGCGCCATTTGCGCGGCGCTTGCTTAAGCAACTATAAACGTTCCAGGGCATGAACATTAAATAAATTGTGTAAATCACAGAATTGTGGATAAAATTAAAATATATTTCACCATAATATTCATAGTGTACTTAAAAATAAAACAACTAAAAATAAAAATATGAAATATATACTGCTTGAATAATTTATATGTATGCTGCTTAAATACTGATTGTGAGTAAGCACTTCTCTACATTTATCTTTATTATATTTCTTTGTTTAATCTGCAAATAGTATGAGGGGACTTTTCAGTGTCTTTTATTAAATGAAATGAGTGTCAAGCGAGTGATTTTCATAGATGGGGAAGCACACACATACTATAATGTATGAGTGAGCATCCATAGTATTACTCAAGACGGGAATGTACCCAGCCTGTGGTCATATATATCAAGTGGTATATAAAGCGAAATGCAGTTCTAGCGACAATCAGAATCAAAATCGTTGTTTCAGCATCAACAGTAACCAAGAAAAACATTTCCAATGGACTGTCATTCGAGCGGAGATCCAAAAACCGGAGCAGCATCTGTCAGGTGCGGAGTGATGACCGGGGATGAGCAGGCAAATGCACGGGCCGGGGTTTTTGCAACGACCAACAGCAGTGCCGGACCCGTTACAAAGGGCGTATATGGAGCAGTTAACGCGTAAGTGAAAATTTATAAATCTTGCCAAAAGGAATGAAACTAAATACTAAATACGATTCACAGCAATGGCCATAGCCTCTCGTTGCAACATGGACACACGGAAGGATTTGGTAGCAGCACCACAGCCGCAGCTCAGGCAAATCTTTTCAAGAACAATCAGGCTGCAATAAATGCCACTGCTCATCACACTCATACCCGTACTCATGATCAATTCGGAGGTGGACTTAATATGCAGACCGCTGGTGGCCACTCAGCTGCCCTGGGAGTGAATCATATACCACAATTTAATATGACCACTATGCAGGCTAGTGGCAGGGCCAATCTACTGACATCTCCCAGTGGCAATCTTAATTTGGATGCCACAGCAAATGCCACACGCCACATGAGCGGACCATTTAGAGGCAAATCCGATATTGGTGGGGGACTTAACTTGAATTATAGATTTAAGTAGATCAAAAAACAATCAATAATTATTAAAGCTGTGTTTGTAAAATATCAATAAACAAAACTTACAGAATATTAACATTACATAAATATGCGGAAATAGAGTTTTGCAGAAATAGATCATTTCAGAATTTGGTATATTATAAAGGAAATTAAAGAACTTTCAAGTTTATGTATGTGTATATATTTTTACATACTTGTTTTACAGATACTAATTGTATTTTCTGACTATCTGGAATCAACAGTTAAATTGACATGAGCTGGTTGTGTAATCGGAAATGTTTCCACAATTACATCTAATAGCAGTCTCGGAACACTTTCAATTAAAATTAGATTATTTTAATTGATATCTGCATTATATTGTCAACTATATCAACATTAATTTCTCTAAATCAGTATTCATCGGAGTTCGAGAACATTAACATAGTAAAATGATTTGGCGGTCAATTGTTTTCGGATCAGTGTTGTATCTAAGTTTTAGCTATGCTACATATGTAAGTTCTATCCTAAAAGATATTCTGTATTCAATTTTGTCCTCACTTTAGCGATCTTGGAACTATGAATTACTCTCCGCAACCGCAACATCATCGGATGAAAATCTTTTGAATGTCAGTATGCAAGTTGATCGTATTTCATTCAGTGAATCGGGAGTTTCAGCAACATTTGATTGGAAATATGACACCGATGAAAGTTCTACGGTCAGTAATGTAAATTTTAAAAATGTTTTCATTAGAAATAATACTCGTATTTCATTCTAATACAGGTTGAAATGTTTATTTTTCGTTCCGTCAGCGGCAGAGATGACGACTATAATGAGACTCCCTATAAAATTCGAAAGCAAAAATTTGCAGATTTCATTGACGACTATTACATGGATTTCATCTATGCGAATCTCGGTGAATGCTCGAACTTACCACGGTTCAAAGGAAAATTTGTGGCACCATGGCCAAAGGGAACTTATATACTTCGCAGCTGTAAACTCACCGGTGCTGGCTTTCCGCATATCTTACCTTCAGGATACTATAAACTGTGGTTGCAGATTAAAGGACCTGTGGAAATAAATAGTGTCTTAGTTCTACGGGTGTCAGCAAAGCAAATTTGACGTCGAATTTGTATACCCCTAAAATAATGTAAAGCAATAACAAAGGCGTAGCTGACCTCATAAAGAATAAAACTGAATTTTCATAATGTTATCCTCAAAACTTAATTTTTGTGCATTTTAAGATTCCTGGCTTAAGTTTAAGAAATATTGGAATAATTTTCTTGGAATAAATTCAATATCCTCAAAAATATTGTAAGACTGGTTAATGATTGTTTGCTCTTCATATTTGATTTATTTGAATATCACAATATGGAAATTGCATGAAATGCATATTAGATAAATTTTGGTGTTATCTTCATTGTTGCTGTAATTTTAAGTTCAGCTTGTCCAATAACTTTGAACTCCAATTTGTAGTAGCCAATTGGTGCTAGTTCTGGATACCCGTCGCCTGAGGGCAAACATTGGGTAAAAATATATGTATTCTTGTTCCATTTCGGCACAACGGGTTCTTCGAAAGCTGGCAAGTTCGAGCATGATCCAAAATCGGAGTAGAATAATTTCATGTAGTACTTTTCGAGGAACTCGTAGAAGGATATCTTTGGTATATTGTAGGGTGTGCTGTGATAGTCCTCATCTCTGCCACTTTGGCAGGTTTCTATATTCATTTCGGTCTATTTCAAATTCAAATTCAAATATTAAGCATTAAACTTATGTAATAAAATCGCTTACTCACCATGGTATTCTCATCAACATCAAAGTTCCAATCAATAACTGCCGAGATTGTTTGCACTCCCAATGCTTTGCTTTCAGTTTTCAAGCTGACATTCAGTAGATTCTCATTCGAGGACGAACCGCTTGCGAAAAGAATTTCAAAGTTCCAATTGCGCTGTTTTAAGGATAACGATAAGTTGATGGAATCCTTTTTGATTCAACTTACCTTTCCAGTACAGAAGACGCACAGATGTAAAACTATGACTGAGGCAATCAAAAGTGAATTCATTATTCTGATAGAAGATTCAGATGAATACAGACAGATTTCGACCATTTACTTTGTTTAATATACCTGAAATTTTATCTTGAAGTGACATGCAATCATCCAATTACATTTGAAAATTGCTTAGAAAGCACTGTTAGCTTTATCTGATAATTGTTATACATATATTTGAATTTAGATAAATTTTCACAATCAAAATAGCAATTTTAGAACATTTTCTTTAATTACTTCAGTTCAGTTCTTTATCTGATGTATTCAACATCCAATCATCAATCAAATTTGTCACTAGCGTGAACTACCGTCCACAGAGTGGTAAATGGGGGGCAAAGTTTTTCACGTTTGATGATATATGTAAGTCTTATCGGATTTATTTTGAGCTAACGTTAATTACTATATTTAATTATGAATCACTAGAGATGCATGTTTTCCACCAGATAAGTAAAGACATTTTGAACATCACGAAGTGTAGTAAATGTCATCATGAGATTAAAAAATCTTTAGAAGCTTTATAATTTAGATTATATCCGAAAATCCTACATGATTTCTGTCATCATGAGATTACAAAACCTATAGTACCATCATAACTTAGAATTTTTGCTAAAAACCAACACGATTTCTGTCATTAGAAGATTATAAAATATAGATTATATCCTTAGCTTACTTTCTATGATATCTTTGTTTGATTTTTTACTATATGTAACTATATAAACTTAACAAATCTCGCATAATATGAAATCGAAAGCTAAAGAAACGATATGAGTATGAATTGGCATTTAAGACCCGTCAATTTGTGGTTCCCCCAAAAGCAGCAGAATCCTAGTACCGTCTTCTGTCTACTGTCTACCCGTAATGGGCCCAACAGCACAACGTTAAGTGCCATAAAAATAATTCAAAATAAATTGCTTTACATAAAAATTGGTTCACATTTTGGGCGAAGGGAAAAGCGCAACTGTTTTATAAGGTGTATAATTTGGCCATAATAATGCGCATCACACACACACACACACAAACATTACACATATATATGTAAACTCACATAGACTGGGTAGGTTATTAATTTGAGCATCGGATTTAGCCCGGTCGCCGTCGAAATACATAAATAACACCATTTTATACGAAATACTTTGCATATTTCTTGGCGCCACACAACTAAGCCATAAAAGTGACACAATTTTTTTTTGGTAAGTACGACGATGGCAAAGTCAAGAAGCCCGTCGAGTCATGTCAGCTGCGGATTCCTAAGCTTAAGCCACAGGTAAATTTTCACTTTGATTGGCCACAATGAAAGATGCCAAGTCAATATATTGGCCAAGTTGCACTATGGGGTCTTTTTCTGCTATTTTGAAACAAGGTCGATTTTCAAAGGTATTCTAATTAACAAGCATAGATATTGTGTGATTAAAGCAATCTGTGAGTTTGATTGAGATAGCTTAAAAAGCAATAAAGTTGTTCATTGTAATAGAGTGATATGGTCGTCTGATACTCACAGTATGTAATATATAGAACAAAATACATAGTCCATGAGTTCGGTTGCAATAGTTTGAAAAACAAAAAAAAAAGTTAATACGAAACCATTTTGAACTACGAGCCCCATTTGTGCCCCTTCAAGTTGGGATTTCGCAAAACGTCGTCTTATTGCACAATAATAATATCTTAGATAAGTTGTTGTAAAATGTCAGTCTCCAGGTTTTACCATTTCAACTCAGTTTTATTTATGACACATACACATTCTATATAGATATTCTTCACACTAAACGATTTGTGTATTGTTTAAAGTAATTTCAATAAAATTAGACATCAATATCAATCAATCAGATATCAATTCCAAAACTGGAAACTCGGCAAAAAAATAAGGTGTTCCCTTCTTGATTTATTAATGAATTCCAAAAAAAAATTCAATATATATAGCCCATAGTGAGTTGGCTCAGTGAGTCTGCAGAATAAATGCCCTGTAATGATATCTAATCCAGCTCATAATCGGCTTGCCACTTCAAACACGCAATGACTTTGTTATGCAAATTATACAACTTCAAGATAAACAAGCTTTAAGCACCTTTGAAATGACCGCAAAATGTGAAGCAAAAAATGCTTTCATTTGAATACGAACCAAACAGATGTAAAAAGGGCATCTTAAGGGCTACTATTAGAAGACATTTTCAGCTAGTTTAAAAAACGGTCAAAAAAGAAATATTGATTTATTTTGATTATTTATATACCATCATTGTAAATTAGATACCTTATTTCCAACACTGCAGAATATACATATTTAACTAATTACTTATTATACCTACTATTAAATTTTCACTGACTATCTGGATTAAATTTTAGAATTGACATGAGCTGGACGTGTAATCCGAAATGTTTCGGGAAACAGATATATCTAACAACCGTATCGGAGCACTTTCATTTAAAATACAATCATTTAATTTGATATCTGCTTTATATTGGGATCTAAGTATATATATAATTAACTTCGCTAAGTACATCAGTATTCATCTGAGTTCATAACATAGTAAAATGATTTGGCGCTCAATTGTCTTCGGTTCAGTTTTGTATCTAAGTGTTAGCTATGCTACAAAGGTAAGTTCTATCCTGAAAAATAATCATTATTCAATTTTATCCTGACATTAGATATCTTGGAACTTTGAATTACTCTCCGCAACCGCAACATCATCGGATGAAAATCTGTTGAATGTCAGTATGAAAATTGATCGTATTTCATTCAGCGAATCGGGTGTTTCTGCAACATTTGATTGGAAATTTGACACCGATGATAATACTACGGTCAGTTGTGTAAAGTAAATGCAATTATTTGAAAAAATATTTTCATTCAATACAGGTTGAAATGCTTCTCTTTCACTCCGTCAGCGGCAGAGATGACGACTACCAAGAAACACTTTACAAAATTCCAAAGGAAACAATAGGAAATTTCATCGATAATTATTACATGGATTTTGCCTATTCGAATCTCCAAGATTGCTCGAACTTACCGAAATTTCATGGGAAATTTGTTGGACCATTTCCAAGAGGAATTTATATACTTCGTAGTTGTAAGCTCACCGGTGATGGCTTTCCCTATTTCTTACCTATTGGGTACTATAAAATTCAGTTGCGAATATGTTCCCAAGTCGAGATCAATATTGTCGGCGTTTCAAAAGTGACTCCAAAGACCATTTAATAGAATATTTTTCTATAAACATTCTATAATAAAATTTTGTTCTATAAGTGTTACCTGAAGTGCACTTCAAATTCAAATATTTTTTATATTTCTCACCTCAAACAACGTTGAAATTTCTTTGTGAAATTTGTTTAATAAACGTTTTAAGCAAGAATTTTTTAAAGGCATACAAACTCAGTAAAGAAAGGTAATAATAATATTAAGAAAATAAATTTTTAATTTCCGGCCTTAAAGAAAGATAATAAAGATAGATATATTAAATATTGATCAAACCATATTAGAATAAAATGATATTCAATTTAGCAATATTAGCAATTAGTTTAAAAGTAACGACGAGTTGACAAAATAATTACAGAGATTAAATAACGGAATTGTAGTAAGTATAATAGTAATCCTTGGGAACTTTTGGCGAACACTTTCGTGATACGCGTCTAATTGTAAGAGGATTATCAACAAAATATCAGTTTTCCGTTTTGTAACAGAGTATGAAATGAAAGATCGATTTATTTTGATAATTACTTGTTCTAAAATTATCTTATTAGGATCTAATAATTATCCCAACAGTTAAATGTTCACTGATCATCTGAATAAAATTTTTGAATTGACATGAGCTGGATGTGTAATGGGAAATGTTTCGAGAGATATTAACAACATCAAAACAATCACAATTAAAATTAAATTTGACATCTGCATTATATTGTGATCTATGTATATAAGCACCTCATTTCCCTAAGCACAATAGTATTCATCTTCTTCGAAATGATTTGGGAGTCAATTGTCTTTGGATCAGTGTTTTATCTAAGTGTTAGCTATGCTACAATGGTAAGTTCTATCCTAAATGATATTTAATACTAAATTTTGTCCTCACTTTAGCGATCTTGGAAATTTGAATTACTCTCTTCAACCGCTACATCATCGGATGAAAATCTGTTGAATGTCAGTATGAAAGTTGATCGTCTTTCGTTCAGTGAATCGGGAGTTTCTGCAACATTTGATGTGAAATTTGACGCCGATGATAATACTACGGTTAGTAATGAAAAGTTAATTTTGTTATTTATGATAATTGTTTTTATTTTAATACAGGTTGAAATGCTTCTCTTTCACTCCGTCAGCGGCAGAGATGACGACTACCACCAAACACTTTATAATATTCCAAAAAAAACAATTGCATCTTTCATTGATGATTATTACATGGATTTTGCCTATCCGAATGTCAAAGATTGTTCGAACGCACCGAA
Organism: Drosophila putrida; assembly: GCA_037043535.1. Taxonomy (NCBI): domain Eukaryota; kingdom Metazoa; phylum Arthropoda; class Insecta; order Diptera; family Drosophilidae; genus Drosophila; species Drosophila putrida. The sequence goes on along the minus strand of JBAMBI010000811.1, from coordinate 693,127 downwards.
ATTTCATGGGAAATTTGTGGGACCATTTCCAAGAGGAACTTATATACTTCGTAGTTGTAAGCTCACCGGTGATGGCTTACCCTATTTCTTACCTACTGGGTACTATAAACTTCAAGTGCGTATATGTTCCCAAGTCGAGTTGAATGTTGTCGGCGTTTCAAAAGTGACTCCAAGGATCGTTTAATAGAATATTTTTCTATTAATATTCTATAATAAAATTGTTAAGTCACGAAAAAATCGTGATACGCATCTAATTGTAACAGGATTATCAACAAATTGTCAGTTCCCCGTTTCGGAACAGGGTTTGAAATGAAAGATTGAGTAATTAGACCCTGTACTTTAAAAAAGTACAAATGGGTCTATTACGTTTGTGCAAATGTGCGTAACAGGCAGAAGGAGGCGTGGCAGACCCCATAAAGTATATATATTCTTGATCAGCATCAACAGCCGAGTCGATTTAGCCATGTCCGTCTGTCTGTCTGTCCCTTTTTTGAGTTCCTAGATCTCAGAGACTATAAGAGCTAGAGACACCAAATTTGGCATGAATGTACATCTATATTTTGCATTGAGCAAGTTTGTTTTAGATTTTTGCCACGCCCTCCTCCGCCCTTTCAAATTAAAATACAAAATTTCCAAGTCGAATTAAAGGAGCACCTTTGATGCTAGCACCTTGATTTTTAGTATGTATAATACAGACTATGGTCCAAACCTATCCTGCAAATTTCATCTAAATCGGATGATAAACGCGGAAATTGTTCAACTCACAATGTTACGGGCAAAATCAACTGATATCTTAGTAGTGGCGCCATCTATGGAATTTTTTTGTAACAGAAACAATCTGTAGTGATTGCATTGCACTCAAAAAGTACAGGGTCTCCTACTGTCGAGCTTGCTCCACCGTAGCTTAATGCATTTTTTAAATTATTTCTTGTTTCATAATTATTTTATTAGGATCTAATAATTATTTCAACTGTTAAATGTTCACTGATCATCTGAATAAAATTTTTGAATTGACATGAGCTGGATGTGTAATCGGAAATGTTTCGAGAGATATTAACAACATCAAAACAATCACAATTAAAATTAAATTTGACATCTGCATTATATTGTGATCTATGTATATAAGCACGTCATTTCTCTAGGTACAACAGTATTCATCTGAGTTCAGGACATTAACATAGTGAAATGATTTGGCGATCAACTGTCTTCGGATCGTTGTTGTATCTTAGTGTTAGCTGTTCTACAAAGGTAAGTTCTATCCTAAAAGATATTCAGTATTCAATTTTATCCTTACATTAGCGATCTTGGAACGCTGAATTACTTACGGTAGACGCTACATCATCGGATGAAAATCTACTGAATGTCAGTATGAAAATTGATCGTCTTTCGTTCAGTGAATCGGGTTTTTCTGCAACAATTGAATGGAAATTTGACACCGATGAAAATACTACGGTTAGTAATGAAAAGTTAATTTTGTTATTTATGATATTTTTTTTTACTTTAATACAGTTTGAAATGTTACTTTTCCATTCTGTCAGCGGCAGAGATAACGACTATAATGAGACTCCCTACAAAATTCGAAAGCAAAAATTATCAGATATCATTGACAACTATTACATGGATTTCATCTATGCGAATATCGGTGAATGCTCGAACTTACCACGGTTCAAAGGAAAATTTGTGGCACCATTTCCAAAGGAAACTTACATATTTCGCAGTTGTAAGCTCACAGGTGAAGGGTTTCCCTATTTCTTACCTTCAGGGTACTATAAAATGTCGATTCAAATACTTTCCCCAGTCGAGTTTATTATTGCCGGCACTACAAAAGTGACTCAAAAACTCAATTGGTAGATTATTTTTTCTGTGAATATTCTATAATAAAGTTGTTAAATCACGAACAGAATCAACGGTTTTTTTCTATAAGTTTTCCTTGAAATACACTTCAAATTTAAATATTTCTTAGATTTCTCATTGTCAGTTTAGATCACACACACAGAGATAGCATATAAGAGTTATTGAAATTATGAAGGTAAATTTAGTTTCGTTTATTTGCATTGTAAGTATTTGATTTACTTTTGATAAGACACCACATAGAATTATTTTGTTTTAAACAGTCAATAATCTTAAAGATTGAAGGTGCTCCAGTAAATAAACTGGAAAATATCTCAAACTACACAGACATTTCTAAGACGAAAACTTCTTTGACTGAAGAGGCAGATGATGATCTGCAAGTTGCGGAAAATAGACATCGTACTATGAAAGGCTTTCCAATGTTTAATAAACGTTATTACCAAGGATATTCTAAAGCTATTAAAGGACCGCAAACCTCAATAAAGATAAGTAATAACTATATTCGGAATAGAAATGTGCAATTGCCGGTTCCAAAGACAGGTAATAATAAAAGTAGTATTAAATAAAATAAGTCATTGTAATAATTAATAAACATATTAATAGGATCAACGAAGGATACGAAAGAATCAACGAAGGATACGGAAGAATCGCAAGCAGGCGTTACTCCGGGTAAGAATAAAATGATAAGCATTTTAGCAACATTAACAATTGGTTTTGAAGGTCACGCCGAGCTGACAATTTCAGTGCCAAGATTCAATACTGACATAATGGGAAACTTTGTACATAATCCCTGGGCCGTTACTTTTGGGGATTTTTTTCGGGATACCCGTTTCAATTTTGGGACACAGTACACTGTACCACGGATGATTCTTGACTCGGATCCCAGGATGGATTATTATCCATTAAAGTACGTCAAACACTGTATTTAATGTTTCAATTGATCTTCAAACAGATTAGTTGTCTCATATAGTAAAGCAAGGAGTACCGTGTGTATGGGAAGAACTTCACCATATAACAAGCCCCCGGTTAAGTCATGGCTGGGGATTCATATGTATAAGCATATTCCAACAATGCGTTTTGACAAAGAGCTCCGAAGAACTCTCTTCGAGGTGGGACATCCTGATGAGTGTCATACCTCAAAATATCTAACATTTTTAGATTATATGAATTGCGCGGTATTGCGAAACCAACGGATGGAATCCAAAATACCCGAATATCCGAAGCATCAAATAAAGCAGGAATATGATGACTGATATTCAAAGAGTATATTGTGGGTAACAGAGTGAAGGGACACATTATTTGTTTATTAATATTATAAATAATTAAACAAACTCAGATCCAATAAATACATATAATAATAAATATTATTACTGTTTCGAGCTGGTGTAATTTGTTTAATTGCAAATTTATTTATTTATTATTATTATTATATTTATTATTTAAAAAATGATTTATTTAAATAGTAGACAATAGCTCATTCAGTTAATCAGTGGTAAACACTTCAACAATTGCCATGACAACCTTTACCTAACAACCACAATACTCTGACATACAAATAACCATGGCAGGCATGTGATTATTTGAAACAAATATTATTAAACAGTTGCCTGCGGAATGAAAAAGGAGAAACAGAAATGGATTTCACATACTGTGAATTTCCCAGCACCGTGTCCGTTGACACCTTCCAGGCCTATTTCAATCCCAAGGATGTCAAGCTGCCCAAAGTCAACAGTAAATCATTGAGCCACCAGATTCAAACTGAACCCGCCATCGAATCCCAAGTAAATGAAGCGAAAAGTCTGCGACATCTTGTCCTCGATGCCATTGTCAGCAATTGGAGCGGTAAGAAGAGAGTATCGAGTTGAGATGTATGTTATTTGATTTGACTATTGAAGATGTTTTGTTTTTTGTGCAGAGTTACCACTGTACCGTCAGCTGCGACGACGAGAGGACCGTAACTATCTACTCAGCCAGCTGGATACGCAGTTACCGCTGCAGTTGCTCAGCTCTCACATCCGGGATGATTTCTTTTGGAGACGCTGCTACGAGTTGCGTTGGCGTTTGGCGCCATTACAGCCACGGGGCAGGGAAAGGAGATGGATTAACATTTACATGGAGCGACATGTGCAGGAGTTTATTGAAAATATGCAAACCGGCGACTATGAGCAGGATGGCAATGTGCAGACCGCCTTGGACATCTGTGCGACATACATAAATCAATTGGAGATAAATCTCCTTCAGCCCGCACCATCCGACAGCGAAAGCAATGGTGAGAACATCTATCAAGAACGATACTTGAATACCCTTTATGTTTACTAGGCTTTGGCTTGCTTGCCAACAGAAATGGATAGTGCCGAATTTAAAAGTGCGACAGTCCACAAAAATTTCTTTTGATATATAAAATTCAAAGTTCATAAACATTTCTAATGTTATAATACTAGTAAAAGTAATGTTTTAACCAGATCCGATTATATATAAGCTGAAAGATATCTCTAATTTGTATATGTTTTTTAGATAGATGGATAGTGCCGCTATTAAAAGTATCACAGTCCATAAATATTTATTTGGGTATAAAACTATAAAATGTAATGTTTAAGTCCTATTCGATACTAAAGGTTGTAGCTTTAAAATGGCTTATAATAATGTAATGTAATTTATTTATTTATTTCTATGATCGGCAAGTCTTTTTGACATTAGACTAAAATGATTATTGGGGATTTCCATTAGTTATATATACAAATATATGAATGTATATATTTTATTTGACATAAAACGATACATACTTAATGCTCACTCTTAGATACTGTTTAAACAAACAACTAGCACAAGTTTTTTTTAAAAAAATAAACTAAAAGAAGAAAATAATATAAATATATATTTTGAATAAAGGAAAATATTTTAGGAGCGTTGAAACGTAACCTTTGTAGTGTAAAGCGATTATAAGACTAGTATATTAAACATTTCTCTATTTTTAGCATTAACACTTATAAAAAACAGACGGACAGACGGACATGGCTATATCGACTCAGCTTCTCGCCCTGATCAAGAATATATATACTTTATGGGGTCTGCCACGCCTCCTTCTGCCTGTTACATACTTTTTTTTTAACAAACTTAATATACCCCTCAGGGTATAAAAATATATAGCATTTGAAAGTAGAGTATAATGAGTCAACCAGCCAACAACATTCCCAGATCACATTCCACTTGATTACCTGCTGAGCAATCTGCCGGACTTACGGCGACTGCGGCTGAGTTATAGTACGAAGACGGCGGGCATCAATTACCAAATAGGCTGTAACCAGTTAACACCTCGAGACATTCTGCTCCTGGCCAAGGGACTTAGCCAATGTCACGAGTTGCGCAAGTTTTGGTAAGCATGCTGTCACTAACTCTATCTCTTGATCTAACTGGAGGGATTTTCCCTTAACATTGTAGCTTACACAATACAAAACTGGCAGCATATCAGTTGAAGTTTTTGGCTCACAGTCTGGACAAGGGATGTCATCATCTGAAGGAGTTATCCTTGCTGCATTGCGCCGTGGGAGATGCAGGAATACGCAGCTTTCTCGAGACATGTGGCAAAGAATCCTTCTCAACTCTCACTGTGCTCGATCTGACCAACAATAAAATCTGTCAGTTGCCAATTCAATTTATTCATTTCATTTGTTAATTGATTTTAATTTTATTCAGCTGAGGAAGGCGCCTACACACTGAGTTGCACCTTGCGGCACGTGCCCCTGCAACGTCTCGTGTTGCGTCTAAATCCCATTCAAAGCGATGGCGCCGCTGCCATTTTCCATACTCTACAACTGATGCCTATCAGGGAACTCGATCTGGGCAGCTGTAGCATTAGTGAATCCATCACCAAGCTCTTCATGATGTTGATATGCCAGCACAAGACTTTGCTCAACATTGATCTATCCAACAATTGTCTGGGCGAGGTAAGTTCGAATAGTTAGGATCACTAAATCAAATACAATCAATCAAACCTGGCCAAAATTAAGCAGATGAAGTTAAAGAAGAAAACTTATTTTTCAAACTTTATTATTAAAGAGAAAAATAAATTTTTGTATTTAAATGAAAAAGTTGATGAAATATTTAACCTTTTATTCAAAAATCACTTATTTTGAAATTTAAAAATAAAAGTTATACTATAATTTTCAAATACATATTTTAGTTTATTTCATTTATTTAATTCACATCAATTGACAAGAGTTATTTTGAATTTCTTAGTTAAAATTAACAAATGATTTTATTTTATTACTTTTACCTCAAAAATATGTAAAATTAAACCAAAATATAGAGATTCTGTTTTAAATTTTTCCTTGGCTTACATTTGCTAGGACTTTGGCAGGCATCTGCTTAAGATAATTGGTTCCAATAAGGTTCTGGAAGAGTTGGATTTACGTAACACGGGTCTATCCCTAGAAATGCGTCGTAAATTTCGTGAGTTTCTACTGAAGAATGCGGAGCGTAAGAAATACGAGGCCTTCAAGCAACAACAACGCAACAAATTCAATGCTATAGCTAAAATATAAATAGATTCGTACGATGAATGAATCATATTTGTACAAATATTAATATCTAGTATAACATATTTGAAAGTATACTAAGTAATCCATGAGAAATGGATTTTAATGAGCAAAAGAGCATATTTAAAAATTTATTTAATTAATATAAGAAAATATAACGAAATGCATAATATAATAAGAATGGGACTCTGAACGTACTTTTATTTTTAACATATATAAATTATAATAAAGCATCTGTATATGTCTTATACTCTTTTCATCCAACGCTTTGCCGTTGTTTTCTTGACACTTTTTTCTAAAAACTAATAGCAGCACCTACATTAAGTATCCGAGGAACAACAAATTGTAACTAAAGTACAACAAATGTAGCTGGATTCGTAAAGTTTCATCGGGAAACTTTCATTAACCCTCGACCTTGTTGACTTAGTCGAACAAAAACAATGGTAACCCCAACCAAATGCCAAATACCCAAGACCCAAATACATTTAACACTCAAGCAGCCTTTTTCTAATGGCTTTTTGCCCAACAACAACAACAAAAACAACAACCAACAACAACAACAACAAAAACAACTGCAAACTAAGTGGCGCTCAGCGAAACACTTGAAAACGAGTGGGAAAAAGGTAAAAAAAAAAGTTGTTGAAAAAATAAATAAAAAGAAAACTCTCTTGACTGTTTTTGTTGCAGCTGTTGTTGCTTTTGTTGTAGTTGCTATTTATCGGTTAGTTTGTTGTTGCTTTTGGCACGCAAAGTGTTAAATTTGTTTGTGTTTTTTTTAATGGTTAATGGAGCTTTTGAAGTTAACAGCAAAGTATTAATTTAAATCATTTTCATAAGCTTTGACTTAAGTTGAGAAATAGGTATGAAACATAGATCTATAGATAGTTATATCTATAAGTCTATTTTATAAGCTCACTTTTTACTACAAAATATCAGGAAATGTATTCCAATTTACGTTGCTATTTTTCAATTAAAATCTACTTGTGTTTTTGTCTGCGGCAGCTTTTATTAATTTCTTTTTTTTTCGTTTTGACCATTTTGTGTTTATTTAGGACCTTGTTTTGTTTATCTGCGCAAATGAAAAGCAACAGCGACAAGGACTCAGATAAATAATGTACGTAACGAGATAAGAACTTGGATATGTACAAACATACATGTTTTGTATCTATATAGATAGTATAATTGTATTTGAGACTGCGAGAATTTCTCTTATTCTACTCTTGTCCCTCACCTTCATTGCTTTCTGTGCATATTTAGCAGCTCATAAATCTTCGATGGATACAGTTTTGTGATTTATAACGACGCAAGACAACAATAAAAAGTGTGCGTTTAAAAATAGGAAAAAAGAGAAAGCTTAAAAGAAAAGTAAAACAGACAGGGAGAAAGATTCCGAGTCAGCATTGTTACTAGAATCATTTATAGAAATTGTAAAAAATTATAACAATGATAAATATAATTTGGGTAAGTTGAAAATGGCAGTGATTGGAGGCTTCTTGATACTTTAAGCGATGTATCATAATAGGGTATCTATTGTAACAAAAAAGTAGAGGTTTTTTAAGACTGACGTCAAAAGCTCCTAAATTTTATTATATTTACTATATTTTACTATATTCAAGCTACTTCCATTCTGACAATTTTCTAGACTTTAAACTTTTCTTACCATCTTTAAAAATTTTTTAACTTAATTGTCATATTTTTTTGAAACAGTTGAGACAAAAACAAATCCCAAATTAATTGCAATTAAAAGCGAGTGTGGGCTTAACTGATGGGCGTGGCAATTTGTAGCGTGCCCAAAAGCGCAGCACAAAATTCTGACAGTTATCATAATTATTTATGAGAAGACTTTTGTTTTCGTTCGCATTTTTTTTTTCTTTTAGCTGTTATGGAAAATCTGGTTGGGTCAAAAGGGTTTAATGCGCCAAATGGGCAGGCAAAACTTTTCAAATTAAATTAAAAGCATGCCAAAAGGGAAAAGACAAAACAAATTTGATGAGTCAGCTGCGTGTTGAGAAACTGCAGCGTTTAAAAGTCAATAAATCAGCAACCAAATGATAAGGGTAACAGAAAATAAGAAAAGAAAATTATACAAAAACCTATAATTAATAATAAAAAGCGAATTTGACTAAAAGACTGACAGCCAAAAGATGTCTCATAAAGTGAACATTAAGAGTCCCATTAAATAGACGAAAGGAACGCGATTAAAACCGGTTGGCATTGGTTTAAATTGTATCTGTTATTGTGAAAAATCTTTCGGCTAATTATGCATTTTGTATCTGCAAGTTTGTTGCAGTGTTTCAGCTGTTTAAATTTCGGTAAAATTTAACTCATCGCATGAGCGGCTCAATGGTCTAGGGGTATGATTCTCGCTTTGGGTGCGAGAGGTCCCGGGTTCAAATCCCGGTTGAGCCCGGTTTTCAACTTTTTTGTTGTTGTAGTTTTTTTGCTGCCTTCCCAAAAGTAAATAATAATTTTATACCCAACGCTGACAATGTGACTTTATTGCCTATACAATAGATAAAAATTCAATTCAGGATTTAGCTTCCTTCTCCCCTCCAAAAAACGTTGTCTGACTTGACATTTTTATGATTATTTCACTCCTTTTGCTGTTTGCTCAATGACAAATTTACATATCCCCAGCGAGTATGGGAGTGTGTGTGGGTGTGTGTGTGTGGGTGTGTGTCTGTTACATATGACAGCCTTGGGAATTTCCAATACCAAAGACACAATCTCAATGCCAATCGTATGATGTGAGAATTGCTACAAATGCCTGTTTCTTGTTATTGTTATTGTTGTTGCTCTCCTTATAGTTGTTGTTGTTGTTTCCATCGTTGTCTAAACAATAAAGAATAATCGCTTTGGCTTGTGGGTGTTGTCGCTGGCTTTCTCTTTTTCTCCGAGTGTCTCAGCCTCTTCAAAGTTTGTTTAACCATCGACGTGCCTCGTTTTATTGCTTGTAATTTGCATGCAAGTTACGCATTGGCCAACTTTTTTCTCTCCTCTGTTTATAGCCGACTTTAAGGCGCTTAAATGGCGCATACGATGCATGGATGAGTTGTCATTTCATTTGGAAGGCAACCAACAACAATAAATGCAAAGTTTCTTTTAGTCATAAACATAAATAAGAATTGTGTTGCACATTTCAGGGAATCGCTAAATGAAAAGTTTTATTCAATTCGATTACGTATAGTTTTGACTGTAAAAGATTCCAGTTACTTAGAATGCTTAACTATAAGACTAGATAAATTATGAGGTACAGTTACAAGCAATATTATAAGAAGATCCATAAAATATAGGTTTCTTTTTCATTTCCATTTATTTACTATTTACTAATCTTATTTGAATTTGTTAGTTAAATTTAAAAGTTTTATAGACCTTTTTATCCATATTTTATTAGTAATCTAATTCATTCATTAACCTAATTTATAAAACTCCATAGATTTTACATAGATTATCCTCTTCACTCTAAATAAATAAGGTTGATTTATTAAGTATAGAAATTGTACTTATACTTTATATCTATATTCTATATTGTCATAAGATGAATTTATGAAAACATTTAATTTATTTTAATTGATTATTTAAATTGATTTCAGTGCCAAATTTTAATTTTGTTTTATATCAATTACAGCTCAAGAATCAAATAATTTTAATAATTTTTGTAAATTAAAGTAAATGAGTTTTCATAAGATAAAACATTTATATTTTAATCTAAATGAGATACTAAATAACTTTAATTGAACATTTTCAGATATGCAAATTATTTTAGAAAGTTAATTAGTTATAACTTTGATTTCCCCTTTCAATACTACACGTAATTTTAAGTTACTCTTCTGTCTTGTCATAAGATATGTATGTGAATAATAACATGGAGTTTATCTTTCGAAATTCAAAAGAGTTTTAATAATACTCGTAAATTCAAAATGAATCCTGTTGGTATTTTGCCACTGTCACTGTCACTGTCACTGTATATTAATCAGTAAACCTTTTGGCCTTACCCATTTGGCTGGACACAAGGAGTATTTGCCAATCAATTGCCGCAAACACAAATTGTCCATTTTCCTGTCGCCTGCTGTCGCCGGTGCGGAAGGAATTTTAAAATTCAAATATAAAATAAAATGCCCAATTGAAATTGGTTACAATGAACATCCTCGACAGAGACTCTGACACATTCACAATGGACCCAAGACAACTTCAGGTTCAGCTGCTGGTTGTTTTGTCTGCCATGGAAGGAGAAAGAGAAAGAGAGAGAGAAAGGTGAGAGAGAGGGAGAGGGAGGGAGAGCAACCGCAGCAAATAATATTGAAAATCCGTAGACAATTGTGTACACATTTCAGCACTTGGTGGACCCGGGAACTTAAGTTAGTTCGTTTTTTGGCCTGATAATGAAAATCAACTCAATTGGAATGGAGAGAAACTGTCCGAGATTTCGGTTTTCATTTGCATGCATTTTGCCCAAAATGGAAATTCTTTCACTTTCGTTTTTTAATAAAAACAAAAAGGGAAGGAAAGAGAAGAGAAGTTGAAGTTGTCTCAGCAAAAATGCCAATTAAATGAGCACCCACCAGCACAATGTAAAATCGGAATCTCTTTCTCTATCTCCATCTCTTTCTCTGTCTCTGACTCATTAGCACAAATCATTGTCATGCATGCTGGCGCATAAAACATATACCATATTATATCAGGCATATGACGACGAGGCCGCAAAAAGTAGGCAACAAAATAAAAAGAAAAAAAATATGCAGGCATTACAAATTATTAACATTATCGTCCTGCAGGGAGAGAGGACCCAGGGCTAAAGCCTAGATACATAATCCACTGTGGCATAAAAGCGCTACAAATGATTTTGCCTTAACACCCAACACCCAAAAACGGGACTGGCCAACAAATTGCAACAGCATCAAAAAGCAAGCAAGCAAAATCCTGGCTGTGGTCATGCTGCTAAGTGGACAAATCTACCACAAATACGAAAATCACCCTCATTATGGCCAAAAACGTAAATTCCTCGTTAAACCCTGTACTTTCAAAGTATATGGTGTCTATAAGTTTCGTCAAAAGTGTTGCGCGAAATTGTTTCTTGCTTAACTTTTGAGTTTAGCAAATGTTTGAGTTGAAAATTTCTGTAAAGATTCGGATTATAGTTTAGCTTTTACAATTTTTAACGTTAAAGATTATGTTGAGATTTTAAAGTAAAACTTTTCTGCTTAGGTCATAAGTACAATTTAAATATCATTTTGGTATCTCCAGCTCCTTTAGTCTCTTTAGTCTCTAAACAGATATACAGAAATTGATCTTAAAAGTTTTATAACGATCATACGATAAGTAAACGTGGCAGACATTTAAAAACCAAAGTGTGCTCGCGGGTGTATCTATTCCTCATAAAACAAGTACAGGGTCTTTTGCAGTCGGGACTTCTCAACTGCTCTACTAGTTATCTCTCTGTGTGTGCTTGGTACTTTTTTTTATCGCACTGACGACAAGACCACTGGGCATGTTAACAGACACTCCGTTAAATGGTCAGCCCACACAACATCAACAACAGCAACAACATCTAGTGGAGGAGGTGGATTGGTGAGGGGGAGGGGGGGTTAGAGGCGACAATGTTCACAGTTAGTTCGCTGGACCGAAGACCGCTGTCAACGTGGCTGACACTAAAGTGGTTTAAGGCGATAAGATGCCCGAGGTTTTGTGTGTGTTTGAATGCGACGGTGGATCTGTCTGTCTGTCTATCTGTCTGTCTGTCTGTTGGCATTGCCAAGTCCAAGCCTCGCGAATCTCTCTGACACATTTGGGGTTATGAGTGTGGCAAGAAGGCAGTGACATTGTCTATAGTACATGTATATATGTTTACATATGTGTAATTAATTTTATTTTATTTAGAAAATTAGCAAAAGTACTCGGTTGGGAGTATTGCTATGAAATATAAAAATACAAATATTTTAATCATTTTATTAAATTGAGATATTACAAATAAAACTTGCAGTTTGGGGCTGAGAGTGCTGCTCTAAGAGATATCGCTTAAAAATAGTATTAAAATTATATTTATTTATAAATATTTCTTAATTAATTATTAAGGATTTCATTAAAAATTGTATAGTTTTGAAAACAGTTCAGATATTATTTGATTAATTAATTGACATGTAAAATTTAAACGATAGTCAAAACTTTGATAGGCCATCGTATAAACATTAAAATCGTTTTTATTAAACAACAGTTAAATTTATTATTTATACTATCTTTCTACAAAATATATTAGTTCAATTGGAATTATTTTCGATTTTAATTATATATTTATGTATTTATATATAATTATTTTATTATTCTATTGAGTCTGTAACTAGACATAAGATAAGGTAAGCTAAAATCTTAATATCTTCAACAATATTTAATTTTTGACCTGTTTTTTACAGAATATAAAAATATTATTATTTTTTGTTTTTACACCGTACAATTTTAGAGTTGCGGAACGGAAGAGATATACAAATCTTTATCAATATAATAGAAAGATTTAAAAGCTTATAGCGATAGAAAATCTATTGATAAGTTTCCCAGTTTCAATCTCTGAGCTGATTTGACAGATTTTCTTTTTCAACTAAATAATATTAAACAATATGTTGGCATGCCTGACATTATCTAGATTCATTTTCCCCAAGAACAACAAAATTAGCAATTGAGGAAAACTCATTTAGAATGGCCACCGCAATTTCCCATTCCGATAACACAGCAGTTAACTGTAAATGACTTTGTTGCTGCTTTTAATTCCGGATCTATCGAAAACTGCTTAAGCAAGCAGAAATCAATCGATTTGCTTGCCGCAGTTATCACTCTCTCCCTCTCTCCCTCACTGTCTAATCTAGCTAGCTATCTCTTTCGTAGTCAGTGTGGCTAAAATCCAATTGCTGGACCCACAAAAATTATATGCAACGTATTGTATTGGGGGCAGTTGTTGGACTTGAACGATTTTCCATTTATTACAACTAAGTAGACACAGACAACAACAAGTGGCAGGGGAAGGCTACTTGGAAGAGGTCTTAGTCTCCACTTCTACTTCTACTTCTTGTTCTGTTTTTCTGTTTTTTTATGCTCCTTGGGTAGTTTCAGCGACTAAATGGTTTGAGCGATAAATAATGTCCGTTTGTACTTTTAAACGACTTCCTTTCATTTGTTTTGCCAGCGGAGGGAAGGTTGTGCCAGAGGTTCGGGCTGTTCAAATTGTTTCAACGCCAATACATAATGGCTGCCACGCCCCCTCCCCCTCCTGCCACTGCCATTGGAGGCAGATGGGGCTTGTGGGGCAGGAAAACAAGCCGTCAAAGATAGCAATCTTCGATTTTGCTTTCGTTCTTTCTCTTTTTTTTTAGGTTTTTTTTTGGGGGGTTTCATTTACTTCATGTTGCTGTTCAATTGATGTGTCCTGGGATAAGGCTAAAATCGAGACTCGAAATGCGCTGAAATGTGCCGTAGTTGTTATTGTTGTTGCTGTTGTTGTTTCTGTTGTTGTTGCTGTTGTTGTTGCTGTTGTTGTTGCTGTTGTTGTTGTTGCGTGGCATTGCGGCATATAAATCGTTTTATTTTGCCGAGCAACATTATTGGCGTCTGCCTGGATTGGATGACGCGTGTAGGAAATGCTATTGTTGTTAGTGTTGTATTGTTGTTGTTGTTGTTGTAGTTGTTGAGTTGTTGCTGTTGTTGTTGTTGTTATTTAAGCTGTTGTTGTGTCGCCGCGCTTGAGGTTCCTGAGAAGATAAATGGCTCACTTAGCCATCCTTGTACACATCCTGGATTGTTGCCGCCTGCCTTGCTTTGTTGCATGAATGCTAGAGGTGATGCCAAAAGGAATAAAAACAAAGACAACAACTACAACAACATCATGATAGGTGTGTGCGGTTTAACGCTTTGGGTTTAAGTTGGACACTTACAGGGGGCGTGGCTGGTACGTGCCTACGTCACATCGAGAACTGACAGTCGGTTTTTGGCTAAGACTGACAAATAAAGGTGACTTTATCGGTGGCAACTGATGGCAGGGATTACAATATACAATACAGACTAAGAGTAAGAGTAAGAGTATAAGTCAGAGCAAAAAGAAGTCTAAGAGGAGGCTGCTTATTTCTGCATCTTTCTCAGACTTCTTTTAGTTTATGTAAACTAGTTTTCTACGAAAATAATTTTTCAGCTGTCAAATTTTCACTTTGTTCGTTAGCTAAAATTAAAGCTAAGTTTTAATAAAGACAAAATTGAAATAAAAATATAGCGCTAGCCAAGTTTGGCCCGCCAAATAATGTATACCCTTTCAGAGACCTGTACTCAATATATTATATACAGATATAGTTGTCAGACTTAAACCAAATTTGACTAGGATGTATTAAAGTGTACCCAACACAAATTCTGTGAGATTGAGATATTCTAAGGAGCAACAAAGTTTCTATACTAAAGATTGATTAATGACCGATTGTTCATATGATAGCTATATGTGTGGCTAAAGATTCGATGTGAAACATTTCTAAAAACAGTTTAATTGTCTGTTTCTTATATTTGATTTATTGATCCATAATAATATAGAAATTACTTAAATCCTTATATCAGAAAAATTTCGGCGTTACTTTAGCAACAACGGTTACAGTTATTGTAGCTTTACCAATAACTTGGAACACAAATTTATAGTAGCCTCTGGGTGTAATTTCTGGATAGTTATTAGCATTTGGCAAGCATTTGTCAAAAGTGTAGACTGTCTTGTTCCACGACAGCAAAATTGGTTCTTTTAAAACAGGAATATTTGAGCAAGGACCAAAATCGGGATAGAAAAATTGCATGTAATATTTGGTAAGAAAGTCGTAGAATGATAGTTTTGGAACGTTATGGGGCACTTCAGAGTAGTCGGTCTGCCTGCCACTTTGGGAGATGTATATACGCATTTCGACCTGTTTTAAATTCAAATCTTAAAAGAATAATCCTCTTTAGAGAGTCAAGAACTCACCGTGGTTTTCTCATCAACATCAAGTTTCCAATCCATTACCATCGAGATTTTTTGTACCCCAAATGAAGTGGTTTCAAGTCTGGAACTTATATTCAATAGACTTTCATCTGAGGTTGTAGTAGCCAAGTAGACGTATTCATAGTCCCAAGTTCGCTGTTTAAATGATTATGATTAGTTATTTGTTATCCTTTTTCAATCAATTTACCTTTGCAGCACAGAAAACACACAGGTATAAAAGTATTCCTGAAGCAATCAATAGTGAATTCATTATACTGATAATGTAGAACTCTGACAAATCTCTGACGGATCTCGACTATTTAAACAGAAATATCGATTTGAAAATATCACGCAATAATCTAGTTGCATTTAAAATTGATAGAAAAGCGTTGTTAGTTTTATCTTTCAATCAAGTAATTTATAAATTAAATATTTGTACAACTTTAAAAACAGATTTAATAAGTGTAATCAACTGAAAGTTGTTATTTCTCATTTTCATAATTTTATATTGACACCATAAATAATGTTGCGATGTTATGTGATTGACAATCTTTACAATTGAATCAAATAAATAGATTAATCCATAGTTAAACAAACATTAATTACTATAAAGCATGTAAGGGCTTTTAATTTTTTAGTTGGTCCGATAAGTATATTTACCAAATCTTGCTTTATTTTAATGCATATAATTAATCAATTGCATAGATATTTGAAATGAAATTAATGTTTATAAAAGTATATGAAGCGTAGTCAACGATTCAGTTTGAGAATCCAAAACATGTGGAATAATCGGTTGATATTAGAGCTTCTTGTGTTCTTAATGATATACGTTGAATACTCGAAGGCTTACAAATATAAAGGATACTTTGATGCTGAAGTGTTCAACGAGTGTGAGGATCAACCAGATGGTGTACTCAATGTACAAGGACTATTTAATTTCTCAGACTTTACATTTGAATTGGAGGGAGAAGAAGTTTTGTTAAAAGGGAATGTAACTTCAGTATGGAATATTCAGCCTTCTGATCGCGTTCAGGTAGTTTTGAAGTCATTTTTTAACAGGTTAACAAACTTTTAAATACTATATTTCAGCTTAATGTTGAAATACTTCGCTTCGATCGTGGTACATGGTATCCAACCGTGTATGCGTTGAGTGTTCTTAATTTTTGTCCACTGATGTACGATAAGAATCAATATTGGTACAAGTCCTGGACCAAAAACGTGGCAAATGTGAATGCAGTCAAGGACAAATGCTTGCTTCCAGGGGTAAGTTTTAAATATACTCTATTTACATGGCTATAATTTTATTTACATTTGCTTTCTTTGCAGACCAAATTAATACACAATCCATTTAGTTTGGAATTTAATGCCAATTCGCCCTACAGCCAAATGGATGGTCTCTACAAATTTGTGATCAAATTTACGGCCTTCAATCACTTTAATAAGTCGCGGCCGACTTCTATATGTTTTGCAATAAGGACTCAAATAACAAGAGAGTAAGATATTGTAATACAGTATTCGACTCTGTTTAAATGCCAGTTGCAGACAAAGAGCTGTCTTCGGTCTAATAAAGTATATATAATATATTATTGACGAACATTAAGAGTCAATTTGATTGTTTTTATATCTGCCGATAAGTTTACTAATGCCTCGATTTCAGAGTCTATGGGAGCTAGAGCTACAAGTAATTTGGTTGTCAATCTATATAGGTATATATAAAAATTCTTAGACCTGAATTATTCGCTGATTCATTGAATATTCGTGGTAAAAACAAAATTGAAAGATCTATGGGGCTTAAATTATCTTGTATATGTGATATTCTTTATGTATGTGATATTTTATATACCCTTTAGGGAGATTGATAAGGATTAAATTATTTTTTAACAGAGAAATTTGCTAAAAATTTTTATATTATTTTCCACAATGTTGTTGATATCAATTATCAGACAATTTATTTATTCAAATACTAAATATGTCTTAATTATTTACTAAATGAACATTGGAGAAGAGAGAACATTAAACAAGAATCTATTAGATACTATCTATTCCTCACTAAACCAAACCTTAATAATAATAAACATATGTATAATTATTAGTGAATATTTCAGTAACTTAAATGTTCTCTGCTTAGTGATAAAATAAGTTGAGTTAATTAATAATATAGATATTTGTTAAATAAGTTATTAAGATCTCTCGAAATTGAAGCTTTTGCCGGGAGCAGCATCAGCAAAAGTCAAGTCATGAGTTCTCCATTTGCTTCTACTTCGTTTTCCATATGATGATGTGAGGTATTGTGCACACACAGACACATAAATCAAATAATAAGTACTCTTTATTATTATTATTTGCACTTTTTGCATACACTCTTGTACTCTTGTACTGTTGTAGAAGGCACACGGTATTTACTTAAGCAGCCACCGCAGCTACCAACAACGGGAGCATACTTCAACTTGGCTTATTGAATAAGTCAGCAAAAGCAGTTGGAAGCAGTGAGAAGTCGGCAGTAATTTCGAGGGCAGACGCCCAAAAACTTCAATAACAACACCCCAGACCCACTTCAGATACATCCACACATACAAAAGTTTTGAGCGACGCCCCGTCGCTATATGGATCCAGCCACGACCCTCCTCCCCCTCCCCTCGTTCGCTTTGGCCACAAATCTACAGCAGCCAGAGTAGAAATAACATAATTTGCATAAAATTGACGTTAAAGGTTAGAGCAACATTATGAAATGCCAAACATTTACTTAGGCATCGCCTTCCATCCTGAAAATTTACCGAGTGCTCGCATTAATAACCTTAAATCAATTCCATTATAAACGCAACAACCGCCGACAACCACATGAGAAACATGCGTTAAATTAATTTTTTATTTACCACAAAAAAAAAGAGTGAAAAAAACCCGGGAACCCCAACAAAAAAAGGGCTGCAACAATTGCCAACAAATTACATGCGTGTAAAAACGCGTGCGTTTCCCTCGCGTTTTTTATCGCCTCCAAGTCGAGTTGGGGGCTTTAACTCACTCATAAGCACATTAATTACCACCAGCTGTGTTGGATTGTGTTTTTAAGGAGTGGCTGTGATTTTACTTGCATTTTAGCAACTAATCAAATTTGAAAACACTTTCTCTGCCAGACATACTCGAATTAGGCATTTTTGCAAACTAATTAATTAGCAAATTTGCAGGCGTTAAAATGTTGAATGCCCACAAAAGAAAACAGAGATAAATCTTGTCGCACACTCACTAACACACATGCCAACGGGGCGTATGTGTTACTTAAAAATATACGCAAGTGAATTGCGGGCAGAGATTGCGCATACGCCAAGTGGGCGGATACTTCCGTTTATCCTAAATGAAAGCAAGGCACAGACACCAGACATCTAGCTAATGATCATAACATGAGGGGGCAGCTCTAGAGGTATAAGATAATATGGAAAATGTGTTTACAAATGCTGGAAATAAATAAAAGAAATTGAACAGAAATAATTAAATACTGTTTTAAAGTTAAAGAAGCTAGTTTTTATCTTTATTAACTGTTTCTTTAAAGACAGATGTCAAAGATTTCAAAGTCTCTTCTCGCTTTAATTGATAATAGTCGTTGAGAGACAGTTAAGGTGGCTGCTTATATTAGGTACTGATCAACTATGTAGTCTAAATCTAGTCTGCTTTCGACCAGTCAAGTGATTTTAATTACTACTAGTTCTGAAACTATTTAATTGTGGTACTAATGTAAAAAAGGGACTGTTCAAGGCACCTAAATGTAGTTCCTTTGCAACTAGTTTCATTTCCATCTCAGTTTAACTAATTATTAAAAGAGATAGCTACTGATTAACTTGCCCAGATATAGTCCGTCAGCAACCAATCATATTGCACGTTGCTTTTTAACTAGTCTTGGAACTATTTGTTTTATACAGTTGCTTTATCTCTAACTAAAACTAGTTGCTTTCATACTAGTTATAAATTCCCTCTAGGGATCCAAAAACGATTAAAAACTTATTTTCATATTAATATAAATATAATTAATTCATATTATTATCTTAAAAAGCATACTCTCTAAACAACAACCACAAAGTTCATATTAATTATAATAAAAACGAATTTCTAAACATATTATTATTGTAAAGAACATACTCTCTAAATTATAGGAAGAATTTTAATTCCCTTATGCTTTCCCAGTTGTACTTTGGCTTGAATAAATAATTATATTAATGTGTATATAGTAAATTTATTGGCTTAACCCACAACAACCACAAAGTGCCAAAAATAATAATAATAACCAACGAAGCGAAACGAAACGAAACAAATCTTGAATTGTGTAATGATGAAAGAACCCGCAGCTAATTTCAGCTGAAGTCAAGCGAATAAAAGCGATTACGCAGGCGATTTTGATCCGAGCGTGGCAAAAACAGCTTTTTGCAAATGCCAACAACAACAACAACAGCAATAACAACAATTACAGCATTAACAAAACAGATAAGCCAGCATAAAATAAAGTCGAATGAAATAAAAGCCAAAATAATAAACTCGCTGACCGCAAGAGTTGTCCGGCCTTACCAAAAAATATATACTAAATAAAAACCCGGATCCTTTCAAGAGTAAAGCGAATGCGATGATAACGCGCTGATAATGTGAAAGGGATTGGGATACAGTTTCTCTTGGCTGGTCAGTTGGTGGCTGCTTAGCTGGTAGCTGGTAGCTGGCTGTCCTGGCCAGCAAATCCCTCGGGTGCCATTGCAGCCAATTAGGTGCGTCTGTTATGGCCTTCATTCTCTCCATGGCCATGGCTATGCAAATGTTGTTGGCCCTAAACACAACCCTTGTGCGTGTGCAGATTATCAAATTAGCGTAAATGTTATTGGCCCTTGGGTTCGGTTCGGTTCGCTTTAGTTGGCATTAGACTCGCTGACATGCCACACATGCCATGCCGCTTGTGCTCTGGAAATTTTCAATTTCCTGTTGCCAAAGGTGCTCCTGCGACAGGATACGCACAACAGCAACAGCAACAACAGCAACAACAACAACATCGTTGGCTGTCTTGTGATAAACGCAAATCCCTCACATGATTTAGTCGACTGCCAGTGAACTTTGTTAGTTGACAGTCGTAAAAATAAATAAAAAAATTCTTCTGCCATTACATATTTCATTTGTCTATATGAATATACACATATCATATCTAAATACATATATGTGTATATAGAAATTCATTTGGCTATCAAATGGCACACAACTTGGCCGAAAGCTGCTTAACTGTTATAGTTACTTGGACCACATGTGCAGTCTTTTGAACATTGGAAATGGGTTCTGAAAAACTGCTCGTAAGCTGCAAAGGACTATGACAAAGGTGCTTCAGCAGTTTGAGGTAAGGTTTGTCCTTAAGCCGACCAAACACTGGACAGCGTGTGACGGCGTTGATAGCACAAATTATTTAACTTCATATACGTTTATTCAATTTTATTGTTTTGCCCCAAAGGCTAAGGAGAAAGCCAATTTCAAACGTTGTAAAACAATTTAAATTTATTTCAGTTTCTCCATTTATTTGAAAAAGTGAAAGTTTAGTAATTGTATAGAACTTGAAG
Source organism: Drosophila putrida (assembly GCA_037043535.1). Taxonomy (NCBI): domain Eukaryota; kingdom Metazoa; phylum Arthropoda; class Insecta; order Diptera; family Drosophilidae; genus Drosophila; species Drosophila putrida. Next base: position 672,200 of record JBAMBI010000811.1, on the reverse strand, counting down.
AAAAGGTGAAGTGTAAATTAAATTATTAAAATTAATGGCATAAAATTTAATGCAGACTTACTTTTATTTCCTTTATACTGCACTTAAAAAATTATCGTAATTAATAGCGATATTTATATAATTTTTTCCTAAGCATTTAATATAACTTTAAACTTGTTTAAAAATGTATTTTTAAAATTAATATTTTATTCTAAAATTTAAACTGATATTCAAAATATTTTTCACACTAAAAAAAATTTCTAAATTTAGTTAATCCCTTTTATACTGACTGAAGAATATTCTCTTTGTTCTTAGATACATTTATATCAGCTTTATCCGATATTTCATACGTCTGGTATATACATGATGAGATAGTTTTACTACAATTTTTACATAATGTGTAATTAAATTTTCGACTAACAATTACTACTTGAATCTTGAGCTTGAAGTTGAGTTTGTATTTTCAGTAAAAGTCCCACAAACTTATCTTAATTTACCCAATTAATGTTAATCAGAAATGTAAATATTTATTATTTTAAGCTTTGCAAATGTAATTTAAAAAAAAAACACTATCTACACTCTACGAAAAATCCTTTTAAATTCTTATTTCCCCGAGAATTTCCAAAAACTTTAACACCTTTAAACGGTTGTTGCTCTCATTGTTGTTGTGGTGGCAATTAGGAAGCCTCAGCGACCGCAGACCAACAACAAAACTGTGGCCATTAAAAAACAAACTTTAAGCGTTTTACCACCGCCCCTCAGGTTCCCTTCTGCTCCCCTCTCTATCTCTCTCTCTCTCTCTCTCTCTCTCTCTCTCTTTCTATCGCGATGAAGAACAAAAACCATTAAAACAATTTAATCGCACTCGAAAGTAGCGAACAAGAAATCTGCACAAATATCAAAAGACGAAATGAAATGCAAAAGTTTTTATTTAGACTCTTGGCGTTTTGGGTTGATTGTAAATCGTTAGTCGTCGGCAGTCCCAGGAGAGGAGTCCTCCTTGTGGAGTCCTGGACACGACGGTAGGCGTTGGTGTTGCTATCTTCTCCCAATTTTCCCCTCCCTCTTTCTCTCTCTCTCTCTCTCTGACGTTTATGCTCTCGCCAGGACTATAAGCGTTTACAAGTTAATTTTCACATTGGGACATGACTGACACTCCTCCTTAGCCTCACTTCCTCTCTTCCCTGGTCCTTATTCTGGCAATTTCCTCGGCACTTTTGTTTAGTTTTTGATTTGACTTTTACTTTTTTGGCCACTGGCGGATGGGCGGTGGGGTGGAGAGGCGTGGCGGGGGAGGTAGATGGGTGGTTTTTTCGGCTAATTATCATCATTTTTGCGAAATGCCTAAAGCGATTTCCAGCCCAACCAAAGGAGTCAGCTCTGTATTCCATTGGGGGCAGAGTGGCAAGGGGGCATGCCACTTGCTATTATGTTGCCATCAACATTATTTTGTTGCTGCTTTTGTTGTTGTTGTAGTTCGTCGCGACTTGTGTGATTGCTGTGCACATTGGAAACTTTTGCTGTGATTTTTATAACCAAGAAACAATCAAAATTTAATGAGCGGCGCCAGTTTCCCTGCTTTCTTCTATTCTTTCCTTTTCATGCCTATATATTTATTATTTTCTTTTTTTGTTGCGTGTTTATTGAAAAATAAAACACTCGACGTAATCAAATAAATGCACAAAAATGTGAAAAATAAACTGCTCATCATTCGCAGTTCCCCAATTCGCAATTCCACCCGCATTTGCACGATTCGTTAACCAGAGCACACGTTAACAGGCGAACTGGACAAACGGATGGACAGACAGATGGACAGACAGACAGACGGTCAGAGCAGGCGGTCAGTTTCAGAGTTGCCCTGCGGCCAATGAGTCCGGAAATGCGACCATTTCCCTTTCTCTGGGCTCAACACATTTGCTTACAAAAATCTGCGTAAAGTATGAGAATTGTGAAATCAGAAAAGATAGAGTATTGTCAAATTCACAAAAGGTTTGTTACTACTAATTAAACAACATTAATTTGTTGAACTTGTTTCAACATAGAATTAAATCTACAGCTATAGCTTATATCTTATTGCAGAAGATTAAACATCCTGGCCCTGTTGAAAGGTTCGCAATATTATAGTGACCAGGTTCTAGAACAAAATATTTGACTTACAATAACCAAGATTGAACAATACGAACTTTGTAGCCAGAGCATCACTTTTAAATAAATGTTAGCTAAATTTAAGGTTCAATCAAATAATGATAAAATAATAAAAGGTTATGTACTATTAAATACTCTACAAAATTGTACATACCAGCTACTGCTTTTTTTAGTTTTTTAATACGTTTTTTAATTCTGAGACTAGATTAATGCGTAAATTCAATATTCGTCTTATGATTAACAAGAAATATTCCCATTGCTAAGATTTAACTAAAATATCTTTGTAATATAAAAACTTGAAATTATCTTTAGAAAATGCAAATGTAATTCAACTACTTACTTATATAAACTTATATAAACTACTATATATACTTATATACTTATATAAATTAGTTAAGCAAAAACTATTAGGTTTCGTTTGAAGATACAAGACAGAAATTCAAACAAAATTGTTTACAAATTGGAATAAAATACAATCATAACTTTATTTTATTTATAGATCTCATGTAAGGGTATTTAAAGTGCTTAATATTCTAATTGATTCTTGTATTGTTTCTGTTTCTTATGCTCGTAACTGTCATCTGTGTGTTGCATCAAATGCTTTTAACTTTTATTTGCTATGCACAGGCATTGTTGTTATGCTCCTTATTGTCCTTATTGTTGTCCTTGTTTGCTTGTTACAACTGTCGTTTCGGACATGTCCAAAAAGGAAGGTACAACAAAAAACATTGCCAAAAAAAAAAGAGATGACAACAAGAAATGCTGCAAAATTGTTGGCAAATATTGAATTTGCAACATATTCGACTCATGTGTCACAACGCGGTCCAAAAAAAACTCCGACAATGGATGCATGGTTAAATACTGGAAGGAGAACTGGAAATCGGGAACTGGGAAACTGGGAACTGGGAGAAACTGTCGTGAGTGAGTTACAAAAGGTTCTCTCTGTTTACCAACATTCACAATGAGGTGGGGCAACTGAAGTTGCAAAATGGTTTGCTTACCTTTTTTTGGAGTTACCAATTTCTTTTTTTTTGTGTTGAAACTGAACCAAATGTTGCACAGCTGTTGTGCAAATAGTAAACCATTAATTTTAAGTGTTGTTTGTGTGAACAAAAAGAAATTGTTGTAAATAAAGCTGGTTGTAAAGGAAGAGCTTAAAGTTAATAGTATAAAGCTTGTTTAAGTTAAAGATTGTCAAATGTAATTTCATATTATATTACAAGAATAATAGTTAACTTTATTTCAATAATGAACTTTAGATAGATAGATAGAAAGATAGATAGATAGATAGATAGATAGATAGATAGATAGATAGATAGATAGATAGATAGATAGATGATAGATAGATAGATACTCTCAGTTATATCATCATAAGTAGTGCGAAAAACTTAAGTCATGTTAAAAGATGTACTTATGTACTTTAAATGTTGACGGAAATACTGATTTGTAAAAATATTTATTAAATAATTTATTTACTTAATATCTTAACGTAATGAAATTTAAGGGGAGATTGTTTAAGTCTATTTCAGGCTCTACAGAATTATGTTATTAATTCTTTTTTGTCGATATACGAGAGAGAAAGTAACTAAGTAAGTTTAAGCAAGTTAGCTTTAGACTATAAAGTCTAGAGTAACACCCTGATTATTATTATATGTATGCTATTAATACTAATACCATATATTCCCTTTTTTTATCTTTCTACTTCTCTGTCTGTCTATTTGTCTGTCTCTCTCTTTCTCTCTCTCTTTTCCTTTTTATTTCTCATCTAACTGACCATTTAAGAAACTCCCATCTTTCTACCCTTATGAGCCAAAGCAAAACAACCCTAACCATAAGCTCAACACACAGAAAATGAACTTGTCTCTTAATTAAAGTTAAGCCCACAAATGCAGCAACAAAGAAGAAGAAGAAGAAGAAAGAAGCCAGGCCAAGTCAACTCGAAAGTGGCCAAAACAAAATTAACAATTATGAATTTAACAAGAAATTATATGTAAGTGCGAGACGAGGCAAATTAGATTTTTATTGTTTAAAGAAAATTATGCAAATGTTGCGGAACAAAAGACAATTAACATTAGCAACAGTTCCCATTTTATTGAAGCTGTCAGACTTTGCAGCTAAATAATTAATGCTTTGAAGGTGGTTTTGCCCACAGCCAACCGTGCGTATGAGTAATCTCCGTTTAAGAGCTTCACAATGATTATTACATGGCCAGAAAATGAAATCCGTGCCGCATCTTCTTTGACTTGTGGTTACCTCCTTGCGGTTGTCTCTTCAGCTGGTCAAAGTTTTTGCCCCATTGTCGGAATAATTCATAAGTGGTGGGAAAGGCTCGGAGTGAGCCTGACTGTAAAAGACCATGTTTACTATTCTATGAAGAAACACTGTTCTCTTAATTCTCCTTTTTTGGCCTTATGTCGTACGAATTTGTTTCTTGAGTAAGTTTGGAATTTACCAAATGATTCTGCTGAAATTTTTAGGACTTTTCCGAACTGTATGTAGAATAAATCATATATAGTTTAACTCCAAGGCATTAAAGTATAAACTAAGGCATATTAATATATATATAATTATACATAAAAACTTTTTTCTTTGTTTTTTCTTTTTTATAATGAGACATTTTTAATTGCATATATATATTTTTAATGTAACTTTTATTAGTCGACATTAAATAAATACAATAAAATAAGATAGAATTAGCTGCTTGTCATTCGATTTAGATTTTGAGCTGTTGTATATAAATAAATTCTTTTTAGAGTCTGCCACGAACTTAATAGACTCCAGGTTCTTTTTCAGTACAGGGTCTAACAAGGATGGGCAGGGAAGGGGAAAGGCAACCTCACTTTGGGTACGCCTCAGGCGTGTAGTAAACTAATTACCCCCTCTCCTTTGACTAACTGTGTGTGTGTGTTTGTTTATATTGTTGCTGTTGTTATTGTTGTCGTTATTGTTGTTGTAAGGGATAGCAGACAAGGACATGTGCTGTTTGCTTGTCTGCGCCTTTTAATAGTTTCATAAGCTTCACTTAAGATTCGCTGACACATGTTCCAGGGCCAGTCAAGTGGTTGTGCATATATTAAACTCAGTCTCAGTCTCACAATCACAATCGGTCCCATTTACGTTGACATAAATTGATATCACAGCATTTATGTCTTCATTCAGATAAGATACCAGTAGACATTCTCTCTTTCTCTCCCATTTTCTTTACCTTTCTCTATCGCTGCCTGGGCGTGCCATTAATTGACATATTTATGAGGGTATCTCTGGCCATTTAGCTGCTCTGATTTGATTAAGATGTTTGGAATGTGTTTGGGTTTGAAAAGGTTTGTTGGCTTTGGTAAGAACAATGTATTTGACAACGTTTACTATTAAAGAAACTGATGGGAATGAAGGTTAAACTAGCTTTAGTCAAGTAGTATATAGAATATAGAATATAATTTATTATTAATAACAGAATTTGAGATTTAAGAAAACTTACCTGAAAGATGACAGCTACATTCTACTTGAAGTATTTTATATTTAAAATTATCATATCATATTAAGTTTACCAAAGTTAATTCGAAGAATTTGATATTTAAAATTAGGATATCATATTAAGTTCAACAAAGTTTACCTTATAAATTTTTAAACTCAAGCTAAATAGTCAAATATTGTAGAAGCTTTCTTATCAACAGTTTCTACTAATATATGAAGTGAGTAAAACATGTGAATACACTCTGTAGTATAATAAATTAAAGTCTATAACTTAATATAAAGTTAATCTATATATGTAAATGGAGCCAAAAAAAATGTATAAATAATCAACACTTAAAAACGGCTGGAAAAGTCACTAGCACCTTAACAGATTTACTCACTGTTAACGTGTACAGCACTGTTAACGACAACAGTCTGAAGGAGCTAAATTGATTGAGACGAAATTCAGCCTCTTCCTGATTTACTTTCGACTGGATATTCCCAAAACAAATTTTCTTTTACTTTTAAGCTAATGAATACAGACCAGATAGTAAAAGATCTTTAACTTTTTAAATAAGTATTTAGGTAGAATTTACTTTCTATCATTCGATTGTCACCACAAGACAGAAACACATTGATTGAAGACTTGAAACGACAACTTTTATTTACTTAAAGGCTTCTTAAGCCATTTCCGAGCGCGTTCATAACAGATGACCTCATATTTATGACCCCAGCAAAAGAGATTTTTGGTTTCTAAGACTTGTATGCCATTTTTTGTGTGTGATTCTTTTTATGGCAAGCAGGCAAAAGCCAAAAGGCAAACACACTCGAGTCATAAAAAGATGCCTGCAGACAAACAAAAGCAACACACAGTCACACAGTCAACATAGGAATACTTTTTGCTATAGTATGTGTGTGGGATGGAATCGACCATGCCCACATAAAGATCAAATGTCAATACGGAACGGGGGCAACAGCGTTAAATGTGGCCAAAAGAAAGACAAACAGCGCCAAAGACAGCAAAATACTCATATATACAACAATTTCTAAACGTTGTCATAAAAATGAAATGAAAACAAACAGAAGTTCAGGCACAAGATGTAAAAGAATAAAAACTTAAGACATTCAATAAGTTTACTCACAGCTTACAAGGACAAAAGGGAGGAGTAAGAGAGGAAGGGGGAGGTGGAGGTGGGCTTTTGACCTTTTTATCGCTCTAAATACGTTTATGACTCGTTTATTTTGGACTGAGTTGGTTGGTCTCCCTTGACTGCTGGCAGCTTATAAATCTCAGTGTTTTTTTGTTGTGCACAGCAAATTGTCTTTAACGACAATGTGTGTCCATGTAAATTATTAGTTTAATAAACGTTAGGCTCATAACAAATTATTGCCTGGAAGGTTCAAGATTAGCCATAGATAATGGAAGCAGCAAGGACTAATAATAAGGACTAAAGTCCAGGGACTGTAAATAATGATTATTTTGGTTTTTTTAATCGAAAAAATCATTCACTTCTGGTAACTTTAGGAATACGAGAAAACTACCAAAATCTTTAAAGAAAATCTCTGAATTTTTACCATGATCTAACATCCAATGATTACCTTTGATTTATACTTCAAAGCTCAAACAATTAACATTATCTTGTGATCAAAAAATAGAACTCACAAAATAATGATTATTTTCTGAGTTTTATAAGCCAAAAACTTAAGATTTAGTTTCAGAATTGCTTGTATATATTTTGTGCAGTCGTTTTAAGGTAAATAGAAGGATTGCTTTTGAGCTCGAAAATCGAAATGTTTTTCTATCGGTTGAAGATTTAACTTTTCGGATATATTCACATATGAAAATATTGCTTACTTGAAATAAATATAAATTTGTAGAATATACCAGAAAATCTTAGTGCAAAACATATTTCTTCTACTTTATGTTCTTTAAGTTGTCTTGATACTATTCTTAAGTGTAAATTTCAATCTTTAAACAATTTCTCACCGTAAATGCAATCCCATTGTCAAAGAGGTAAAGTCAAATTTATTTTTCAATTAATATGAAATCAAGCATTAAAATTGAATTAGCAACCGAAACTGAGCAGAAATCATTTACGTTTTCCGACGGGGGAGGTGAGAAAACTTGGCAGTAACTTGGCAGTAACTTTTTAGCCAATTAGAAAATGAACGAGAACAACGACAACTCGAAAACGACTCAAGGACAATATGTTGCCTACTTTGTGGCAGGCAAACAGGCGTCTTGCCAAATATTGTTTAGTAATTTTACTACGCTAATTTTCTACTTGTATGCTAGCCGGCGGGCAGACCTGGCAAAAGTTCAACTAACAAACAAAAGCGATAATTACAAGAAAACAGTACAGAACAGTACAGGAGCAGGAAGTGAAAGAGGTAAAAGAGTAACTTCAGGATAACAAACAGGACAACAAGAGTGGGCTGTAGTAAACTTTGTCAGTTTTCAGTTTCGTTTGCGAATGCAAATAATTTTACAAAAATTAAAAGCAGACGACAAGCAAAAGTTTTAGCCAACATTCAACATTTTTGAAATCTATCCGAAGAGCTAGAGACATGTCAAAAACGAAAGGGTTACAGGACTCCAGCAGTTGTTGTTGTTGTTGTTGTTGTTGGCATTGTTGTAGTTTATGTGGCTGTCTAACGGCATTTAACCTACGCCTCTATAATTCACGCCATTTTCAGCGGCATTTAAATGCAGCGCGCACGCGACGCGCATACTGGAGGTCCTGGGAGTCCTGGCTGTCCTGGCATCCCGGCTGTCCTGGCTCCCCAACTGGGATGACGATAAGCCAAACATGATTTTACGACAATGTTATTACCAGCAGCAAAAGGAGGCAGCACAGCTGGGGGGGAATCCCCTGCATTGTGTGTTGTGCTTGTTGAGACGTAAACGGCGTTTTTGACTGAAGGGGTGAAGGAGGTTAAATCTGGGGTAGCCCTAGGGTTATGTGGCAGGACGCTGATGTCGCTGTGATTGTTTAAAGTTATGAATAATTAAATATTTGAACAGGTTGCGGACTTACAGGATCTGGGGACTGGGTGCTATCCATTAGACTGTTAGCTATTGAAGCTGCCGAAGCTCACACGAAATATTATTTCAGAAATCTGCATGATAGTGTTTAATAGGCTACTTACTTTGCTCTTCTCTTACCAACTTTAATACAACGACTTTTGTTCACTCAGAATGACCTTTTCCCTCGAAGCGACCACAAAACGCTAATGCAAATAATTGCCGTCCATTTCGAGTGCATTTAACTGGAAATTATGTGCACAGCCGCAAGTTAATTACACAAAAAGGAAAAATAATAATAAAATATATTAAAGAAAAAAAATTAAATCCTCTTCTGGAGATGCGGGGCATCGATCCCCGTACCTCTCACATGCTAAGCGAGCGCTCTACCATCTGAGCTACATCCCCTGTTGAAAATTGGAGAAATAATAGCCTTATTTTAAGTCAACCAAGCAGCGTGCATTGATTTAGAGTTAATATTGTGCACTTAAAGTTCGAAAATAACCTTAATCATAAAATTAAAATAAATATCTCATTTATACTGTATTCAAATTCGTGTTTTTAAACTAACAAATGTCAAGCATTCATTTATAACTAATTTAATGAAATTCATCTACGTCTTGCATATAAAATAAACTTACTTTCTAATCAAGATGTATTAAAATTCATGAGACTTATTTTTTAAAGGTGCATTTTAATGAAGTGCAGCTGACGATCGCTTGCTTAAGAAGACTAATTAGCGATCGTAAATGCATGAGGCTCAATGGTCTAGGGGTATGATTCTCGCTTTGGGTGCGAGAGGTCCCGGGTTCAAATCCCGGTTGAGCCCGTCATAATTTTTTTCAATTATCTTTTCTTATCTTTATTTTTAAAAATAATCCGAAAGCTAATTTAAGAATTATTTAACTGTCTTATCTGCTTACCAACCTTATTAATATGTTGAATATACGCGTTTAGGTTTGTTCAACTGCTGTCATGTGTACAACCTCAAACCAGTTTTTTTTAAGTTGCTTTATAAACTGGCCCACTTTGTCAAAATATAAAAACAAAACTGCTTAGTTAGCCTTCTTGCATAATATAATAGCCAGATCATGCATATTAACGACCCAAGCGCACTTTCAAATTTTGTTGGGCCAATAAACTCCGTGACCAGTTGATTGTCTCTTGTTATATATAAATTAGAGATGGACACGGGCCTTTATTTAAGGCCCGATTCATATCGAATCTTTAATGTCCAGTTAAATTTTCGAAAAACATACGTAAAACAAACGGGTTCATTTATAAACATTTGATTAGAAAAAAAAAAAATGGGATTAACAACGATATGATTCCCAATAATATTTAAGACTCGATATATAAAATATATGAATTAAATCGTGGCTTTTTGGACCTTCCGAGGAAATTTTATGGAAATGGCCCGAGAGACACAAAACTTGTGCCTGTGCCCATTTCTAATACCAATTCGAAACTTAATTTTTTGCCTTCTCGTGTATTTTCCATTCATGTTGGACCACTGTTGACCATGGTCTTGTATTCAATTTAGTATGCATAAACAAAGCTATTTTTAGAGTTTTGAGTTGCAATTTTTTACTGATGTTGACCACTATCCGCCACCGCCACCACCACGCTTAATGCTTAAGAGGGCCAATAAATTCAGGCAAAACACAACGGGGATGTAGCTCAGATGGTAGAGCGCTCGCTTAGCATGTGAGAGGTACGGGGATCGATGCCCCGCATCTCCAAAGATATAGGACTCAATTTCCTTTTTTATTCCAAACAAAATCATTAATTACGACTTTTAAAACTTAAAATATTAACGTAGGAATTTTTTTTTCTGATACGATTGCAATCGATTGATACGATTGCACTTGAGCAGATTAAACATAATTTAAAACATTTCCCCTCCATTAATTTAGGTTATAAGTGATTACCTTTACATATACCTCTGACTAAACCATATACATATTTTAAAAATTTATATAAACTGATCTTTAAAATAAAAACGTATTTAAAAAAATTTATATTCCTCTGGAGATGCGGGGCATCGATCCCCGTACCTCTCACATGCTAAGCGAGCGCTCTACCATCTGAGCTACATCCCCGAATGATCTCACTGCGTCCAAAACGAATGACATTCCAAATTGCTGCTTATAATAATCTAATCAAGGGTTGCTTACCTTTGGAACGATCTGGAAAGAAACAACCCACAATATCGACCCAACAGCATCCACACAGCAGTTAAACAAAAGAAATTAATTTACGCATTTTGTTTATTTTTCTTTTCTCTTGCATTTTCGCTTTATTATTTATTCGCATCTGAAAACTGTCAATATTTACACTTTGGCGCAGGTTTAGTCTGCCATAAAAATTACAAAAATACACATTCTTACAATTTACCTTTTTTTTGCATTGTTTTCTTTGTGTTATTGTTTTGAGCTTTTATTGTGCACAACATCTTCAGCGTCAACTCCAGCCACCTGCCAACTGATGCATATAATTATGGAAATTTCAGCGTATCTACCAACCACCAAACAAATACAACATCAACAACAACAACAACAACATTTGGCAGTCTCAAATGAAAAATCAGTGCAAGCAGCTGTGAAGATTTTGCAAGAGTAAATAAAAGTAGCGACAAAACAAATGAAAATGTCTAGGGAAAGAAAATAAATAAGCAGGCAGCATTTGCATAAACTCAAAAGCATGACAGATATTGATTACATTCACTTGAAAAATTCAAATCGTAACATTTACGCGCGCACTTAGAACGTCAGGTGGCAACTCTGCATTGCAATGCAACTCTTCGATCAGCTGTTTGTCAAGTCCAGTTTGTGCTCAAATAAAAGTAAAAGTTCTGATTTGTGCGTAGTTTTTATTATAATTAGTGTTTACATTCGCTTAACGAAACCAAACAGCATAATATTAACAACAATTGCGTAAACAAATAGAGCGAGCAACAATGACGTCAGAACAGTGCGCATTTTAATGCACATTGGCGGTTTCATGCAACAACAGAGAGTACAAATATGTCGGCCGAGTTGAAGTTAATTGTATTTGACTTCATCAAACAGCGAACGTGATAGGCTCTGCCTTAATAATGATATAAGTTATATTTAACGCCTTAGTAGTGTACATAGCTATATGAATTGTTAAGTTTTGCCATGGAATCCACAGCAGCTGGCACAATTGCAGGAGTCTCAAAAGAACTGACAGCTGCAGCAGCAACAACAACAGCGAGAACAAAAACAACAATTGCCGGCAACGAAATGCAGTCGGGTTTAGGATCGGGTTCGTGCATGGATTCTGCGTCAGAGTCAGAGAGATGCCATACAGGTGGTCAAGGGCAACAACAACAACAAAGCTTTAACAATAACAGGAATACATTTGGACCAGAAAATCAACAACAACAAAAATATAAAAATAGATATGCACCAGAAAATGAACAACAGTACAACAACAATAGATATGGTCCTCATAATCAAAACCATCAAAATTGGTAAGCAATAATTTCTTATTGGACAAAACATTCATCACATTCACTTTCCCTAAACGTCAGTGTTGCCAATTCAGCGCTTTTCCCGGTAGATGTTATCCTTTTCAAAACGAAAAATGTCTAAGAATAATAGAATGAATTTCTTAACAGAAAAATTGTTTATATCTTTAGTTGCTGTATTTTATAATTTGTATAAATAGTCTCTGAATAATAAGACATCCTTATAGCGAACACTATTTGTCCTACTTTCGGTTCTCCTAACTAATTTTTTCCGCTTTTTTTGCCCCGGTTGACTTGTCCTATTTTTCTGGCCAACAGTTGGCATCACTTATACACTTCTTTGTAAATCGAAGGACTGGGGCATGCAACATCATCTTCTGTACATGCTGTGCAACATCAAATTTAGTAAACTGCCAACGTTCGCACAAAATGTTATGATAATGAGACAGGCTATCAACCACAGGGTCGAGCAGTGTTGTCAATTCTGACTATTTTTCGGATAAATCTATCGTTTTTTAAACTACTGCAGACAGATAAAAATATAAAGCGACCTCTATCCTGTTTTATTAATTAAAAAAATTAATCAAATTGTTACTAAATATAACCTGCCTTACAATAGGTCTTTTAAAAGTAATTTTCAACGAATTTATAAGAAATAAAATAGGACAAATATTTAAAATTGATTGTCACTAAAAAAGAAAATTAATTTTATTCACTAGATATATAGTACAGCATCCTAGAAAGTAAATTTACTAAAAGTCATCACTTAAACAATATAACTTATTATTCATCATATCTTCACTTTTCTTTTTTAAGTTTTTATCCTTTATTCTCCTGTTTCTGTATCGTTTAATTGGCATCACTGGCGTCAATTCGAGCCACTCTCACGTCCTTACTAATTTTATGTGCGCCAGAATCTCAGGTCGCGATATTCCTCTCCTGCCTTCATGTCGCATAAGCATAATGTGTTGTATATGCCACTTTTGTGGCACCCCCCATACACGTTTCTGCTGAAATAGCTGGCCTTAACGAATTTTTTTTTTCTCCCTTGGCCTGTTTTACATACTCAAGTGTGTCTCGTTGAGCTTTTGGCGCGCTTTCTTTTGAGCCGCCTGCTGTGTGAGCTATTTGATGTGGCAACAAGCCCTTGAATTGCATTTAATTTGCTTATAAGCCAGGGATCAACATTATAATATGCAAACGCATAAGTTGAAGCTGCTTTCTATGAAGGATACGATTTCTCAGATTTATTGATATTATTTTGAAATGTACAATAAAGTACAAGGATGCAGAAAAAGCCACATATTTTTTTGTAGTGAAGAGAAGCTATCAAAATATTTAGTAAAATCTCACATTAATATACCTAGTGCTAATATGCCAAGTTTCTTGCCCCATATCCCCCTTCAACTTTCGCCAGAGTTTTCCCTATGAAATATCTTCAAATTATTGGCTTTTATGGCGAATCCTGCCACATCTGCAACAGCTGCAAAAACAAGAACAAGAGACGAGAAGAAGCAAAAAAAAAACGAAAATACTCATAATAAATATAAAATGGCAAAAACGTGTCGATTTGGCATAACAACTTGAAAATGATTTGTTTCACAGTCTGCAGCGCATATTAACTTCGATTTTCAATTCAGAGCAGCAGCAGCAGCAGCAACTCATATGCCACATGTAGCAAGGACTCCCTGTTCTTTCTTTCCTCAGCTACTTGAGCAATTTTTTGCCAGTTAGCTAACGCGTCAAATTCCATTAGGCCGCAAATGTTGCCAAAAAACAACACCAACAACAAGAAGAGAAAACGACTCATAGACAACTTTGTTGTGTTTGTTTTGTTTTCAGGACGCTTGTCTCAATGACGGTGTGTCCTTAGCCATCATAGCCTGCAGCTTGGCCAGCTTCATCTTGTTAACCAAACAAGCTGCAGACACTGATGCTACTGATGCGGCCAAGACAAAGCCACAAAGCGTTGGAAATGCAAAAAAATTAAGAGAGAAGAGTTTTAATTGAGAGGTGAACACAAGCCTTTGGCTGCCTTTTGCATCTTGACCATTTCCGTTTTACCGGATATGCATGTCTGCTCAATTTTCCGGCAAATGACTGGACATCGGTCTCATCTCTCAACTTAACTCAACTCAACTCGTCATCATCTTCCTCACCTTCTTGGCGCTATAGAAATTGATTGGAATTTACAACATGCGGCTACAAATTTCGTTTCAGTTTTTTTTTTCGCTCTTCCTTTTCCCTTGTTACCAATTTCTTGCAACACGTCAACACTTGTTTGTGGCTTTTACTGTTGTTGCTTCTGTTATTTGCCTTCTAGTCTCTGCCCGCTATTCACATTGTGAAAAGTCGGAAAAGTCCAACTTGAAGTGGTTAGCTTTGTCATAATGTTTGTAACCAAGAAAAGTTAATATGGAACAAATTTACCTGACTTAAGTGAGGTTTATGAAACTTCAAGTTAAGATAGGATTAGATTATGCTGTTCCTAAGAGATTATGAGGAATTTTTTATTCAGAAAACCCTTTTAAAATAAAAAGAAACTCTATTTTGTTAGAGTATATAGCTTTCGCCACTGCCTACTTTCATTTTTTCTGATATTTTTCAAATTCCTGTTTAAGCCCGCTGTTAATTGCTATTTGCCGTGGCCTTTCACTAAGGATAGAAAAAAAATAGCAAGTATGCTGACCATAGGTATTAACGTAATTAATTTCATAGCGCGTCACATGTTTTGGACCGTTAAAAAAAAGCGTTGGGAAATTAATTATAAACAAATCTTTTCATGTCAGCACCGGAATTTTCGACACTTTTGCGCATTTTTCAGCTGCCGGTCGAGAAAGTTTTTTTTTTAATATATATGTATATATATTTTAACTCAATTTCACAGCAATTTCTGGAGCGAGCCTCCCGATCAACTCACACCCGGAAAGGGGCCATTGTTTAGGGTCACTCAAAAGCACATTTCGCTTATTATTAGCTCATTTATTACCACCAACCAAGCGCTGACCCTGGCAGCACCTGGACCTGAACTTCCCTCGGCCGAGTCCTAACAAAAACTTTGTGAAAAATGTCCGATAAAAAATAAAAACTCTGTGGGTTGCGCGCGCGTCTTGAAATTAACACATAAATTTCAAGTGGGTGGTGTTGGGTTGTGGCCGTATCCGTGAGATACTTTTGGGCTCACGCTTGGTTTGGCCCAGGCCCAGACTCCTTGGGGTCGAGAGACTCTGGCCATTGTCATTGAAATTTCCGTACGAATGCTCACAGTGTCCTGCCTGCCTGTCAATTCACCTAGGCAATAACTTTTTGGCCAATTGACGTTGAAACTACGTGACGCGTCCGATAAAAGTATCTGCCAGATACGTATTACGTATCTACTTATTGTGCCATGTGCAACAGACTGATGCGACTGATTCGCAACTTGCCGCAAATTTTAATTATGCTCCACACCAAATTAAAAATCCGTGCAAATTAATCCCCCCGCCTCCTCCCCCTCCCATTTGCAAGTTCATTATCAACTCAATGCAGGCCAAGGCATAAAAATCATGCCAAGACTTTTCGCCCCCCATCGGATATAACAATGATGGCCAAGACAAAACGAGGTCTTGGAATTGGAAAGAATAAAGCCAAAAGGCCGCAGCAATGCGGAAATAAATAAACGTCGCGAATCTCAGACAACATTTTGAATAACAAAATTAACAGACGAACCTTCCTCCCTCCTCTCCTCGCCTCTCCTCTACCTTGCCCTCATCACTAAACACTAGCTATAAGATATTTCTTCTGTTTAGTTATGCATTTTCTTTTCCTTTTCTTTATTTTAATTTTTTTATATTTATTTTTCTCACAATCACAGGCGCCAGTTCCAGTCATACAACAAATCCAGACCTTGGCAAAATGGACGCAGGCAAGTTTTTCCTCAATTTTCACTTCTCCCTGACTCCCATTTGTTTGTCTCCCAAACCGTATTTGTTTGTTTGTTTTGTGTGTGTGTGTGTGTCTGTTTTTTCTTTTTTTTTGTTTCTCTTGCTTTAACGCACGCTTTCACCTTTATGGTGGGGGGGGAGTTGGTGTGTGGATTCCTTGGGTTAGATTGCCCAGGGGAAGGCAACCACATTATTAACACTTGACTAAATATGCATTTCTTGGCCGACGAAGTTGACAGCAAAAAGCGTTAACAAGGTTTACGTTAAGGGTTTCAAAACAAACACAAGCCGAGCCATCTACTCGGTGAGTGTGGATTATGATAAACTAAAACAAGCTTCAAAAAGAACTCTTGCATTAAGTGTACTTTATGGAGAGGAATATCATTTGTAAGCTTTTAAAAAGAGTAGGATTTTTACGTAAATATATACTAAATAGAAATAATATAGAAATGTATTATGTTAAAATAATTTTAAAAGGATTAAAAAATTGCTATTCGGGATATATCTTTAAATATTAAATATATGTTGCATGCTTCCTTTTTTTGATAGCTGACTTTTTACCTCAAATAGTGTTAATCAGTTATCTAATTTTCAAATTAACTAATTCGGTTAATTTATTATCAAGTGTTATATGTATTTCTATAGATATAGAATGATATGAATCAGATAATAAATATCAGTGGAGAAATTAATCTTGATATATTCTAAAAAAGCTACAAAAGACTATTAACATTCAGATCACTTTCCTGTTGCTTTTCGTATTTAAGTTAAAAATGTAATGAAATGAAATTTCAAAATTCTAAATTTTTAAAATATCAATAAATAAAACTATTGATCGCGTTAATCTAAGAAAACTGTTTGTCAATAGAGCTGTTACTGTTAATCTCCTGAGTAAGCCTAATCGATCATTCTGACTACAACCCATTTCCTTGTTATCCAAAGTGTAGCCAACGATAGTTTAATATTGAGTAAATCGCAGTAATTGCAATCAAGAAGTTTGAAGATCTCTATTAACTAATATAGATATAGAAAACATGCAGCATGCAAGACGTACATAAATACACTCACTTTCAATACGTAAACCACAGATATAGAAATCAATTTGAATTTTTTGCGAACGCAGTCCCAACGTGTAACGTCAATGTTACCCACCACCCGCCCAACCGACACGAGGGGCGACAGCCGCATAACGTACAGCACGAAGATCGCGTAACGGCAAAGGTCCGGACCCTGGCCTCGGAATAGGATATATATAGACGCGTCGCGATCGCGTTGTACAATTCGGACGCCCATTTAGTTATACCACGGATAATTTTGTTGGCTGGATGGGGTTAATAAGCAGAGCACATGCCCCGGATAGATCAGACTTGGTCCAATATTTAACTCTCGTTGGGTGAACAGTTTTATTATATTTAATCCGATCGTTAGCGTGATCATTTGTCATTCAATGTTTGGGGGAGTATTTGGTTGGATTCGACACATTATGTGTGCATTATTATCGATGGTTTAACTTATATCTAATACCATTAGTTGCCTACCTATGCATTGCTGTTTATTTGTGATTGCTTAAACAGATATTGATAAATTAACTTGATAATTGATTACATCGTATATCGTTGGCTACATATTGGCCCTACATATGTGTTACATATTTATTGTGGGTTAATTTAATGGTTACTTTTCCGTTAATTTCTATTTTGTTGTTAGTTTTGTGTTTTTACTTAAAGGTTTTTATACTCAATATTGACTTTGGTTCTTTTTTTCGACGCTTTATAGCGACTGTCGTTGTTATTTACTCCATGAAAAACCACGCATTTCTTCAATGTAGACATCTCTACGTGATTCTACTTACAGTAGGCTCGCTGTGTGCGAACTGACGGGTAACACACACAATAAATCTGATGCGGGCTTAAAGCCGATGCTTAAATCAAGCCGTTGATGCTTTTACAAAAGCGATGTTTAATGATATTGGGATAATCTGTAAGATAACAAAGCAATTTGTGGAAAGTTTATAAAATGACGATATTCAAAAAAAGGGTGTCAAAAGAGTATCTTTAACTGATCTTATATATTATTTCAAAAAATTAAAATGTTTTTTATCCAAAAAGAACATTCTAAAGGACCGATCAGTCCTATGACAGCTATGTGGTATACACAGTAGTCCGATTCTAACAAAATTAGGCCAGGCAGTATGAATCAAAGTATAGATCATCTGATATTTGAATTGTATTAAATTAAGATGCTTGTAATGTGCTTAGGATATGTTTGGTCAGTAAATTAGCAGCTATGTAAATATATCGTTATAAGAAAGCATACTTAAACACTCATACACAGATACACACTCACACATACATACATTCATCCCTCCCCTTCGTTATACGAACCTTGTTGAGCCGTTAGCTCTCGCTGGGATCCAAGAGTCTTGCCGTCTATTGGCAATGAACTCAACAAAAATTCCTTTGTGAGGGGGGAGGCTGTTTATGAGGTGCACAACAGTTAATGCGAAGAAGAAGGAGAAGAATCGCTGTTTGTTGCTTCTTTTCGTAGGAGACTAAACACGAAACGTTTGATAGTTGAAATTCAACTGAGCTCAAGCACATAGCCTAACTGACTTTTATAGGCAGCACACACAAATGACATGCGCCGAAAATGTTGATTCTTCCATACACAGGACTATGTACTCTGGTGTGATCCCCCGACTACAGGCTCCATGTCTTGCTTATTGTATTGTTGTATGTAGTTTACAAACAAAAATGCCAACACTCACACCACGAACAGCCTAGAAGTATGCAACAGCCAACCAGCCAGCCAACCAACCAACCAGGCAAGAGTTGCACTTTCCCTCTCCCTCTCTTTGGGCACGCTCTCGCTCTGTCTTTGAAGCAACCATTAATTGCACATTGCAGCTGTTGTTGCTTCTGTTGTTGTTGCTGCTGTTGTTGTTGTTATTGCATTTGTTGTTGTTTTTGTGCTATTTATGTTGTTTTGCTTGTATTTTATTTTATTTCCCAATGCGTTTCTTTTTGCTCAATTTCTCATGCGCACTCGCTCTCACTTCCAACGTGCTCTTGCACTCGCCCTCTCTTCCCATTCTTGCTCTCTCGCGCCTGTCTGTCTGTCTTTCGGCTCGTAGTCGTGTGTCACGCTTCGTGTGAAGACGAAAGCCTTGCTGCTGACTGCACTACTCCTTGGCTGTCGCGTTAGTCTCGTTCGGTCTTTACAGCTCGCTCGTTCGTCGTGTGCGCTGCCCGCAAACGGGCGGCGTGGGCGGATGATAACCGCATTCCCCCCACCCCAATCCCTCACCATTCCCTTCGTTTGTCGTTGCATCTTATTTAGTTACACATTGCTGCTGCCTCTGCCTGCCTGGCTGCTGTTGTTGTATTATGCATTGTTTTGTGCTGTGTTTTGTTTTGCTGCCGCTTTCCCAATCTCTCCCCCTTTGCCTTTCCTTGTGCAGTGACCGCCTCTCGGGCCGTGACTTCGTGTTATATACAAGTCGTTATGATCCTCGGCTCAACGCTCGTTCGTTGTATATGAAATGGTTGTGTGTACGCGTTTGTTGTTGCTATTCTTGTTGTTATTGTGTTGTGTGTTATTGCACTTGCTGTTGTTGTTCTTGTTGTTGTTGTTGGCCATGTACAAAACGAGGCAACAGTTGTTGTTGTAGCTGTTGCTATTGCTATTGCTATTGCTGTTTTGCTCTCTAAACTACTCCCAACTGCAGAGCCTTACCGTCGGTTAATGCCATTTGCCAGCACGACAGCCAAGCAGAAAGTTCTGTTGTACAGTGTAGTGTTGTGTTGTGTAGTGTTGCACATTCCGTGTTGTTGTTGTCGGTCATAAAGCGTTTGAAGGCCGTGTCAAACACCTGCAAATTAAATGATCTTACAGTATACGAATGGAGTCCTTAATAAATTTTAAATAAATAATAAACTTTACTAATAATTATTATAAACTATTTATATTATTCCACATATAAAGTCAAATTACTGATATAAAATCTTCAATAAATATTAAAAATTCTTGAGAAATTCTTAAATTTTAAATTAAAATAATAGACATTATAATAAATTTAAATAATGAAAGAATTAATTTTCTTAAATATATAAATTACAGTTGAAATATGGAAACAACTTTTTATATAACAAACAACAGGCATATAAATACTGCTTAAAATATAAATAAAAATTCGACAATGTTCAAATTTCAATGAACAAAATTATCCTGAACTTAATTTTAAAAATAACATAAAATTTGCTGCGAAAAAGGAAACTCAAATCGTATAATCGTAACAACAAAATAACAGTTATTCAAAATCTGCAATCCATATAAATTCAACAACCTTAAAACTCCAGGGAAAAAAAAGCGAAACTCACATCGAATTCCCACGCACAAACCGACCGTTTCTGTTTCTGTTTCCATTTCCGTTTCCGCTCTGTCAACCGCATAACTGTCACGCTGCGTGTTGACAGAAAGAAAGAAAAAAACCATAGCCTAACACGCAGGCTGATTTATCTCACACATATACACTGACTCACATCTAACAGGCTACTATAGGCCAATTCATAAACAATTAAGTATCGCTTGAAGTGTCGAAACGTGAGCTGTATTTGGCATGTGAATTTGGACATGGTCAACTGCTGACTTATTGTGATTGAGTTAACTTATTGGACTTAAGTGAGATGAACTTTAGCAATCAAATTGTTCAAGTGCATTAATGGACTGACTTAGTTTTGGTAATTTACGACTGGTTTAGTGTTTAGTAGATGGCAACCAAGTTGCCAATTAAGTTGCATTGTCTGCTGTGATTTATTTAATTGCACTTTAATTCGAATGTTAATGAAATACTTGAAGAATAAGGAAGAATATTCAAATCTCTCAATAAATCAGATAACAAGGTAAGCCCATGATCTGTAAATTTTAGTTGATAGGGGTTAAGAAAAAATATTAATATAAATATTGACTGTATTTAAGTTTCAAATTAGGTATTTTCAAGAGTATTTAAAACTATCTCCATTTGAGTTTTTGATTGTGTTTCTATAAATTGTCAAGACTCGTATTTATCGAAAATATTTAGATTAGTCCGATAGTTAACATGACCTGCTTTTAGATACTTTTTTTCAGGTACATTTCATTTTAACATAACTTCTATCTGCAATTCCTGGTAAAGTTATAGCAAAATCTGCTAATCATTGTTACTCTAAATATACTCTGCTTTGAAATCTTTAACATTAACCAATATATTTTGAGCTTTATCTAGTTATTATGTACATACTATATATTCATCCAGACCATTTACGACAATTGTCTTTTATTCTACCTGTCAAAATGGCCACATAAATTCAAACCAATCTCATTTGGTAGACGATTTTTGTTGCCTTCAATTCAATTTACTCGAATTGAGCAATCCAAGCAAGGACACATCATTGCCTGATGGCATCCACAGTCAGTTTTGCGCAGCTTCCTTCTAATTAACGTAAACAAATTTGAAGTAGAAATAACAATAAATGTCTCTGGCAAATCCGCTTATGCGAGACGCGCGCATCTGGCAATCGAAAAGTTTGGCATTTTCATTTTTCTCATTCTTAATTAAATCCAAAACACTTGCATAAACTTTTATCATCGGACAAGAGAAGACGGTGAACCCCACCATAAACCCTCTTCCTCTTCTCTATCTCTCACTCAAAAGTGAGAAATTTTTCATTTTTCATTATCGAGCATTATGAAAGATTTGCGCGAGAAGCAAAAAAAAATGAAAAAATGACAGTCAGGCAAGTGTCAGGAGTGTCAGGAGTATTCGGAATAGCCACGTATCTCAGTCCCTTTGCCATTTCGAGTGCTAAATCATAAATATGCATCTAACGTTTATCTAACGTTTTTATAGCTCAAGCCTCCACCTTCCTTATCTGCCCTCGTTGACATTGTTTAAGAGTCTGTCGCATGCCCCAAAAAGTAGACTTAAAAGTAATTTTACGTCTGACTAAACATTAATGTGCTCAATATTTTATTGTTTGTTTCTTTGGTTGTTTCAAGCGACAAACGACAAAACGACAAAAATGCCAGGCACTTGATTATGCGGGTAGCTTTGTATTTTTATCGAAGTTTCGATTTTTAAATGCCCCCTCTAAATAAAGAAGATAAATAAATGGGATCACAACTTTGGTTGAAACAGTTAACTGAAGAATTTCTGTAGATAAATTCCATATAATGCACACTTTTGGGAATTGTAATGAAAATCAAGACAATTTCTTTATTAACTATCTTAAATTAAACTAAATTTAATATAAAACTCTAACAATTATTGATAGAGCAACTTTAGCCACTATAAGAGCAATAGTTTTTAGCATCAGAAAAATCGCTTTGAAAATAGCAGACAATAATCTAGTTGCATTTTGAAATTGTTTTAAAAAAAATGGTTGGTTTTATCTTTCAATCAACTATTTTATAAATTTAATGATTATACAATTTAGGAAATAGATTTAATTACTGTCATATTAAAGGTTTTTCTTTTAATCTTACTTTTTATTTTTATCTTCACTTTTCATCAACATTAAACAAATTTATTATTTCAGATTCACGCTAACAATAATTTTGCAATGTTAAATAATCGCCATTGACCCTGTACTTTAAAAAATATAAAAGAGTCTATTAAATTTACCTTTGGAAGAAGAACGCGTGCTATAAAGTACTATATGTATTTTCTTGATATAGTCAAGTCCGTCTGTCTACCCCTTTTTGTGAATACCTATTTCTTCAAGACTATAAAAGCTAGAGATGTCAAACTTGGCATCTAGGAAGGAACAAATTTGCCTTAGAATTTTACCACACCCCCGCAAATTGATAAAACTAA
This sequence comes from Drosophila putrida, assembly GCA_037043535.1. Taxonomy (NCBI): domain Eukaryota; kingdom Metazoa; phylum Arthropoda; class Insecta; order Diptera; family Drosophilidae; genus Drosophila; species Drosophila putrida. The sequence goes on along the minus strand of JBAMBI010000811.1, from coordinate 649,332 downwards.
TGTCCAATTGTCAAAGTCGAATTTCAAAACATAAAATATACATCGTAGACCGAATCAGTGCTGAAAATTTCACCACTATTAATTGCCCCTTTCCATAAGTACAGGGTCTTCTACTGTCGAGCTTGCTCTACTGCACCTTTATGAGTCTTTATATGTATGTAGAATCAATTTATAGATCAAACCCTGGATAAACTGTCATCCGTCAAAAAAACGGGTTAGGTTTTGAAAAATGTATACAAGTTTGAAGTCTGAGAACTTTCTTTTATGTTTTCAAAAACATATCTTAAAATATTTAAATAATAATTATTATTATATTTGGCAATAATAATTATTGTATTGATTGCAGCTTAAAACAGTTAGTAATATATCTCTGTAACTTCATATGAATATCCCATAACGCATTTTGATCAGAAGTGTTGATATTAAAGCTACCGCAGATTGTTTGGCTGGCGAAAAAAGCTTTCCCTTCACTTTATTTACTTTTAGCTGGCGTTGCAGTTTGTCAACAAGTTTTGGGCCAATTCAATTCAAGGTGGAAATTGTTTGGCTAAAAAGACATATGGGGATGTAGCTCAGATGGTAGAGCGCTCGCTTAGCATGTGAGAGGTACGGGGATCGATGCCCCGCATCTCCAAGATATATAAAGTATATTCCGGAGAGGAATGGACTTTTTTTGCAAACCGCCGATAGAAAACAAATGTGCAGACGTCTGCATTTTTTTTCGATAAGATTGAAGATGGAAGAAGGTGCACTAATGAATATTCAAAGTTCGCTTTGTAAATGCCAAACGACTTGGGATGTGTGCTGTGTGTGTGGTGTATGTGTGTGTGTGTTGTGCCCCCATGTCGGCAATCAAGTCGCGTAATTTGATTTGATGCCCATTCTCATTCCCATTCCCATTCCCATTTCGCAGTCGAATCACACGGAAAACACATTGTCGCACATAAATCAGCACAATATGCCAATGTTTGTTTACTTGCCAGCCTGCAGAACTTTGCCAGCAATTAAACAGGCAGGATGAATCGCAGGCACACGGTCCCAGGACAATGTGGCAGGATGAGTCAGTTGAGTTGCCTCAGGCATAACACACAACACACACAGGGAATAAGAGTATAGTCTCTGGGGTCGGTTGAGTGGGTTTGAGTATTGTAAATGATACATGATGTGCTATTTATGAGAAGCCTTTGTTTTAATTTCTGCACCGCACAGGACAAACTTTTCCTCCCTGACAACTGCTAAGCTAGTTAAGCCACTGCTTTTCCACTACTCTTCCTCATACTCTTGCCTTCTCTCCTCTCCTCTTCACTCAATGCTGCCAGCGAAATTTATGTGTTTTGCTATTTTTTAATTGTTTAAAGTGTTTTGTTATGTATTTTTGTACTTGGCTTCTATTTCTCCTTTCAATATTTTGACTGGTAAAAAATAGAAAAAGTGTAAACAAAAAGTTAGTTTCATCCTTTTGGAGATGCGGGGCATCGATCCCCGTACCTCTCACATGCTAAGCGAGCGCTCTACCATCTGAGCTACATCCCCGTGGTGATACCGTTACGTATAATGCTGCCATATCTACGACACTTTACTAACGTGTCTTTTTGCCAAAGTCGAATTACAGTTAATGTACATTCAATTGAAATGCATATCACAACTTGGCCCAGTTTGCTTTGTAAGCTTGGCCTGAACTGGTTTGCGGCTTAGAGCGAGTTTTGGCTATTTAATTGTTGGTAATTGAATAGTTGGGTGTGGCCCAGAAACAAACAACAGATATAAAGTATTTATAAAACTAAACAACTGAGAAACTTTAATAAAGAAACAAGTGTGAGGCTCAATTTTTCAATATTTATATCGAATAACTATCCGAATGATAAACTATCGTAAAATGTATATTTAGAAACTAATGTCAAATGTCAAACTTTTGTATCAAATAAAGCTAATACGGACATTGTAAAAATGTGCCTGACTGAAGTATATATTTTAAATTAATTTAAGTGTTGATTTGATAAAACATATAGCAGTAATTCATAAACAGCCTTGACTACTAATTGTTACCTTTAGGATAGCCATATATTGAATTTTTGTTTAGAAATTTTATTTTAATTTCGCAATCTATCTTTTAGCAAATAACATTCACAAAGTATATTAGATCCGTTGCTCTGATTAAGATTTTCTGGATTTTAGCCAATTTTTGCAAATTTGTATTTTCCAAATTTAAAATGTATATTAATATTATTTCTCAGCTTTGATCTTTACTGCTTTTATTTCCAACATATACTTAATCCTTTTTTTGTCATTATATAAACAAATATATCTAGGGAAAAGTCCCTGTAATATGCCTACTTAATTTGATTTTAATTACAACTTTGAATTTAGTAAACTTCAAGATCTCTTGCAAATATTTCAATTTCTTATTGTATTTAATAATTTATATAGATTAATTAAATAAACTACAAGATCTCTTTCAAATATTTCAATTTCTTATTGTAATTATTAATTTAGGCAGATTTCTATTTTTTTGGGCTTAAACAAACCACAATTAAACGTCAATTGCTGGCAATAGCACTTTGTTTATTGTGAAAAACACCCCGTAACCCAAATATTTGAGAGTATCTTGTACGTTTATGTGTTTTGGGCTTTAATTAAAAGCAAACAAAGGCTGTCAACGAGTCGGAGAAAAGTTGAAAATTACCTCAAGCTGTTGCACATCAAGAGACTCAGAAGAGAGGACTCTAAAAAACCCAACCCACTAATTGTTCCAACCTAACAATTGTTATCCTTGTTTATATCAGAGAGAGAGAGAGAGAGAGAGCGGGGGAAAAACATTGTGAAAACATGTGGGAAAGCATGTCTCCGCTTAAAAAGACATTACGAGCACAACAATTAGTTTGTCTCATATATAAAAGAAGGGGTGGGTGAGGTGTAGGGTGTAAAGCGGGTAGCTGTGACTTGTGCAAGAGTTAAACGTTTTCATATTTATGAGCATCGTAAAACTCAATGATATACAAAATTAATGACAAAGGCTGCACGAGTGGCACTTTTGCTTACTTTCTGGCACCCAAGCGAATCGTAAAAGAAATGTTACCTCAAAACTTTTGTCAGCATTTACCTACCTGCTGCATGCTACTCGCTACTTGCTACTTGCCACTTGCTACATGTTGCAAGGAGGCGCTGGGTGGTGGCAACAGTCATCCAAGCGTCTTGTAATTTTAATTTCAAGACAGTCTGCGACTTTTAGTTGCTGTCTCGAAAATATTTGTACACTTCTTCTTTTTGCTAAGTTCCTTTTGCATCTCTTCCTGCTTGTCTATCTCGAGTGTCACGTACTTTTTTGCTGTTGTGACTTTTCCTCTTTTTTTTTAATTGACTTGCCACACCCTGCTTTAAGGTTCATTAGTTAGGGATCTTGATTTGAAAAGTAGGTGCACGCTTCTTGGATTTATCCTGCTCATTAGACCACTTGTCACATACGCCCCGTGTAACATTTGACTTTGTCCCGTTTCCGGCAAACATGTTCCATCTTTTTTTTACTTTTTCCACTTTTCTGTTTTTTATTTTATTTAACACACTGGGGCAAGTGGCATCCTTTTTCACTCATCACTGCATAAATTTTCTTAAGTTTTTTCCTTCCGCTATGCGTTATGCATATTAATTTTTCGTTTTTGGGTCCAAGTTCGAATATCTTTTGGGCCTTGATTTGTCACCAAAGGTAGCAGCATCTCTGTTGACACAACTTATGATGTGGGTTTGGTTTACAGGGGCTTAAGAATGAATACTGTGCATTTTTGTAGAAAGTAACTCGAATAAAAGTTAACAATCATTCTTCCTTTTTTGCTTAATGAATGTTTATTTTGAGGAATATATTGACGGTTGATATGAATTTTATGTAAATGTGTTTTATGAAGAAGAAAACTATTTATTTTTGTATAACAAATTCTTTTAAAGAATTAATTAACATAAAATAGTTTATCTTCAATATCTACATAGACCAGCTTTCTTAAAATGTTGTAAGGATATTTAAGAAAGTTGCAATTGTGAAACTAAATAATAATGAGATTTATTTTTAAGGCTCAGTAATTTATTTACTTATTTAAATGGATATAATAAAATATTTATAATTAATATTTATTACATTTTAAACACATTAATTTAATAGGAGAGAAAGAGTTTATAATTTTAAGGAGGAGATATATGAAAAGAATACTTAAACTTTATATTTAAATATCTATCTCCGATAGTTATCCTGAAAAGCTTCTCTCTAAAAAACTTTACTATTATTTAAAATCCTTCTTTTGACAATTTTACCTGTCCAAAGCTTTCCCAGCCGTTGTAATATATTTCTACAAGTAAATTTTAACTTTAAACTCTTCGAGGATGCAAACAAAAATGTTAAGCTGCTTTACTGTTGCAACATTTTCAATTTTTAATTAGTTTAAGTTACAAATTACATTAACAAAAGGCAGCTAGAGCTACACAAGATTTGTGGTCGTATATTTTAGCATTTCTTAACGAGATTTTCGAGCGAGAAACAAATAAAAGGACGGACATGCCAGAAAGTAGAAAAATTCTCAACGCCAAAGGAATTTGCACCTTTGCATACACAAATAGGGAGGCAGCTGGGTGAGGAAGAGAGGGGAGGGGGTCTCGTGGTTATAAATTTTAAATCTGTTAAATTAATGCCGCAGCTTTCTTTCATTCTTACGTGCCCGAAAGTTGACTAAAACTTGAGTTGAGACGTTGTCCTGATTACATTAATTATTCCTTTATTGTTTGTAGGAGTTAACTTTTTTCTCATTGTTGTTGTATGTTTTATTGTAGCGGGTTTGTAATAAGTTTAGTCTAATTGTAATTGTACCTCTTTTTCTTGCAGGTCACATTATAATAACAATAATAAGTACAACAAAAATAATAACAATGTAAGTATAGATTATTACTTCATAGGATTATTAATGACAAGTCTGTGTATTTATTGTTATTTTTTTAGTGGAAATATAATTCAAACTATTCGAAAAATAATTCACGTGGTTCATATCACAATAATATAAACAAATCAAATTGGAACCAGAAAAATAATAATTGGAACAATTCGTATAATTGCGGTGATAGATCGGAATATCAAAGGATACCTCATCAGGTGCAATGGTCGACGAGGGATAATCAAGACAGAAGTGATTACAATATAAGTCCAAGAAGAAGCAGAGAGAGATCCTACGATTCTAGCTGGGATCGAAGTTCCAGTCGATCCCAAAGCAGAGAGTCTAGGGAATTTCGTAAAGAATCTAACAGCAGTCGGAGTTTCAGCCGATCCCAAAGTCATGACTCTAGGAGATATCGAAAACAGAAAAGCATAGAAAGAGAGAGTGAAATTGAAACAGAGAAACAAAATAGCGAACAAAAGGTAAAGCAGAAGAAGCTAGAACAAAGCAAAGAAACACAGGAAAGTCAAGAGAAACAACAAAAGAAAATCAGTATAACTTCAAGGGAAAACTCTATAGACAGGAAAATTAGCGAACAGGCTGTAATTGAATGTAATTTGAATAAAAGTTCCTTAAAGTCTATTGATACCGAAAATACGAAAAAAGAAACCGAACAGAATTCAACGGGGTTGATCCCTGTTGAAAATGAAAAGGGATCAGAAATTATTAACACACATCCTCAGATACAAGTGCGGCCATTAAACGAGCTTCTTAGGCAGGAACTAGTCGCTTTGGCACAGGAACAACTTCAGGTTAAATCTCCAGTTCCCTCTAGTGGTAATACTACAGTAATCACACCTACATCAAGTCCAGTTGCCCGAATCCGTCGTCGTACTGTCAACAGCTCTGGAAATAATCATGGCATTCCCGAATCCAGCATCAATGATGATTTGGCCCATATGGACAAGGAGAGTCTGAAGTATATCATCAATAATAGTGATACCATTTACAACGAGCATCTTAAGTCACAGGCACGACGACGTCTCCGGGACGAGCTACGGCGTCAGCTGAAGGAAATTACACTTGAGCAGCCAAAGGATAAACCACCAAAGGATCTAGTCGAGGACGAAATCGTTGAAGCCATCAAATTGCCACAAGTATTGCTACAAGAAATTGAAAAGTGTTTCGGCATTGACATAACCGTGGAAAACAACACGGAGAAAGAAGCCATTGAATTGATTGAAATTAAAACTGCCTTAGAAAGCGACAAAGTTGAAACTGAAAGCGATCAGTCTCTTAAAGAGAACGAAAAGACAGATACAGAGAACTCTGGAAGTGATCAGTTTCTTAAAGAGACCGAGACGACAGATATAGAGAAATCTCTAGTTAAAGAGGAGCTGCCGAAAACCGAGAAACTTTTGGAGAGCGAAAAGACAGATACAGAGAAATCTGTAAGCCATCAGTCTCCTAAAGAGAGCGAAAAGATAGATTCAGAGAAATCTCTAGTTAAAGAGGCGCTGCCAAAAACCAAAGAACTCTTGGAGAGCTCAATGGATTTGGCCCAGAAGTTTAAGGCTTTGGCAGCAAAGAAATCAACAAATGGTCAGTGCTTTCAAAGCAAACAATTCAACAATCTTAAGTCCAGCGAACAGAATCCAACTGAACAAATAAAAAGTGTTGAAAATAGAAAGGCAAATCCAGTTATAGAAGAAGAAACTCCTAAGGAAAATTTAACAGATAACATGCCTATCAAAATGGAAATTAAAAACGAAATTCTATCTTCACCTGGAATAGCTTGTATTGTGCTCAGTTCTTCAGAGGATGAAGATGAGGAGGAGCAGCAAAAAGCAGAGAAACTAAAACTGGAACTGAAAAAGAATGGAGATGAGGTCATCTCCAACTTTGAGAAGCTTATATTACCCCATTTGAAGGGTTCTCTAGCGGATCGCTATCGTAGCAATCACAGTGCCAATGTCAAAAGTCGACTACATTTCATCTCCTGCGTGGTGACCAGCAACGAGCATAATCCTCGTTCTTTTAGCAAAATTAAAGTGTCCAAAATGCAACAGAATTTGAAGGGAGAAGACAATCGATTGGGACTTGAGTTTCTTGCGCGTGAAATTCAAAATGTGGTGAATGCAAAGCAACAGCAAAAGTCACCGCAAACTGAGCCTAATGAGCTGGTGATAAGTTCATTATCAGCCAAAAACGCTGAGCTCGCGTCTGAGTCACATCAAAGTAACTGCAGGCTGGTGGATGGGGATGTGAATGAGGATGTAAAAGTGGAGACGGCAGTTGCCACCACGGGGCGTGCTTCGATGCCACCGACACCACCACGTAATAATACGCCCACAAATGTGGCGAATCCCACACGCACATTTCATACGTCTAGCTCTTTGCCTTTGGGTAATTTTCTCGGTCTACCGCCGGGAAATTATCCCTTGCCCAGCGGAGGTTTGGAATCCAATGAATCAATGTTGCAAGTGGGAGACTCTGTTATGCAGAATCTGCATGAAATCGATCGGCGATTGCTGGAGAATCAAAATCGACGACAATTCCTAGAGGAAATGATAATGAAATTTCAAAAAGAGAAATCCGATCTGGAAATGGTCACCATAGAACTGCAGAGTCGGAAATTTCTGCTCCTCAATTCGGTAATTTCAAGAACAACAACAACAATGCAAGCTCCATTGTCTGCTGTCACGCCCATAAACTCACCGCCCCACGTCCCCAATGAAAGTTCAACTTTAGCCGCAGCTTCAATGGAAAAATGTCCAGTTAGAAAAAAAGCCAAGAAAAAGATTAAACCTCGTGTTATTGTTAAGCGTGTGAGAATTTGTGGTAAGCGTAAAGCTCGTTCCAAGCGTTCAGAAGTCGTTGCTTCAAAGGAAGTTCCAGTTGAACTAGAATCCAACAAAGAGACACAGGAGGAGTCTACAGAAGTAGTTATTTCTGAACCAGTTACTAGTCAATTGAAGATCGAGCAGGAGCAGGAATCCCCCAAAGAGTCGAACAAAAAGCAACTGGAGGAGTCTACAGAAGTAGTTATTTCTCCACCAGTTACTAGTCAATTGAGCAAGAGCAAGGAGCAAGAATCTATCAAAGGAAACGATGCCAGCAAGAAACGTGCCGCAATTTCAACTGCAGTCAAGTCTCACAAACGTCAACGTTTGAGCCGATCTGCCACATTGAATGCAACACAACAACCGCTGGCTGTTATACCACCGCTAACACCACCACCACCGCCGCCCGAACCCATTGCCAACATGTCCTTTGAACTGCCTCGCATCCTTCAAAAGGCAACACCACCCGCAGAAGTTCCCCCCATCCCAAATTCTCCAAGCTCGGAACATAACTATAGCTTTATACCCAGCGGTCGCTTGCTAAATATAACTAGTCCGATTACTCAGATACGCATCTATAAGGAGAATATTATTGCCGCCTCCGAGAATGGAGATGTCTATGTCTTTAATATTTCCAATCACAAACTGGAACGTCAGATTATAAAGCACAGTGAGGCAATTACAAATATGTTTCTTTGTGAAAAAAACTCATTTTTATTCACAACATCACTTGATGGTTTCCTCAAGAAGTCATCCCTAGAGGTGGGTTACATAATCGAATTAATCAACTTTTTATATAAATGTGTATATCATTCACAGAATCTCGAACGTGTTAATCAGACGGTTTATCTGAAGGAACCTCTGCAATCTATTGATATAGCCTGGGATGTTGCATTTATTGGCAGCCGTTGGGGTCATATCTTTACATATAACATTGCGGTAAGTTAATTCCAATTCCAAGTACTAATTTTGATATAATATGACATTACAATTTTCAAGAATTTGTACGAATCTTAAGCAAAATATAAAGCAATGATGAATAAACTCAGACAAATAGGGTTTTATTTTAGTCAACAAATTTTAAAAAGTGCTTTTAAGAATTTATAGTAATTTCAACTAATTCAATTTAGAGCATAATACTATTCTTTAAATATGAAATACTGTAAGAATTCAATTTAAATTAAACATTTTAAAAATTCGAAAAATACAAGATAATCAGTTCTCAAATTAAAAAAATAGTGTTTTACCAATTTTTGACAGTGTTAATATTATTGAAATTTGTTTATCATGAGAAGAATTTTCAACTGATCCATACAATTAATAAAAACTATATTTTCCTAATATATGAATAAATCTCTATAATATAAACTTACTACTCTTCTTTGATATATGACAGAACAATCTATCTTGTCATAGAATTCGTATTCAACGTCAGTATAAAATTGCAAACTATCAATTTCAAGTGACTAAATAAAAATGTGTTGCATGTCACAAGGCGTATAAATTGCTCCTTGCGACACTGCCATTGAAAATGGCCTATACCTGGCATCCTGGCATCACATTTAATTAATGTGCGGCTCATTAAATATTTAGCTGTCAAATAAACACTTGAAAATATTCAATTAAAAAGTGAAGAAGTGAAGGACTCTCGAACACACTATTGTGCTATCTGCTTTGGCATATTTGTGTCCACACCTTGCCCCAAAAAGTGGCAACAATGAAAAACAACGAATTGGCATTAAGCAGCCATCGAATGAACCCAATGTCTAGACAATGAAAATCAAATCGAATTTATTTCTTTTTTCTTTAGTATATTCGCTAGCGATATACGCAAATTGGAATTGTTGTGTGGGGAGGGGAAGAGAAGAGTACAGAGCGGGAAAATGTTGGAGGAGAAGCTGGCACTTCATTACAATTTCATGTTAAGGGCGATAAGTCTTAATTTTTTGGCAGCCTTCGATTTATGGCTGCGACGTGCGGATAATTCATACGACTGTTGCAGGGGCGCAACTGTACTTTTTGCAATAACTGTACTGTGTTGCACTGTGCCTTTTAAGTTATTTACTAAATATTTAGCTATACCTAAGCAACAGTCACGCCCCAAATTGCACTATAGACCCAACTCAAGTAGTTATTATATAGAATCTGTATGTGTGTGGAAGGCGTTGCTTGTTGCAAGTTTGCTTTGCTGCTATTGCTTGATATTTTGCTTTGTCGCTGTTTTGTGTTTTGTGTTTGGCTTTGCTGCACGTTGTTTGGCCAAAAAACTAATACATAGTACTATATATAGCCAGGGTTGGGGGTTAGTTGCAACAAACAACAGCAAACTGCAGCTCATGCAACAGCAGCAGCATACACACTATATACACCTCTCACTCTCGCTCGCTCGCTCGCACACACTCTCTCTCTATTGTTGTTTATTTAAGTTTTTATGTGTTCATGTTTAGTTTACTGTATATTTTGCTGACTCACACTTTCTTGCAATACGAGAGTGCATTCATCGTTCCGTTCGCTCTCGTTTTGGCATAGTCTCCCGCTCTCCCACTCACGATGTCGTTCGTTGCTCTCTTCGTTTCGCTCTCACACTGCGGCTTTGCGCATGTCCTCTTCTTGCTGCAGTTTCTTGTTGCTGTGGTTAGCTTTTGCATTTCTTCTTCTCCAGCTCATTTGCTGCCTTCAACGACGTCGACGTCGCGTCGGCAATTTGGCAGCAGCAAATAAAATGTTTATATGCTATTTACTCAAAACAATTTTAAATAAAATACAAACTATGTACTCACACTCACTCACTCACTCTACCTCTCTTTGAACTTACACTCTCTCTTGCTTGCACTCACACTCTTTGGTCTCTCTCTCTCGCTTACTCTGCATCCTTCCAAGGCATTGCAATTGGAATGCTTCTTTGTGCTTCTTACTATTGCTGTTGTTTTTGCCATTGCCTGTTGTTGTTGTGGGTGGCTGGTTGGCTCCTGTTTTGTTGTGTTGTGTCTCTGGAATATGACGCCGCCTGTCTGTGTATGTATTGGTATTGGTGTGTATGTGTGCCGTTTTCTCATTGGCTGAGCCTGACGAATCGGGTTGTTCCCGACGACGGTTACTCTTAACTTGTTGTTATTGTTAGTGTTGCTGCTGTTGTTGTTGTGTTGTTTCAGCAGCATCCGACGCAGCAGCAAATTGCATAGGTCCCATAGTAGGCGTCATTGTGGGTGTGGCAGAGGGGCACTTGCAACCACTAAATAAACAAAGCAACGACAACGACAACGATATTTTAGCTACATTCTCATATTTATTGTATTTTTATCTCTTGTTCTTTTGCACCTTTTCTTGCACATTGCAGCTCGACGCCATCTTGTAAAATGACTCGAGTCATAATAGTACATACATAAATACCTATGTAAATTGCAGTGCCCTCATTCTCTGTCTCACTCTGTTTTAATATTGTTGATTTTTATAGTCATTTCATGTGCTATATGTTTGATTAGAGCTTGTGGGTGTTAAAAGGGGGGGAATTTAATCACAAAGCACCTCCATTTATTCTTTTTTTGAGTTGCAGTTTGCAATTTACTAGTGTTTTTAAAGGGGGTGTGGTTAGTTTTTCTTTATTTAGCCGTAATGACTTTTTCATAAACTTTTCACAGCCATAGACTGTTTATTTAAAGCCTTACGCATGAGCTTTTCTCAAAAAGCCTCTTCTTATTTTAATTATAATGTGAAATGGCGCTATTAATTACTCGAAACCCATTTATTTGCCTTCGCTCAATTTTATTTGACATTGCCTTGAAAGAGTTTTAATTTTAACTTATCATCTGACTGATAAGTTCGACAAACGGGTTTAAACCGTTGACTGAAGGTAGCTAAATTGCTAGAAAATTATTGCGTCTGATGATTAAATATTGACTTGACCACAGTTTGCCCGATATGAATGAATTCCCTATACAATCGCAGAAATGTCATTCCCTAATCGATGTTGTTCCTTGTTTAAGATTTAAGCAAAACATTCTTTTCCTTTCACAAACTTCACTACTTTAGGAAAAATACCTCTAACAACGGTCTTAAATATTTTTAGAACAACGAATAGATAGATATTTTGGAATTTTACGTTCAGTTAGCTAGTTAACTAAGAGCTTAATTTGACATTAAGAATATGGGTCCTACAAATATGTACACATATTAATTTCTATTTACTATTAACAAAACTAATAAAGCCATGAAACAAATAACGTTATACCCGTATTCTCTAATCTAAATATTATTATTGATAATAAAGCACAGTCAAGCATACACATACAGTTAATACTTATATCTATATATTGTATAAATAGTTTTCATCAACAAATCTATTTATAATTGTCTTTAAAGCTCTCTGTTTTTGTGGTCTACTTATAAACTTACTGAGCGTATACATTGATTGAGTAATATTATCAATTGGGTTCGACCTTTCATGACGTTGCACATTCGAAATAACAATGAGCCCAAATTACAATGCAAAGCACATTTCGATACCAAAACGAATTGAACGGTAAAACGCATTTCTTGGCCAAATTCAATGCTTAAGAGGGCCAAAAAAATGTAGGGTAAACACAACGGGGATGTAGCTCAGATGGTAGAGCGCTCGCTTAGCATGTGAGAGGTACGGGGATCGATGCCCCGCATCTCCAGGATTAATCCTTTTTTTTAAATTTCTTAATTTTATATAAATATATTTATAAACTCAACTAAATTGTCTTTTCTATATTTACAGATCAATAAAGTAATAGACATGCCACTGTTGTCCACAGGACAGTCCATAATTACTGTTAAGGCTACCAAGGAGGGCCCTCGAAGGATCATAATGCTGGGCTGCAAGGGAAACTATATTCTTCTACATGATGCAGTTAATGGATTATTGCTTCGTCGTTTGAGCATTCCAGAGGGACTGAATGTATATAGTTTACTACTAATTGATGGACATGTGTTTTGTGGCACTCAAAAGAATGAGGTGTTCAAAATTGATTTTGCCGTAAGTTGCAAAAAAAAGTGATTCATTTAGTTTTTAAGCAAAAAATCAATTACTTAGAACCCATTTTTGATTAATTCGTATTTGTATTGTTATTTAAATAGAGCGGCAATATGTGTAATACTTTGAGATGCGGCAACGGAGCTGTTGCAATGACTACATATCAAGAAAAATTTTTATTGATCGGCTGCTATGATGGCTTTATCTATGTGCTAAACAAGGAGACTGGAACGCAATTGGGTTGCTTTAATGGTCCTGGACGATTGGTCCTTGCTCTGGCCATCGCTGGCGACAAGGTAAAGATTTGACTACAAAATAAAATGTATTTGAGATTTAATTGCATTTAATTTACACACAGGTCGTGGCTTCGTCAAAAGACAACTCGTTGGAAATACTGAAAATACCGTCTGAATTATTGCATCTTGAAGAATCAGCTTAAGATAAAAAACATTATTAAGATTTAGTTGATTCAAATTGTATATTTTGAAATAGTTGACTTAGTGCATAAGTCTTTTAAGTTTCCAATTAAAAACATTAATTTAAGGAGCCTTATTTTTTATATATTTACAGTTGACAATTTCTAAGTTTAAAACTATGCGATTGTGTCAGCGGTTTATATGTTTGAAGAATATTTCTTCGCCGTGAACAATAATAAAATTATAGAGAAATCCAAATGAAAATTATTGTGTATATTTATGTGTGTGTTTAATGCATTCCATTTGGAGATGCGGGTACTGAAGGAATACGTATTGCTTGTTCAGTTTCTCGATTGATTCTTAAGGAATTTGAGGTATGCGCATTGGACGCACATTTGTCTGCATTTGGTATAGCTTCTGGTTAAGCTTGTGGGTATGATCCCGCAGATAATTAATTAGTTCTGCCTGCTTCTCCAGCAGCTCAGCCGTATCTCCACCGGGCTGCATGAGACCCAGTGAACCACTGGCACGATCTGCACCACGTAATACATCTGGTGCCAGCTTAGCCTTGTTGAACTTGAGCACTTTTTCTGTAAGATAATAAAAGAGTATTTAGATGTAACACTGATGGAGTTGAGGAGTGCGTATGTCAAGATTTGCACCGTTTACATTGGAGTTCAAGCTTAAGTATGAAGTTAAGAGCTTTCTAGACCGGGTGCAAGTTTTGACAAACACTCTTTAAGGCCCCTACGTACTTATATAGCAGCCATGTGTGGCAGCGAGCACCAAATTCTCTGCCACATTGAAGGTGGTGACATAGCTTATAGGCGATAACCAGCCAGCATTGCAATGCGTTGAAAAGTCATCACCATAATAATGATGAATTAAGGCCTGTACGCCCAGCAACATGGAGTTCCACAGTGAAACAATTTGCAAGGGAACGCCCTTTTGCATGCTCGTATCACGGTGAAAGTCATGATGCCCTTTCATACGAAGATTATCGTGTTGTTTCTTCACGAAATGATCGAAAATCTGCAAGCATTGGGATAGGTCATTAAATCAGAGGAATGAATGAATGAAAGCCATTTCTTTGCATTAAATACTCACAAACGTAATCACCCAGAACGTAGCACGCAAGTAGAGCATTATAAAGTAGGCCTCACAGCGTCGATCCTCTGGGAACAGGGCCGCCAGGCCAATACCCACAAATGAAATGATAGTCGAGATAAGCAAATGAATGCTAGCCACAAAAAAAACAAATTACATTGTTTACTGGTGTGTGTTAATTTGCTGATATCAGCAAAAGCATCACTCTTTCATTGCTATGAATCATTGCTACCGGCAGCAAGTACATATGTATGTGTCAGTGCAATGTATGTACATACCTAAATGCAGGCACTGTTTTCAGTTTATATGAGCCGTTGTCGTCTGAAAACAGTACAGGATCGAGCAGTTCGTCAGTGTCATGGTTGTGGACTTGTGATCCACCCGGCTGTATAGCTGCGCCTGTTGCTTCGTTATCCATTTTCTGTAGTTTTTCTTTTACTGCGTTTAATTTGGCCCCCAAGTGCGCAGCACCTAACAGAAATTCGCTTTGTTTTGTTTTTTGTCTTAGAGCTGGGTGAACGTTGCTTGGCAAAATTGACAAGAGGTGGCGTATTTATTCTTCGAAAAGGTCTCAAAAGATGGCGTATTTCTGTTTGCAAAATATGCCGGTGTTTATGTAAATTATGTTTTGCAAAGGTGACAAAGATGGATTCAATCTTCTCGAGTTTGCAAATTGATTGTTTTCTTGAATTATTTGGATTTGTTTCTTAAATTTAATTTAAAAATATCCTCCAAAACACTCGAAAAATTCGGTGCCAGTGGGTGAATAAGTATGACCGACCTCAAAAAGAATCTAGTTCTAAAAGTAGACAACATGACAGGTCGGCGCTAACAAATATACTAAACCTTATATCGATACATCGATAAGCTAAACGCAGCCCTGAACGAATTAAAGAATACAAGTGTTGTTTTCAGAGCTGAGATTTTCCGTTCAATTTGCTAAATAAGTTCAATCGATAATTTTTGAGTCGAGAACTAAATCCGTCATTTAGTTCAGATTTCTAACTTGAAATAAAAGAAATCCGCTCTAAATTATTAAATTTATAATTAATTTGGTTTGCTTTAATTTAATCTTCTGCTTTTAATAAAACAATTTTATTTATTTGATTTGAAGAAGTTTAAATGAGAATCTATCGATATCGATGTATCAATATAGTTTTAACACCTTTTTGTAATAGGTGGCGCTTTATTTTAAAAATTGAGCGACCGTTAACCTTAAAAATATTGAATGGTTGTTCAATTTAAATTTGTGCTATGCCGTTTATTTTGGTTGGGTGCATGTGTGTGTGTGTTGTGCGTTTGAACTTGCAAAATATTTGTTGCTTGGAATAATTCCAGATAATGAAGACAAATTATAAAAAAAAATAATTCACCAATGCTTGTTATTAAATGTTGATTCTTTGATTTCAATTTGTGCACAATTTAATTGCAATAATTGTTGAGAAAATACGTACAATTAGTTTGTATTTTATATCACAGCACCGAAAAAAAATTAATTTATCCTTATTCCTTGCGAGCTCAAAGGTCTGCACCGGACGGCAACTAAATTGCTTGTGAACGGTCTACACAACGCAAGCGGCCAACTAGCCTCAGCAGCGGCGCAACAGTTGAGAGAGAGAAAGCGTCAAGTACAAGGAGACAGTTGGCAACAGCGAACATACACACGCACACACTCTCAATCGTTCAACAGCGAACATACACACGCACGCACTCTGAACCGTTTAACAGCGAACAAACACACGCACACTCTCAATCGTTCAGCAGCGAACAAACACACGCACACTCTCTATCGTTCAACAGCGAACATACACACACACACACTCTCAATCTCTGAGCTCTGAGCAGAGCGCTGTGAGCAGCGCTCTCTGTGGATCACCGTCCACTGCTTAGAGAGCTGTTGGTGTGGTAGGCGCCGTACACTGGTATGCGTGCGTGCTACTATTTAAGTACGCTTGCTACTTAAATAGTAGTAGGGCATTCAGAATACAGACGCTGGTGCGTACACATGTCAGGTAGTGACCGCCTCGGTGCGTACTGCGCCCTTCATTATCGACAACTCCACACAATATATTATACATAATTAACCCTTGAATGGTAAATGTATATAAACATTCAATTTAAAGTTTAAACAACTCATATTTGAATTTGTGCATATTTTAAGCTTGGTGAAAAATAACCGCAATAATCGAAACATAATCTATCTATGAATAAGGTAAAAACAAATTCGTTGACGAACAATCGACTAAGCAAAATATTCGATATAGTTAATAAAATACTGAATAAGTTCATTTGTTCATTTCGATGACCCGTTCATTTGAACTTATTCAGAACGAAACGACCCAACTCTAATTGTTTTGTTTTTGCGCAAATTCAAATTGAGCTGCAGCAAAATTGTTAAACAAAAAGCAATAGTTAACAAAACGTGTTATAAATGACTACACCTTTGCCGCGTCGTCTTAAAGATTTGGTGTCATTTGATGCAGACTCGGACGATGAATACAGTATTATTACGCCCTGCAAACCGAAAAACACAAAGGACGCCGCTCAAACTGGAGTCGGGAAATCGGAAACAATGTAAGTTATTTTCTATAAAATTGTAATTGTAATACATACTTGTGATAATTACAGTAACAATGACAACAAGGAAAATATGGGACAAAAGGAGCAAAAGTCTGGACAGCCGTGTGGCATCTACAATATGCTGTAAGTGTACATCCTAAGTCGGCTTAATTCCCGATAATTCATAAATAATTAAATTGTAGTCCCAGGCGACGCTCGGAGATGACATTGCTGGACTCGGATAGCGAGGAAGAGGATAGCAAGAGTAATCACAATTTAAACTGCGCCATTCTCAACGATTCCTTTGTGCTGAGTCCTGTGAATGAGCTCTCGGGAAGCACCACAAGTGAGCCTTACATTTCGGGTGTTCCCCTAAAGCCCAATGATTCCAATCTATCGTTTCTTGGTCGCTTTGGCAACATGGGCATCGATTGCAGCAGCAGTAACAACAATAAATCGCCACATCTTCAAGGGGAACAACAACAACTGCCAACTAAGAAACCACCATTAACATTAATGCAGATTAACGCAGAGCATCGCAAAGCCTTGGAAAGTCAAACTCCAATGCGTACTGCACCAGCGGATGCTTTGAAATCCCATGCCAAGGCTGAGGTAGAATTTGTGACTCCACAGGTGGGCAGCATTGCCTCAAGACAAGGAGGAACGCGCACTCAAACCACCCAAAAGAATCGCAATGAAATGGAGAATGAGTTCCGATCGCAAAAGGTGCTCTTCCAGACGCCCATGACTGTCAGTCGCGGAGCGCCTTTTACCAGCGACAGTCTGACCTTCTCCCTATGCGACACCATCAGCGAGAGTCCCGTGACTCCAGCTCAGCCCCAGACAAAGGCAGTGCCAGCCAGTGGTAAATCCAAAAAGTCCCTGGAGGGTGCGTTTTGTCAGGCTGAACAGCAGGTGAAATCTACAGTGCCGGAATTACAAGTATCCGCGCCCATGTCATTACCTGTCGCAGCCACAACAACCGATAAACCAGACAATGCTTCCAAATCCAACTCCAACTCCAATGTGCTGCAAATCAAGAATCATGAGTATCTAATAATTAAAAAACTTGGTTGCGGCGGCTCAAGTTCTGTTTATTTGGCACGTCGCAAGGATTCGGGCCAAGAGTTTGCTTTAAAAGTGGTTGATCTACAAGCTGATCCTGTCGTGGTGCAGGGCTACCTCAATGAAACCAAACTACTCGAGAAACTCCAAGGCAACGTATGCGTTGTATCGCTCTACGATTAGTGAGTATCAATTAGAGATCCTCTATTAACTACAATTAATTGATAACTTATTTATACTTCCATATAGCCAACTGTTGCGACAGGAGTCCAAGCTGTACATGGTGATGGAGAAGGGCGACTGCGATTTGAATAAAATTCTGCAAGGATTCACCACCAATTTGCCACTATATAATCTGATGAACATACTCTATCAAATGCTGCAGGCAGTGAATTATATACACCAAAATGGTGTGATTCATTCGGATTTGAAGCCGGCCAACTTCCTCATGGTCAATGGTCGCTTAAAGCTGATTGATTTTGGCATTGCTAGCAACATTGCAGTTGACTCCACGAGCATCATTAAATTCTCCCAGGCTGGCACATTTAACTACATCAGTCCAGAGGCATTGACTGATATTTCCAGTGGTACAAGTCCGATGCGTGGCGGGAATCAGCCCCAGATCAAGATATCAACGAAATCGGATGTTTGGTCACTTGGTTGCATCTTGTATTTGTTGCTCTACCAAAAGACCCCGTTTGGACACATCAGGAACATCAATGCCAAGATGAGCGCCATTGCCAATCCCAGCACCAGCATCGAGTATCCAGCTTTGCCTATTTACTATCCCCTAATGCTAGTTCATGTGAGTATCTGAAAGTTAAAGATAACTATAACTCCCTTGACTTTCTCCTTCCCCACAGATGGTCAAGAATTGCCTGCAATTGAGTCCAAAGAAGCGTCCGTCGTGTGTTGAGCTGCTTCAGTATCCATTCCATATGGTAATACCTTTACAGAATCTTCAATTGGCATCCAAGCGTTAAGTTTTCCCTCCCTCCCTCGATTGTCTCCAATAACTAGTTTTAAGATCAATTCTTTTACAAATTATTTATGCACATTCAATAAGTGAAACAAACGAAAGAAAAAAACACATATCGTGAAATATAATAATGCACTGAATTTTCCATACGTGTGTGTGTGTGTATTTAATTCTCGTTTAGCATAAATTATACATCATAAATTATGTTATAATGCGATACGCTAGCGTGTAGTTTATTTATTTATAACAACGCGCTGTCTTTGCGACTTTGACCTGTGGTTTATGGTTTTTTATTTGTGTTTTTAATTTGTTTTTGCCTAATTTAACTTTTATGCAATTATTTGTTTAATTAATTAATGCAACAGGTATTGACATTAATTACTAATCGCTTTCGCTTTCCATATCCTTTACCCTTTTCTTTCATCCTTTGCACAACAATTTCAATGCGCTTGTTTTGTTTGTTTGTAATTTGCTTTTACTTATAAATTAAATTTAAGTTTGTGTTTTGTTTTGTTAATATTTTTCTTTATATGTATATAAAAATAGTTGGTTTTTGTTTTGTTTTATTTATTTATTATTATATGCTTAATTAAATGTTGCTGTTGTCGGCTAACCATTTGCTCTACTAACATATCTATTGCTGCGGTTACTTTCAATACTTTTTCATTACTTTTGCGCTCTCTTTACAAAAAACAAAAAGGACAAAAAATATAAACAAATAACAAATCTCGATGCACATACACAGTTTTCTTATTTTTTTCTAACGGAACAAATGACAATTGAATCTTTTGACAAATTTATTTATAATTACTTTCAAATTCAGAATTTGCTTAACATAATTAAAAAACATATACAGAAAAACTAGTTAGATGTTAGCGCGTGATTTAAATGCAGGTTAAACACAAATAATATAGCATAATATATATGTATGTATATAAATAATCAAAATTACAAACAATTCAGATGTCTATGTGTGTGTGTGTGTATCTGCAATGTATGTGCAACAGCAGCAATGTGTGTGTGTGTGTGTTTTTTGGATGTGCCTCTTGCACAACGCATTTAGAATAATTCATTTACTTCGCGTTCACATTTAAATGTTCAACATTGCACAAGTTTTGTTTGCTTTTGTAAATTTTTCTTGTTTTTGTTTTTTTTTTCGTTTTTCTTTTTGTTTAAGTTTTAGTTTATGTATATATAATTCTTTAAAGCATTACTTAATTTCTCCATATTCTTTTTACTACTTTAAAATGTTAAATGTTGCTGTTGTTGGGCTCGTTATTTTATATATATTCTCATTTTGTTCCTTATATTTCTGTGTTTTTTTCTTTTTGTAATTTTAGTTTTTTTTTTAGTTTCTTCAAGTAATTGGTAATATTAAACTTTAAACTTAATAGATTGTTAGAATTGTTGTTGCTGTTGTTGTTGTTTTTGCTGTGGTTGTTGTTGTTGCTTTTCTTTACTGTGGAAGTTTTCGACAAACGCTGTGTGGTTGTTGTCAATTATCGTTGTGGTTCTGTTGTGATTATTTTGCGGCGACATTAAATGTCCTACAATTGGAACAGAGATTTGAAGATTAGAATTTCTTTCAGGTGTTAATATAAACCAACCTGTTCGCCATTTGAGGCATGCTGTTGCAGCTTAGATATGAGCTGCTCCTTTTGGCTAACAATGCCACGCCAATGATCATCCTGCTCCCTTGCCCGCTGCTCCAAGTCAACGAGAGTGTTGCTCTGCATAAATGAGTTCGTTAGTTAATCATTATATTATTATTAATTTTAAATCTCTATCTTACCGTCTTTGTGACCAGCTGTGTGAGCTCTTCGTTGCGCTTGCGCAGCTTTAGGTTCTGTGTATGCAACTCATGCTGCTCGGCAGCACTAACGGCGGATTTGCTATTCGAATTACTATTATTGCTACTAATATTGTTGTGGGTATTATTGTGATCGCTGCTGCTGCTGCTGGTGGTGTTGCTGCTGCTGCTGTTTGATTGTGTGGACTTATTACTACTGCTCTGCTTCTGTTGCTGCTGCTTGATGTGTGTGACGAGCACCAGCTCTAGCCATTCATCAAACGAGGCATTCAACGAGGTGCCAGCATGAGCCTTCACAGCATCCGGATACAAACGCTGATATAGCTCACGTATGCGCTGCTGTTCACTCTTTGCCGAGCTGCTGCTGCTACCTGCAACAGTTGCCGCAGACAATTCACCGCCATTGGCAGCAGCTGACTTTTTCTGCTGTTGCTGTTGCTGCAACTGCAACTGTTGCTGCTGCTGTTGCTCCTGCAACTGTTTCTGTTGTTGCTGTAAATAGAAGATATGTTAATATAAGATTCTTAGCAATAATATTTTAAGATTAGTTTGATTTGAAAATTATAGTTATTTACACTTTAGTTAAATAATTAACTTAATATCAAATAAGTTTAAACAATATGTGGGCCCTTTTCATGCACTTACGCCCAAATTTTGCTCCGTATTTGTTTTCGTCTTTGCTGTTGTTATTGTTGTTGTTGTTGTTTTTCTGGCGGTTGCTTCGGCATTTTGCAACGCTTCAATCAACTTCCAATTTTTCATACGAACGTCCTGACGAAACACAAATACGTGGCAATAATTAGTCAAAATTGCAAGGAAGCAGGAAGCGGTTAAAGCAGGTTGTTAAAGAAGAAAGGCAAACAAGCAAAAGCACAAAGAAAAAGCATAAAGAAATAATAAATAAATTAATAAAAATGCATTAGTAAGCTACGGTGGAGCAAGCTCGACAGTAGGAGACCCAGTACTTTTTGAGTGTAATGCGATTACTACAGATTATTTCAGTTTCAAAAAATTTCCATAGATGGCGCCACTTCAGAGATTGATTTTGCCCGTAACATTGTTAGTTGAATAACTTCCGCGTTTATCATCCGATTTGAACGAAATTTGCTGGATAGGTTGGAACTATAGTCTGTATTATACATACCAAAAATCAAGGCGCTAGCATTAAAGGTGCTCTTGTAATTCGACTTGAAAATTTTGTATTTTGATTTGCGGGGGCGGAGGAGGGCGTGGCAAAAATCTAAAACAAACTCGTTCAACTTGAGCTATAGATGAACCTACATGCCAAATTTGGTGTCTCTAGCTCTTATAGTCTCTGAGATCTAGGTGACACAAAAAGGGACAGACGGACAGACGGACAGACAGACAGACGGACAGACAGACAGACGGACATGGCTATATCGACTCGGCTGTTGATGCTGATCAAGAATATATATACTTTATGGGGTCTGCCACGTCTCCTTCTGCCTGTTACGCACATTTGCACAAACGTAATAGACCCATTTGTACTTTTTAAAGTACTGGGTCTAAATATATAAAGTTAATAGAATACAGTTAAGAAATAAATATAATAATTGGTCAAATTAAAGTGAAATAAATACAAATAGCTAAAAATTTAACACTTTGAAAGCTTGGCGCGTTTTTTAAAGTTCCCCTTAACAGACTTATCGATAACTTCTAATGTAATAGTACCTATTTAACCCGTGGGTACACTTTGATTAAAATGGTACACAATCTTTTCATTCGTTGGTACACTTTGATGAAAATGGTACACATAACCTTTTCATTTGTGGGTAACTTTTATCAAAATGGTACACAATCTCTTCATTCATGGGTACACTTTGATCAAAATGGTACACATTTTTATAGGCAAACAACTAGAGCTGGTGTCCTTTTATTTAAGGGTACATTTCTTATATGAACCAAAGTTTGTACTATCTTATGCAATGGGTTCAATTTTTAAGAGACTGAGTTGGTACACTTTTAACAAAAGGGTACACTTTCATATGAGCTAATTTAATAAAAGATGTACATTTTATATATGAACCAGAACGGACAAGACGTGGAACACTTATTTTTATATATCCTTCCATCGAGTTTTCATATATTCTTATAAGCTGTACTCACATTATTCTTCTCGCGCTGTTCCTGCAACTCCTGCTGCAACTGTTGCTCCTTGTCCTGAAGCTGATTAGCGCGCTGTTGTGCCTCAACGAGCTGCGACTGCAGGGATGTGTTTTGCTGCTTCTGTGTGATTTGGGCATCATTGAGCTTACGCAACTCAGATTGGAGTGCAACCAGGGCTTCGGACTGGGCTTGAGCCTGCTCCGATTGCTGGGCGTTGGCTTGGACAGCATGAGTGTTGGCCTGATTCAGTTGCAGATTGAGGCTAACATTGTTGGCCTCCAGAGCGGCCGTCTGCTGACGCAACTCGGGCAACTCTGTGCTGCAGACACGCTGCAGATCTGCTTGGGATTGAGCCAATTCGAGTTTGGCCGATTCGAGAGCATTGCTCAGATTACGCAGCTCCACCTGGAGTTCAGTACGTTCCTGTTCCAGCTGCTTGCGCTGCTCCAGCTCAAAGACACTGTTATTGAGACGGGCTTCGAGCTCATCTCGTTGCTGCTCCAATGCGAGTATTTGCTGGGCCTGCTGTTGCATGAGTTCATTCTTCTGCTGTGCCTCGGCATTCACAAAGCTGGTCATCTCGGCAATGACCTTCTCCTTGTGGGCCAAATCCTGTTGCAGGCGTTGCAACTGCGGCAGAAGATCCTGAGAGCTGGCCTGCTTTTCGCGCAGCAGTTTTGCTTGGAATTGTTGGCGCTCCAGCTGAAGCTTATCATTGGCATTGGCCAACTCCTGATTGAGTGCAGCCAACTCTTGATCTTTACCCAACAGCTTGTCATTGTACGCCTGACTGCGACTGTGGATCTGGGCACGTTCCGCGTTGATTTCCTGACGTAGCTCACGCATCTTGGCCTGAAGACCAACGGATGCCTCCTGCTCCTCGGACAGTTGCTTCTCCTTTTCCTCCAGTTGACGCTTTAGCTTCTGGCATATGTCATCCGACCAATCACCATGATTTGCGGGCATATCCTGCTGCTTGTTCAACAGATAATCAATGAGTATTTGAATCTCGGAACGATTGAGTTCGGCACGTGAAAATACATTCATTAGTTCAGAGACACCAATTGTCTGATGTTCGGCAAGCTTATCGAGTGCCTGAACCAGATCCTTGGCAGCCAAAGTGGTATCCTTTTGCTTCTTATTGACCTGTTGTTTGGTCTTGTTGTTCACATTGTTGTTTTGCAATTTGGGGGAACCACTCAACTGTTGTTGTTGCTGCTGCTTCAGCACCTGTTGTTTGGGCACATGTGGCACCTCCACGGGCTGTTCCAGGGCGGCACTGATCGTGGCTACAGCAGCAGCAGCGGGTTTCTCCTTTTGGCAGCTCCTCCTCCTCCACCATTCTTCTTTTGTTCCTTTTGCTGCTTAGTGTTGTCCTCTTTGCGTTCCTTTTGCTCCAATTTCTTTAACTCGATCACATCCTTGGGTGGACGCACTTCAAAGTTGTTCAACACTGGAGTTTCCTCCACAGGCGTCTGCTTGACGGGAATGGATTCGTTCTTGTTGACCAGAATGCCCACAGTAGCAGTAGCCTTGGGACCAGCTCCTCCTCCATTGCGTTTATCCTTTTTGCCCTTTTTGTTGCTGTTGTTATTATTATTGTTGTTGTTGGTGGTGGACTGGTTCTCCTTCTCGGCATTGCTGGGACGACGATGCTGTTCGGTCATCACCTCTGGATCCGGTTCGAATTCAACATGCTGCTTAGACAAACCGGGTTGAGGTTGAGTATCCTCTTGCTCCTCCGACTGGCCATCAGAGAAATCCTCCTGCTCATCATGTTCATTGTTACCGGCATTATCCTTTTGCTGCTCACGCTGACGTTGCTTCTTCTCGCGCTTCAGCTCCTTCTTCTTGGGCTTTCGCTGCGAGGTTGTATTGCCTCCAGTTTTATTCTGAGCATACAAATTGGCACTGAGAGCACGCTTCTCGGCCACAACCTCCTCGAAGGTCTTGCGCCTAAAGATCTTGTTGATGAACAGGAAGGACAACAACGAAGCGCTGAACACACAACCAATGACAATCAGTATGTGGAAATCCATATTTGCATACTTTGCCGACGGCAGTCGATATTATTCCTTAATCGCTTGCGAATGTGGGTAACTGTAAAAGTAATGATGAAGACAAGAATTATAATCAGGAACTTTAACGAATTGAAACGAATACTTTAACAAAAAAGAGTATATCTCAGATATAAGTTTCATCCACATAAGTTTTATCGAGTTAATTTTAATTTCTAGTATCTAGATTATCTAGATAGCTTTTTTTTATGAAATTCTCCGAAATCTGATAATTTGCGAATGTCAATAAGATTTTAATTAAAATTTCAACATTCTGGGTGTGAGGCATGTCAAATGTTCAACATACAGTGAATCAAGAAAATGCTTTAACAAAATTTAAAAAAATATTCACAAAATTCATAATTTTTTGTTTTTTATGTCGTCTTTCAATTGTGTTATTATAGTTACTTATAAATTTAAATTTTTATTGGACTTAATTATTTTTAACTATAAAAACAAATGAGTAAATTTTATTTCGTCAAAACACTTTCGTGACTAACTGTGCTGACTGGAGTCAGCAACAAGCTTCGATTTCAAAAAATGTTTATACATTTTTCTGTTGAATTGTTTTTTCTTTGTGCACATTATCAGCACTTAGACAAGATTTTATTTTTTTTTATATTTTTTTTTGGTATTACCGATGACGTGTGTCTTTACAATTAGTGATCGGAGGAGAATCTGTTGACGTTGTACAAAAAATTAAGCAAGATCAACGACATTAACAATCAAACGCAATTATAAATGTTCATACACTCGAATATTTTTAATATGCATGTGTGTTTGGGTGTGACTGAAAGAAAGAATGAGCTTGCTTGGTACGTGCTTATCAGCTTGCCGGCCGGTGAATGGTACTAAAATGGTACATTTGTTATCATTATTGTTGTTTGACGTGTTGTAAATATAAATATGTACTTGTTGATATCGGTATTGTTTATTATACTTTCGTTTCGTAATTCGTATTGGAAGTTGCACTTTAAACCACTTTTTTCCTTTACAAATCACATACACACACACACACACCAGTTGCAGTGATCAGTGTTGGAATGTTCCAGACAAGGATCGATGACTTCCATCGATAGATGTGTGTTTGCATTGTCTATCGATTGCCAAAAACTTTGCAAGCGAAAACGAAAAAGTCAAAAAAGCAAACAACTTGTTCATCCATTCAGCAAAGAAAGTTTAATATTTATTTATGAAGTCAAGTTGAAGCGGATACCAGCGAAACAAACTGCTTACATTAAAAAAACACCATAAATGAATTGCAAATCTAACAGGAAATTCCCATAAAAGACCGAAATAAATATCACTTTCTGACGCACACGTATGCAAATGTTGCAAAGCACACTCACTGAAGGCAATTTTGTTGAATCTTTTTTTTATCTCTTCTTCTGTGTTTCTTCTTCTTTTCTTTTTTAAACAGCGCGTCAACGTTTCTTGTGCGGAGCGCTAACTGGACACAGCACGAATGACACTAGGTGGCGACGGACAGCAAATGAAACAGCGAAGCTAACACGCTTAAAGCTCAGCTCAGTTTGGCTCTCTTCTGTTCTCTTTTTCACTCTCTATCTCTTACTCTCTCTCTCTCTCTGGTGCTCACACAAATTTGTGCCGCAAACAGTTAGAACTTGAAATTTCAAATGGGCTCCATAAACTTTGCTTGCTGGCTTCTTCTTCTTCTTGACTGCGTTGGCGCTCGTTGAAGAATTCACAAATTGCAAATTCAATTCAAGGTTGTTGCTCTCGCTGAGCCAACAACTGGCTCGAATCAGCGTCATGTTTTTTCTGCCTAGCTTGTAGCTGACTCAGGTATTTCTGTATTACTATTTGGCTAAAGAATTTCAGAAACTTGACTTTTCTTTAACACGATACTTTTACTAGTCTCTAATTAATTGTCAAATAAGTGTATTTA
The DNA here is from genome assembly GCA_037043535.1 of Drosophila putrida. Classification (NCBI taxonomy): domain Eukaryota; kingdom Metazoa; phylum Arthropoda; class Insecta; order Diptera; family Drosophilidae; genus Drosophila; species Drosophila putrida. The sequence continues at coordinate 622,557 of JBAMBI010000811.1, read as the reverse complement.
TAAACTCTTATCTGTTTTTACTTTCTATCAGCATTCTTATTAACAGTTGTTACATTTGCTAAACATTTTTTGCTAAACTGGTACACTTTTGTAATTGGTACATTGAATAACTTTTATACAAAATGATCAATTTTTGTACTAATATGAATTATGCATTTTACAATGGTTAAATTATTTTGTAAATGTAAGCACTTTGTACATATTTTTCGAAAATGGTACACTTTCCTTTAAGTTTAGTACAAACTATTTCCACTAAGCGACAGCCGTGTTTCTATTATCGGCGAATATTTAACATTTGCGCACATGAAATTCCACTGAATTTTGATGACTTCGCTATGATGTCAAGTGTCACTGTGCAAAGTGATAATAATTTGTCATTAGAAACATACACGAAGCGTTTTGATAGCGACAGCCATAGTGGTAATGAAATGACGTCGACACTTGCAAGTCTTAATGATTTCGGGCGTAAACATTTAACAGCTCTGTGCTAAATATAAGACAACCAAACAAAGGCAACATCTCTTCTTCCACTTCGAGCGTAAAGCGGCAGCCATAAAGAAGACAAAACTACAAATAAAAGCCGATAAAGAAAGGTCATCAACCGGAAGAGCGGCGTTGCGGAATGTAAGCAGAAGAAGTAAATGTAATAACGGTAAGTTGGAAATGAGTGAGAGTGACCAGGACGATAAGAATATAAATATCTACTTTTAATACGTGGTGACTTATATTGTTCCGCTAACAGACAAGATGTTTTAAAAAAAGATAATTATTTTTATTAAAATAAAACGCCAGCGCAGGCGCGCAGTCTACTCTAACGTTCGGCGTTACGGTGAATTTAAAATTTCTCACTCACACTCAATTTCTCTCTCCCACTCACTCAGCCTCTCTCTCACTCACTCAGTCACACACTCATTCAATGTGTTTTTTTGCTTCTCCCTACATTATTTTTGTTGTCGCTGTTTTTTATGCTATTCATAAATGCAATTTTGCATCTTCTATTTTTGATAGTGAGGCCACAAGCAGGCATGTGTTAATTTTAGAAAGTTTTCTACTTTATTTATTTATGTTTATGCAACATGCAATGTTTTTCGAGTGCGCTCAATTAAAGAGAGCGTGCAGTTCGACAGTGTTTGTTAGTTGCATGGGAACATCAGCAGAACTCCTGTTTCTACTTCTTTTAAATCGACGTAAGGAATGTCGCATTTTACAATGACTCACTCAATATTCATACAAACACACACACACAAACATAGAACATAGACAATTGAAAACATTTGATTTCTATTAATGATTATTGATTGTTGACGTACACGAGCCGTTAGTATTATCAATAATGATTCCGGCACTTATCGCATGAATGAAAACTACATTCATTATTTATTGGGCTTCTGTTTCGTCTATATGCAAACTGAATTGCACTCTATCCGTTGTGCTCTCATATGTACACATGCATATGTGTATGTGTAGTTGTTGATAAGAGCTTAACTGAGAGACGACTTTGCGACTGAGTGACAGCGAAAGGAGGGAGAGGGGTGGCATGTGTCTGCTCTACTCTAGCAGCAATGTGTAAATGTCAAAAGAAATGCCCGACACAAGAGCATACACGCACACACACACACAGTTACACAAACACAGACAGACAAGTGTATTTGAGAGCAACAAATAGAGGCCAGCACATCAATTATGTTTATTTCTTGTTTGATAAAATCGCAACAAAGGCAAAGCAAAAGCACAAAATTCAGATGGGGCAGACAAGATATATGAGCGAGGGCAATTGAGACAGCGCCACATACAAGTTCTTGGCAAATCAAATAATTGGCGTGCAACAGAAATAATATGGTACGAAAAAGACTATATTTAGACCCTGTATACAAAGGGATTACCAAGATATTAGTAGTTATATATCAGTTGATCAGCATCAATAGCCGAGTTGATATAGCCATGGCGGTGTCTGTGCTTTTCATCTTACACTACCAATTTTTTATACTTTCGTATAAGTACAGGGTCTCCGACTGTTGAGCTAGCTCGACTGTAGCTTTATTGATCTTTTTGTTGGTGTTGTTTTTTATATTTGCAGTTGAATGGCATTTAATTCATTTGCAACTAGTGAAAGTATGTAGAAAAAAAGAAAAATATTCAACGTGGCTTATTAAGCAGCTAATTGGCGAGACTGGGCCAATAAGAATAAGCATTTGAAAAAAGCATACATGCCTGCCAAGTGACCTAAACCCGATTTTTCTATGTGCGGCTGTTTGTCTTCGTCTGATTGGATGTGGAGCACAGCCAACCACCAACACATACACACACACACACACACCATACATACACATACAATCCGAAGTGATGGCTTGCTTGAGAGCGGGGGTGGGGATTGTCGACAGAGATCCACGCAAAAGGGCGACGTACGCAAAGCTCAAGACAAAAGGGCGTCGTTCATGTTGTTGTTGTTGTTGTCGCGCAAAAAACAACATATGCACTGCACTTAACACATACACATACGTTGGGACAGACCTGCTTTTACTTTATGCAATTACCGTTGCTGTTTTTTTTTTCATCCACACTTCCAACTTCTTGCAACGTCAACAATTTTACAACATTTTCACATTGAAATCACAGAGCAGTATTTCTGCCTTAAAGCACACACTCGCACACACACACGGTCCATGTATGCAGTTTTTTGCTGTTGGGACCATCCGCCATTTGCAAGCTAGTGTTGTATACGTGTGTGTGTGCGTGTGTGACAATCAACCGCCTGCATGTGTGTGTGTAGCGTTGTCGCGTCGGCAATTTTTCTTTCATTTTCGGCATTAATTTTCAAATGCATTACCCTATGATTTTACATAATGTTTATGCTTAAAACTTAGCTAAGTCGAATGAGCATGGAAACTTACACTTTTTCTAATTTGAGACGGAGTTAATTAGCTACTTGAAACATTTAAATTATAGATTTCTTTCCACTCGTGTTTGTATTTTTGCTCTGCGATTGTTTCACTGCAGAGAGTGTGGTGGTCGGCAATTGTGGTCCACAAAATGTGGTGGCCTACCGATTAATCTTTATAGCAACACTGAATTTCTATTGTGACGTCAGAGCGGTAAGAAATACTGCTGGTATATATTTTGGTATAATTTCTGATTTATTATTTAATTTGGATAAAATTAAATTTAAAAAAAATTAACTTAAATGTAAGTAAATTAATATAATTATAAATTTTATTAAACAAAGAAGATCAAAATGAATTTTTGGTGTTTGTAATCCTTCTGGAGCCGAATTTCTAGTGGCTAAATTCTGAATTCTACAAATTAAACAAAAGAAATATTCTCTTATTGGTGCACCTTGCTTTGAAAACCAACTTACTTTTGTTTAGTGTTGGAAAAGTAGCTATCGATAAATACATATTTTTCAACAATCACCTTACTAGTTACGTTTGATCAAACGTTCGAAATAAATACAATACAATAAACATACGAAGCCCAAGTAAATAAGACAATTCCGTTTACTGCGGACAAAATGATTGGTAAATTATCTGCTTGGTATCGTGATAATGTCTCGGAGGCCGCTGATTGTTTTGCCTGTCGACTTATAAGCGGATTTGGCATGATCGGCATTGGAGCCTTTATTTTGGCGCAAGCAAAACGCCGGCATTCGCCTTTGGAAAACTACACAATGAAAAGCATTGCAGCAGGTGTGTAGAATGAATGCAAGAGGAAATCTTCAAAAAATTTCATTTTACAAACTCTTATTTAACAGTTGCTGGCTTACTTGGAGTCGCACGTTTGGCAGACGCAAATTTCTTGAAGGCAAAAGCAGAGCTTGTCAACAATAAACAGGAGAAACCCTCTGGGGATCATCCATTCTTTAGACGCGGAAGTTAATTATTAATAATCATAGTTGTATTCGTATTATTAAATTTAGTTTGTTCAATACAATAATGTGGACAGCATGTTTATATTTAAGATTAGCGTCCAACCTTTCCCAGCTTTGTATCAGTCTTTGGATTGGCAGTCAGACTCTGAACAGCGACAATCGTTTCATTAATGTGAGTCTGGAGCTGACGTAGACTTTGTATTTGCAACAGTCGCAGGATACGCATAGGATAATCAAGCATTTGGTCGTTGGAAGAGACCACATCGTTGCCCTTATCAAAAGGGAAAGGGGTCCCCACAATTGGTGTTCGATCCTTGGCAGCCGAAGAAAGACGTTCGTGTACAATGCGTGCCACGGCCTTCAACTGAAGCAAATGGTTTGGATGATGCGGCACCTTTAGTTTTGTGGCAAGCGTGCGCACACCCGCAATGAATTCCTTGTCTTGAACTAATAAAAATATTTTACTTTGAGCTTTTTAACTTTCTTGCTTTTCAACTCTACTTACCATTTATTTTGCCATCAAAAATGGTTTGAACTTTTTGCTGTGATTGTATGCCATTGTTCTTTTGCTGTTGCACGTTAATCGATTCGTATTGAGCAGGATCATCTAGATATTCCAGGCGCGCGGCATGCCCTATAATCCAGGTGAGCTGCTCCAACTGTGTTTCGTATGGTGGCATATTCAGGTCAATACAGTATTGTTTGTAGGCCTCTTCCCACAACTTCATATCATCCAGTTGACGCAATTTATCACGATCCTCTATGGTATACAGACGAATCTTTTGATCTTCCAACCAAAGTATAGTGCTTGCAAACTCTTTGCGGTCTGTGTGAAAAATGGCATGCCGGTTTTACAAGAAAAGAGATTTTTTGTATTCAGTACTCACTGCTCCATGCCACTTCGCTGGGCGTTGGATGACCCAAGGCCGCAAGTTTTAACTTTAGCATTGTTTTGATTCTGTAGCTTTTAATACACTAATTTACAAATTTGCAATTAGAAAACATCCATCTGCTCTGCCGTTTCCTGACGATATTTTTTTTATAACGATAATATTTTAATCGATAAACGGGAGGCGAACTTTCAACACTGACAATCAGCTGTCGGAAAACTCTATCGATAACTATATTCTTGCTAAATGTTTTGAAATCGAACTTTAGGTTGTTTTTACAAAATGAATGACCGAGAGCTGGCTTTAATTTCTGATCAGGTGAAGTTGTGCATGCTTCCTGCGCTAAAACAGGATCTGGATGAAGTACAGCTACTGCCGGCACACTTCGAAAGCTATCATTCCCTGCTACGCCAAGAACTTCCTAGGTTGTACGATCTTCTACAACAGCACGAGGAAATACTTTCGAATACAGCATATAATGAGGTTTGTTTCGCTTTAATTCTCGTAATTACTTATGCTGACTAATCCTTACATTTTTTTTAAGCTGCGTGCCCAGCTTGTATTGTTGCTATGTGAGTTGACGGCAACGCCAACGATTTACCAGCTGAATGGAACTGAATCCTTGCTACAAAATGCCAATCAAGTGCTGAGAAAACTATCATCTGTCTGCCAAAACGCAGAGGAAAATTACATTTTTAACTACTATGAGCAGAAGCTGCATAAGGACTGCTGGAAGAAACAGCTAGGGGCGGTACATGGTTTTGTCAGATATTTGGAGGTATTTAACATGTAAATTCTGTTGACTGTTATAAAACTTACTCTTGTTGCAGTATTACTATGCTAATGATAACAAAATGTCTAATAAAAGGTTAACATTCTGCTTGGCTATGGGCCTGAATGTAAGGGAATGCTATCAGTCAGATTATAAGCAACTTGGTGTGCGAATCTTCTCAAGAATGCTGAGCCATAGCGTAAGATTAGTCTACTTTTATCATAAAATAAGTGTAAATTGATATAATTCTTACATTATGCTTTTACAGCACGCTGCTGATATTCAGCAATTGAATATACAAGGTGTTATCTATGAGAATCTCTTTCGGGATGCTTACACTATGGACTCTGAAGACATTACAATTGCTGTTTGGAATTGTTTATGCCAGTGCTTGGATCATTTTACTGACCTGGATTCCTTCACAGTATGTATATGGGATATAGAAATTTGTATAATTTTAAAATTACTGCCTTTTCAGTGGAATCGATGCGACGACATGCTGGAGCGTCTTATACACAATGTCACGTTGTCCTCAAATGCACAATTGTCAATCCGCCTGCTTGAGATGATCACACAATTGGGCTACTACTTTGCTATAAATCGTAGTGAAGTCAAGGAAGTCCTGTCCAATGATTTCTCACAGTCCGATCAAATGGGTGCCTGCCAAGAAGTTTGTTCCTCCCTTAATGTCTGCACAAATTATCGATGGGCCAAGGGAATCCTGCAAATGCTTGTTCTGGAGTCCGAAAAACTATTGCAAAGTCCAGATGTCTGCACGCAAATGTTAAGTGCAATGCAACGTTGCTATTTAGTGCATATAGTCCCGATTCCTCTACCTGCATTAAATGTCCATTTACGTGAATTTCTTACCAAATTTGTGGCTGTCCTTCTTGAATGTCTTGTCGTGCATAACAAGGCCAAACCTATTGTCCAGGTTAGTTAGTATTAACATTCGTTTAATCTTACATAATTTTTATGATTTCCTACCGTTTCTTTCACAGATGGTGCAGCAGTTTATTTCAATTTTTATTAAGCAATTAAATAACATTCCTTCTGGTCAACAACCTGCTAGCAATCTAAAGGATTTTTCGACAGCCTTAGAAGACTTACAGCAAATAATTGTTAAATAAAGCTAACAATTTTTATATAAAACAGTAAAAAGACATTTTATTTATTAACATAATTACAAGCAGCAAGCAAGAATCTTTTTTATTTAATTAAATTGTCTTGTCTAAATTTATTCCAATTGCCTTAATTTGTTTTCTTTTTTAATGTTATTTAAATTTGCGCTTACGCTTGCGAAGCAATATCGATACACCGATAGATGTGAAACACATTCGTACTTTCGACACTGCTCAACACTGATTAACACAAAACAGCTGAGCGCCAAATATTGAGATTCGTTGTTGTTATCGAACACACGTGCTTAAACGAAAGTGCACTTGTTTATTTTGCATTTCAATAAAATAAAATAAATTAGTATGGCGCTGCTGTCTGCCAAACGTGCCAAGAAGTCGCTGCCAGCGGCTGCAGAAAGTTCAGATGAGAATGAGGCCAGCGATGCAAGCGGAGAAGGCAACGAGGGCAATTCGGGCTGGGCAAACTCAATTCTCAAGGTGCTGCAAACAACAAAACCAGAGACGCAAAACAAAACTGTGCTGTCGCGTGCCAAGAAAATCAAAGGACCAAACGCACAGAACGGCAAAGCCAAAAAAGACTACGACTTTGAGATTGAGGGTGCGGAAGTAAAGGAGGAGTCAGATAATGATGTAAAACCTGAGGAATCAGCACTGGATGCACAGCTCACGAGGAATCAACGAAAAAACGTACCTCTGCAGCTGAGGGTAAAGCCCAGTTTTAAGGACATTGAGCGAGAGAGAAGTCTACGCAAGGTGGCCACAAGGGGCACAGTTCAATTCTTCAATGCAGTACGCATTCAACAGAAGGATATTAAGCAGCAGCTGGAGGATGCAGGACCGCTTGACAGTCGTCAGGATGCGGTGCTCAATAATATTGACAAACGCAAGTTCCTGGACGTTTTGATGAGCGGCAAACGTGCCAAGTCTGCAGTCATAGACAATGCGGTCAAGAAAGAGGAACCAGAATCGGACTCTGATGATGAGGAAGAGGCCACAGATGATGATGATGACGATGAAATGCCTGCTGGATCTGTCAGCAAAAAGAAGTCCGAATGGAATGTGCTGCGAGAGGACTTTATGACCAACAAGAAAATCAAGCACTGGGACGAGGAAGATGAACAGGAAGGCAGCGATGCCGCAGAAAACAACAGCGATGATAGCGAGGACGAATAAAATAATTAAATTCTATATTAATTGTAGTTGCTATTAAAATAAGTTTTCACAAATTGTAAATTCAATTAGTTTTCCATTTCTGCATTGGCGGTCATGTAAATGCCGACAATCAAGCCAAATAGTCCAATAGCTGATCCGAATATTTCCACAATCAGAATCTTGACAAAGAGTGACGAATTTGCGGCATCCGCTAAAGCAGCTCCTGATCCAACGATTCCCACGCAAATGCCACAGCTTAGATTGACGAGGCCAACCGTTAAACCTGCACCAAACGTGGCAAATCCCGTAAACATATTTCTCGTTATCTGCTGACGATTGTTAATAACCCGATGCATCACGTAGGAATGCAGATAACCCGAGAATACAATAGCACTGATCAGTCCGTAGATCGCAACCGCTTCACAAAATATGACCGATATCAGATTCTTGGTTTTGATCCTTGGTGAACGCACTCCTCCTCCAACAATACTAGTCCCGGTCGTATATATGCCCATGGCAGCTCCCACAACAGACAATGATACAGCTAGTCCTACACCAAGTCCTGCCCACATCTGCGGATTCGTGGTGTACAGAAACCAGCTAAGTCCGGCACGCTCTCCCTGGCCAGTCATGACCAGACCCAAGATATAGGAGAAACACGCAAAGCAAATTAATCCAATAAAGCTAAAAATAATGGCGATGTAACCCATTTTTCAAATTCTTCTATCCTTAAGTATTACTTTGAAAACGTCGACTTAAATAACAAATGTCAACAATTTGATTTCTCTTATTCAAAAAGTGAAAAATGAAACAAATAATACTACCTTGAAAAAGGCAGTTCAAGTTTTAACGCCATTTTGCCTACTGTGACGTAATTATGTGGTGCTGCCAACCTATTGCAAAACGATTTTAAAACCTAACGCTCAATTTACAGTTACTTAAAAGAAAACGATTATAATTGAGTTCAAGCAAATTGTGATTTATTTCTTTCAAAGAATACGCTTTTTAAGTTTAACGGTTAGACTTGGCCACGCGCTCTAGTTCATCCTTCTTCTTGATGGCATACGAGTTGGACGAGCCCTTGGCAGCATTAATTATCTCATCCGCCAGACACTCGGCAATTGTTTTAACGTTGCGAAAAGCGGCTTCACGTGTGCCAGCGCAAATCAGCCAAATAGCCTGATGAATGGATATTTAGTATAAATTAAAATAGAGTATAATGTTGTTGACTTACTTGGTTGACACGACGCAACGGCGAAACATCAACAGCCTGACGACGCACAGTTCCAGCGCGTCCAATGCGAGTTGAATCCTCACGTGGACCGGCATTCACAATAGCATTCACCGTGACCTGTATGGGATTCTCCGCGGTGAGCAAATAAATTATCTCAAAAGCATGCTTCACAATGCGTAAGGCAAGAAGTTTTTTGCCATTGCTGCGCCCCTTCATCATTAGTCCACAAGTCAAACGCTCCACAATGGGACACTGCGCCTTGCGAAAACGCTTGGCGGCATAACGTCCTCCCGAGTGCGGCAAATAGCGTGCGAATTTCTCCTTCACAGCAATATAGTCTTGCAACGAAATGTCACTAATGGTAATTTCATCACAGTTCCAACGACCAAATAATTTTATTTCTGGCCATTCAATGGCGGCCCCTGCCTTTTCATTCAATGTAGCACTATCATCCTCTATCCAAATATCTTCCTCGTTTTCCACAACGTGATCCTGCTGTTCTGGATCAGCATTATTAAATTCACGTGGAAAATCGGCAAAGTCAGACATTTTTTTCTTAGATTTTTTTCGCTCTAAAAATTGCAACTGAATCGTTTGAAATTCGAAGATGGAATGAAGGAATCTAAAAGCTTCCAGTGTGACTCTATTTTAGATAAATCACTTTTGAAGGTCGAGGAGTGTGGCAACCTTCCTCTAGGAGCTAGCCTGAATGCGTTTGAGTACGCCAGTGCTGCCACATTTTTAAAAGGAATAAAAGCTGTTTTGATGGAGAATGAAATAAAAATATTTAAAATGTAGGATGAATGACCCCATTTTTAAGTGGAGTCCAGAAAAGAATGACCGAATAATTTTGCCACTCAAAAATGGTGGTGCTCTCCGATTTGATTCAAGCTTTGCACGAATTTTCTATACATTTTTCAAAATTTTTTCTGAAAAACGCAGTTAAAAAATCGAGACATTATTTGAATGAAGCGTATTATTTTTAGCTAATTTTGGATTGTTTTATTTTGTTAAAATAACCGAAATTGCAACACATATTCCCTCAGTTGCTAAAGTTGATAATTTACTTGGCTTTATCTTATAAACTGCACTGAACGTTGCTATAATATTCAACAAGGTCAAAAGTTAGTTTCGAAATGAATGTGAGTCACGATTGTCAATATCAGTCGTATTGTTTTATGGTTAGTATTATAATCAACAAGTCAATATACTCTAATGGACGTAGGAATGGGTCAATCATTTAAAGGGGGTTTGTTAAACAAAACACATTGTATTTATTACTTGTAATATGGAATACTTTCTATAATATGTAATAATAATGTAGCGAGTAATTTCTATAACTTCTGCATTAACAGAGCATAAAATATACAGGTTTTATATTTATTATTTGTAGTTGTAGTTAATATAATACATTTTTTTTTGTTTTCGAAATACAAGTGCCAAAATTAAACAAATAATATTAACAACTACCATAACTACATATATCGATAATAAACACACACACACTTGTCTTTCGCCTTAAATAAACAATTAAAAAAGAACAAATTGAAAACAATTCTTACACGACGCACATTAAACGCACAATTGTTAATTGATGCTGATAATAAATAATTGACGAAATGCGCGAAGCGTAAAAATTATACAACTTTTAAACTTAATAAGTAACTGAAGTCCTATGTTATATCCTGATCGTAGCGGGCGGGAAACTGTAACTGCATATAAACGAGTTCTAATTTCCAAAAATCAAAACACAGATTTTGTTGTGTTTTTGTTTTTTATGTTTTTATGGTTGTTTGTCGGAATGACTTGATGACTGATTGTTATTCTTGTTGTTGTTGCTATTTGGATGAGGCGCGTGACACATAAAATACTGCAAAAGCTTTGTTAAATGTTACGTATTGGAATTGATTATAAACAAACACTTACAGTGCGATTGAATTTAATCCTTATCACCCATCTTAGCCTTTGAAGTCATGTAGATGCCCACAATCAGACCAAAGAGACCGATAGCTGATCCGAAAATCTCAACAATCAGAATTTTGACAAAAAGGGCAGCATTGGCAGCATCCGATAGCGCAGCTCCAGAGCCGACAATTCCAACGGCAATACCGCAGAACAGGTTGACAAGGCCGACAGCAAGGCCAGCACCGAAGATCAGATAGCCGGAGAACCAATTCTGGTTCATCACGTTCACGTTGGCGAGAGCCGATTCCATTTTGAACTGTTCCAGCTGGCCAGAGAGCACAATTGCGGTAATAAGGCCATAGATAGCGACAGCTTCGCAGAAAATGACCGAAATCAAATTCTTAGTCTTAATGCGTGGCGCTTTAACGCCACCGCCCACAATGCTCGTGCCTGTCGTATGGATGCCAAGGGCAGCGCCAACGACAGACAGAGACACCGAGAGTCCAATGCCCAGACAGGCCCACATATAGGGACTCGATGTGGACAGGAACCAGCCGACACTTACGCGCTCACCCTTGCCCGTCATAACAAAGTACAGGATCAGGATGGTGGCCACGGCAAGGAACAGCCATAGAAATGTTTGTGTTACGACTGTGCGTATTTTAGGCGCCATCTTGCACGTTTTTTTGTCTGGCTATTGTTGAAAAACGATATTGAAAACGCAATTTTGCTAAAATTTCAAGTGCTATTTACCAAATTGCAGGCGTAATTGTATTTTTCTCGGCCGACAGGTGACTGCTTCGTGCGAAAAAAAAGAATCCACAATCACATGACGTACAATTTTCTCTATCATGAATCGACGAAGCACCCTGTCGAAACACAGTGATGATTGTCGATAAGAATCTGCTGTTAAGTCAAAGCAATAGGTGGCGTATTTAGAAAATTAATATTAATTAGTCTTATCTTTGAAATGGTTAGTATTTTATCATCTAAATTATAATTAAAACATATTTTAAATTTGAAATGTTTGAATTACTCGTCAATTTTGTCAATTGAAAGCTGCTTGCTATGTTACTCTGCCTGTGTTGTCAAGGTCTATCACAGATGGCGCCAGCAAACAGCGCGCGCTTTCCTTTTTATTTGAAATTGCAATCATAAAGTATGTTCGAGCAGGAATTACGTTGAAAATGCTTCTTGTTATGAGAAACTTTGACTAAAATATGCACTGCTTTCACTTTTATGCCCAGCAAAGTAGAATATAAATTACATTTCGTTTTTATTATCTCTGTCTGCGGCTCAATGGCTTGTACGCTTTGCCAGGTGACACATACAAATAAGTTATTACTTGAATGCTTTTATTTTGTTGCATTTGGTACACGTGAAAGATTTTTCGGCCTACTGAGAGCTGAGAGCTGAAACGGCCGGCGACATTTACAGTTCATTGAATTGGCCAAGTACGGGGCCAAACGAATTCGGCACGTTTAACAGCAACCACGTGACGGCAACATAATCTAAAGTCACATCATCATTAAATATTTACACTACATTATAATTTTTGTTCTTCTTGGGCGCGTGCCCGGCAAACACAAAAGCCCAATCCTTAGCCTTGGCCAAGAACTTTGGGCCCTCTACCTGTCTCTCTCTTTATCTCTTTTGGCCGCTGTCGTGTCGACGACAACCGACAACCGCAACATTCAATTAAACGTAATGTGTTGTTTGTTGTCCCTCCAAACAAGGCATCTCGCCTCTTTCTTCCTCCTTTCTCCTTACCTTGCCATACATCTTGATAATAAATGTAAACTTTTTCACTTGAAAAATCCAGCGTTATCCAACAGCGTAAAGAGTGAAAATAAAATAAGAGTCGTATTAAGGTTAAAAATACTGTATATTTATATAGAGAAAAGCATAAAAGTGGTCCGAATTGTGGTTGGGTCAGCGCCCTGTGTCTCAAGTCAAATATCACAAGAGAAATCCATTAACCTGCGTTCTTTTTTCCCCTTGACTTATTTTTCGCTTTTACGCTTTATCTCTGAGGCTTTGAGGTCGACATGCTGCTCCTTGTTTACCCCGTGTACATCTAACGAAAATGCCACTAGGCTGAGTTTGGGCCTGCTCCTGTTCTCCTTGATTCCATCGTGGCCTCTATTAAAGTATAAAATCTTCAAATTACACTTGTTTTTTCATTTGAATACAGGTTTTTACTTGTTACCTTTTGCTTCACGGCATTTTGTAGTTTAGAAATCATTACAATAGTTCTGGGAAATCTTTCCAAGAAGTATAGAGAAGAGTACGTTCAAAGTTAGTAAAAGCTAGTTTGTTATCTAGTGAAAATTGAAACTTCTAAATTTACTTATAACTCCTCCCTGCCTTCATGACTTAATGGTTCGGGTCTTTCATATTTTCTTATGAATTTTGGCTCCTATTAGGCTGCTTCAGCTCTTAAGTCGTCAGATCTTTAAGTCTATAAAATTCTTTTGAACAATGAATTGTAAATTACACAAAGTTTCTCAAGACATACTTCGAACTCTACGAAAACTTAAAAAAATTGCATGTGAATTGTTATTGAAATTGCATTGAAAGAATAATTTAAAGAACTTTATGATATTGCCCATTGGATGGGGCTATTTGTTAAAGTGAATTTTGCCAAGTTTAAGGGCGCTGCCTGGGGAACAACAACACTTTGTTAGCGCTTGCCTGACTGCGCTCACAAAAATATATAGCATATGCATAGGCGCATAGGCATTGGCCATTGTTAACTCTCCCTGGCAGTCAGTCAACCAAACCCTTGAGCCATCCAGCTATTCAGCCACTTGAGGCAAGACCAACAACAACAACACTACCAGCAACAACAACAGCAACAAGAAGAAAAACAACTCTAGTAAATGCTTTAGATTTCTATAGACCGGAAGTAGCCTGGCATATAAAAGCCCTTCCGCTGCTTTCCGGTGAAATGTTGCATTTGAAGCCGAGTTGCCTCAGACATGAACACTACAATGCACAACAACAAAGCAGCAACAGCAGCAAGAGCACCAACAACTCTTGCTCCGCACTTGAAGTACATGAAAATAAACTACATAAAAAGAACGTACTAATAATCGTAGCATATGCGAATTGGATTTACTCTAAATTAGCTAAGTATATAAAGTAATTGGAACTCAATGGATATTCTTAAGTAATTTAGGAAATATTTGATATCAGCTTATTAAGTTGAAATGTACATACAAATATCCTATATATATATCCTATATATGCGTATATATATCCTATAGTTACACATTGTTATTTCAGATTCGTGAGAGAGGAAGATTTTAAGTAAGAAGCTTTTAATGTTTTAAATGTATCTTAAAAGTTAATTTTTAATTTAATTTGTCCTTTGTGTAGCACAAATTTCTACAAATTTGAACAAATTTTAGGTGTTCCAAAAATATCAGAGATCTAATTTCCTTTAACTAAAGTCTGCTGCCATAAATTTATTACTATATCATGAATATAGAAATTTTTATGACAACTGCTTTTAAAATCAATGGACAAATTTTAGGCGTTCCAAAAATATCAGAGACCTTATTTCAGTCTACTAAAGTCTGCTGCCTTAAATTTATATCATATCATGAATATAGACTTCCATAAATTTAGTACAAAAAAGTGTTTTTATTTTGCATTAAATAAATTTTCTTAAATTGGCTTCCAGCTGAATTTAAAATACTATATTTTAAATTTTATAAAATCTATCAACAAATTTTTTTACTCTTAATTTTAAATTGTTTCTTTCAACAAATATTTTGACACTTACAAACATTGCCTTCAGTTAATTTGTTAATTTATCTGCTTTCAAGGTTAGTTTATTTTATTAGGCACTAGACACAATAATGATGTCGTAGTCCATATACTTTTGAAAGGGTAACTGGAACTGCAATAAGCCTGGTCAGATGACCGCATTTAAGCAAACATTTTGCCAGTCTTTGGTCAAGCACAAGTTCAGTAAATACTATACTCCACAGAGGGGGCGTGGCAGGTTTGTGGGAGGTATGTAGGAGGGCAGGTGGCAGGTGGGAGGTGGCAGATATCAGGTGAAAGGTCGCAGGTGGGAGCATCAGAGCTTGGCACAAAAGGCTGTTGAGAATTTATTTCCTGTTAGACGTTAGACATTTAGGCCGATTTGGCCAACGGCTGCAAATCGAAAAAGGGGCAACAGATCAAACGGCCACTTGGCCCTCGAATCCTCGAATCCTCAAATCCTTGGGCTTATCATAAAGCAGCTCACCAGCGGGTTTAAGCACGTCAACAACCTGAGTATCTTATATGTGTGTAAGTGTATGTGTTTCTTGTAGTTGTTGCTCTTCTATGTTTTTTTTTTGGATTTCTTTTCTTTTATTCTATTTTTGTTTTGTTTGAAACGGTGCTTTGAGATTTGGCTTAAAGCAGGAGCAAAAAAAATGAATTGGTTTTGGCATTTTGATTACGTGAATTGCCAACAATTTAAATTGATTTCATTTAAGCCAAGTGGCCATCTGGCCATTTCTACATTAATGTAATGTAATGCTCCCAGCGCATAACTTATGCAAATGAAATTACAATTTAAATCAAATTTAACTGTGCGTTGATTTTTATTACTTGGCCCCCGCTTTGGGTTTTTTCACCTTTTTTCTCTCTCACATTTCTTCGCTCAATTTTCACACGTGGTTAATGTGGTGTACAGTGTACACTGTACACTGAAGGGATATTTAAATACATTTAAATAAAAGGTATATTAATGCAATATGTTGAACACTTTTTAAAGGGAGAAACAAAGAGAGGGAGCACAAAAGAGAGAGAGAGAGAGAGAGGCTGCAATGCTTTTAAGCTTAAAGAGGATAGACGTTCTCTAAAATGTAACTAGTGATAAAATTAAGAATCTTTACTTGGATAAATTAAATAATAAATAATTAGCTAATAATTAATGCCAAGATTTAGAATCTTTGCTAACATAAATGACATAATTAACCAAATAAAATGTGGTGCATTTTTAACTAATGCTTAGTTGAACTCGTTTTGAGCTGATCGAAGAAGTTATAAAAAAAATAAAATAAACAAATGGAATTTTTGTTTTTAAAGGGGATATGCGTTCTCTAAAATGTACCTAGAGCCAAAATTAAGAATCTTTACTAAGATAAATTAAATAATAAATAAATTACTAATAATTAATGCAAAGACTAAGAATCTTTAATAACATAAAATAAATAAATAACTAAATAAAATGTCTCGCATTTTTAACTGATAGTTGAACTCGTTTCAAATTGACCAAAAAAGTTATAAATAAATAATTAATGCCAAGATTAAGAATCTTTACTAACATAAAATAAATAAATAACTAGTTAAAATGTTTCGCATTTTTGTTTGATGTTGATCTTGTTTCAAACTGACCAAAAAAGTTATAAAAAAAGTAAAATGAACAAATGACTTTTTGTTTTAAATATTAAATTGAAAGAATGGTTTTCTTAATATTGATTTTTAATAATATTATTTAATAATATTTAATATTTTTTAGGTTCATTTCAAATTTAGCGGGCAAATCATTATGAAAAGGAAACCCCACTAAAATATTGAATCTGTTCCTTACTCTTCAAGCACCTTGTACCCTGTAAAAACCTTTAAAATGACCAGCAGCTTTTCTGTTAGCTGCTTTGTGATCATTTTAATATCCTTGCAAAGGATATGTATAAAACCTTGTAAAAGTTGTTAGACTAACTAACAGCTAAGTTTGGTCATTTTACAATCGCAATAAACCTTCTGCTAAGAAAACTTGTAGGATAAGGGCAATTATTATGTTCAAAAATTAACTGTACTCACACACACTTTCACATCGCCCAAAGGACTGAATTATGGGCGACATTTGTTCTATTCATATTTTTGGACATTAAAGCAACAATACAATTATATGCTTCTTTATAAATATTACTACATATTTACGCCCCATGCTCAACTTTACTCTTCATTTATTTTATTATCAAAAGCGACCACCCGAAGCTTTGGATTCCCTCTCCCTCTCTCACTCTCACACTGTCTCACTGTCTCTATCACTGTCTCTTTCTCGTAGAAACAAAGCCCAGCGGCAAGTTGGCCAAAAGTGACAAATTGTTTCAATTCAACAAAAGGCAACTGTGCCTGAATAATAAGAACAACAACAATGAACTCAGTTGAGGGTGCAATGCTATGGGTGGTTTTGGGTGGTTTTGGGTGTAAAATGGAAATGTGGCTTACAATCCTTTTGGCCTTTGCTTTGTGGAGAACTTTTATTACGCTTTGCTGGCGTTTCATTAGCCGCCGTGTCCTTTTTATCTTTTGTACATGACATTTTGGCCTTTCTCATAAGTCCTGGCACAACAAAAGGTAGTCAAGAATGATGACGGCCATTTGCGGCTGATCCTGACAGTAACTCCACAATTTCTGTTACTCCTCTTCTCACTTCGCTCTTCTCTTCTCTTTATTTTTTTTGAGCTCTCTCTGCGTAATTATCTTAATTTTTTGGCAAACAGCCGTCACATTACACAGAATTGTCCTTTGGGCCAAGTGGGACTTACACGGACTGCAACTGTCTGTTTGTTTCTAGGCACGCGCGATGCTAATTGAAAAGTGCTGCGGGGAAAACGGGAAGGAGAACGGAGAATGGAAATGGAAGTGGGGAAATAAAATGAGTATCAGGCAAAATGACTGCAGTCAGTTAACAAACTGTATGCGACCATTTTGGCCAATAATCTTGGCCAACAACAGCAACAACAACTAGTCAGCTGTTAAGTCAACTGTCAGGTCGTTTGCAAATTTCACAGCGCTGATAAAAATTGACTAGCTTGCTGTGCGAATGTGTGTGTGTGTGAGTGGGTGTGTGTGTGTGTGTGCGTATCTGTGAAATAGAAATGCAGCAAAGCAAATATTTCAGCGTAAGTAAACTACATTAGCTACAGGGCTCCAGAGCTGCAGACCCATAAAGGGAGCCACTACACTGAGAAAAACTATGGTACTTTTTGCCGAAAACTCTTAGTTTCTTAAAATAGGAAAACAAGTCTTGATTGTAGTTGCAGTGAAGTTCTTGTTTTACTCTTAATAATAGTAAATAATAGTCTTAAAAAAGTGTAGAGCTAAATCTTAAAACTCGGATATTTTTTAAAGTACACATACAAAATAAGCGTGCTGGAATTTGAAATAAAATCAGCCACGGAATTTCTTAGAACTTAAAAAGTTTGAAATATTTAATTCAAGTATGGTTTATCATTTTGCTCTCAGCCAATAATTTATGTGATTTAGATTCATTTAAAAATATTGTGCTTGAGTCAAAAACATATGTGTGACTCTTTTTTTTATATTTTGGGCCTGAGTTATAGCCATTTGATGCAGATTTCTTTCACTTGTATTTAACAATTAAATAATAAATACTAACTTTAAGAACTAATATAACAAAGGCTGAAAATTCTTGCTAAAATCAATTTAAATCTCAGAAGCAAATTAAAAAAAAGAGAATTTAAAACTTAAATTTTAGAATGAGTTTTTCTCTCAGTGCACACTCAGTTGAGTTGAGGGGAATGTGTCACTGTATGTGTGTGTGTGTGTGATGTTTCAGTATCTGTGTGTGTGTGCCCGTGTATTTGCTGGTGCGTCAGGTGCAGTTAGGATGCGCTCCATATACTTAGCCATGTAGCTCTATTTACCATCCTCCACTTCCCTTCGCCCTTGACTCCTCTCTGTCTTTCTTCCCCCTGCTCCCCCTGCTCCCTGCTCCGCCACCCTCTCCGGCTGCATCTCTCCCTGGCGTATTCGTGCGGTTGACAGCTCCGCTGCGCGCTTGACTTGATTTTGAGATCTGCTTACGCTAGCCAAAAGTACAGGTAACCAAAGGAGCAAAAAGAAATATAGTAGAAATATACATAAAAGTATATGTACATATATACTATGTACATACATACATATAAAGTAGTACCTAGGGCAAAATCACAAAATGGAATCAGATGAAATGTTTGTGCATTTTACACACAGTAGGAGAGACAGATAGAGGAACAGAAAGTGAGAGAGAGAGAGAGAGAGAGAGGGAGAGGAAGTCTGTCTGGGAGCAGTGTATGTCATATATTCTCTGGAAATTACTAAGCATAATTCTCAGAAACATAACTCAAAGAAACCACATTATGCATATTTAGGTATTAGTTAATATATATTTTTATAAATAATAGCAAGTGCAAGAATATCTAATATAAGTACATATATGTAGCATAACTTTAAAGTCCCTCAAATCTTTTAGGAAATAATATTGTTGTTTGGAGTGTAAACATATCGATTATAATGCTAAAGCCACTTGTCATAATACGGTCTACGTTTTGTATAAGTAACGGATTTGTATATTTCACTAATGAAAAAAATGGACAAAAAATTAAAAATATAATGTATAGATTTAAATTGACCAAAACTCCACCAAAACTCCGATTTAGAGTATTGGTGTGCTCCCACAACTTAAAGTTTAGAGTATTCCAAGCAACTTTGTTAAAGAAAGTTGGTCAAAAAATTCAACACCTCGCAAGTTAGAGACTGAAGAAAAATGTGCTATTTCTTTAAAAGGGGGTACATGGCCTCAAAATTTCTCAAAAATTTTTGTATGAAATCATCATTATAACTAAACCAAAGTAAAGATGCAGTTCGAATTCTGATGTTTGATTTGGCATATTGAATAAAGAGTTTTACTTTAAATATTATATCTAAGTTTTGAATTTTACCCTCAAATATATTTTATTAAATTAACCAGTTGTGTATGTTACTTTCAATATTATTATAAATATGTATTTTTACAGAGAGTATAACATTTTTTCACTTTTACCAGTCGAGTTAAGAATATTTACAATTTTAATTTATTACTAAGAAATGAAACCTATCATCTATTTGTATCTATTCAGTAAATTTCCATAAATTCCACAACATACACAAGCCGAGAAAAGAAGCTTCATTAGCTTTGATAAAACCGCCGCCAAGAGTTGACGCAATTCTTAATACTTAGCGTACTCATATAAATTTGCATTTAAAGCCGCGACAAAGACAATAAAAACAAAAACAAAAACAGTAAGAGAAACAACAACAGCATCAAGTCAAAATGTCTCCGACTTGAGAGAAGCAAATGCGATTAAAACTAAACTCGAAGGAAAACAAAAACTTGGAAAGACTTGCGGATCAGTAAAGTACTCGTAACCGAGCTACAAATTAATGTGATACTTTGTGAGTTTCTCTAGAGGAGGATGAGGTGTCAAGCGAAATCTGTCAGTCGTCATATGTGGCAGACTTGGGTTTTTCATTTTGTTGGCAAGATATTAAAGTCTGTAAGTAATTAATCGAAGTAGCAATGGCAACAGTTTCAGTCTCAGTCTCAGTCTCATTCTTAGAGCAATGGAAATTTTAACATAAATCAAGGCATGCGGCAAAAGGCGCCACCAAATATGCAAAGTTATTTGCCAAGTGAAGAATGCGGAATGTGCCTTAAGTTATGCAAAGTATGCTATGGAGAGCTCCCTTTGTGTATACACACACACACACACACACACATATACCATAAGTATATATGTATTTGAAAGTCTATCGCTTTATATGTGTGGGTAATCAGGCAGCAAGTAGGTCAGCTGCAATCAAAGACAGCAATCGAGAGAAATCGAGGCAGCCAAATGTGTATTGTGAGCTCAAGGAATACAAAATTCTTCTGCCTCTTCAATTGTTGTCAGACATTTGGAATAGTGATGAAACCGAAACAGATTTACATTTCAATACCCTGTACTTGGAGAGTGCTCCAATAAATAAATTAAGTAAATAAAAGACTTCCTGCAATGATTTAATAACTATATAACTAATTAGAATATCTGCTAGTCAAATACCCTGTACTTGGAAAATACTCAAATAGTTAAAAGACTTCCTGTTATGTTTTAATAAATATTGAAGTAATTTTATGTGTTAGTCAATATCCTTAGTCATACTTGGAAAATACTCAAATACTTAGTTAAACTATGTATAAACATAGAAGTTCCTAGAAGACTTCCTGCAATGATTTAATAAATATTGGAGTAATCTTATGTAGCACATCTGGTAGTAAAATACCCTGTACTTGAAAAATACTTAAATAGATAAAGGATTTTCTGTAATGATTTAATAACTATTCGTAATAATAATTTATGTAAAATATATGCTAGTCAAATACCCTGTACTTAATAACTATTGGAGTAATTTTATGTAAAATATCTCCTATTCAAATACCCTGTGCTTGAAAAATACTCAAATAGATAAAGGTCTTCCTATAATGATTTAATAAATATTGGAGTAATCTTATGTAGCACATTTGGTAGTAAAATACCCTGTACTTGGAAAATACTTAAATAGATAAACTACATATGTATAAGAAAGACTTCCTGCAATGATTAAATATATGTTAAAGTAATTTTGTACAGCATATCTGCTAGTCGTGCAGTCCCCTTAATTGCATTCTTTTCACTTCCCTCTGTTTTATAAGCTGCCTTTTCGTCTGTCCTTGCACTTAATTTAAATCTTTTCAAATATTATCTGCAACATCAAAATATTATTTAAATAAAATGAAACTCTGTATTGTTGTGGATTTCACTTTCGTTTGAATTAATTAACATTTGTGTTTTTTTTTGCTGCTTATTAAAGAATATAAATTGAACTTTGTTGTTTAATTTTTTCATATCATAAATGACCCGAATTTGACATATATTTTTTTGCTATTAAAATTGTCATCTTTCTTTTATTAAATTTATTTAAAAATACGAATAAAAACACATTTAAATGCTGCTTTGTTTCTGAACTCACTCTTAATTCAGTTATTTAATTTTAAATGACTTCACATTCTAAAATCAATAGAAACCAATTTGAATATGGAATTTGGAAATGAATGAAATAAATAATGAAATTGAAGCTTTGTTTTAAGGAAAGTATATACTTTAATATACAATTTCGAGTTTGTTAATAGATTAAGGTGAAACTTTTGCCTGACCTTCAACTTTTCTCTAATTAAATGAATTTATCCGAAATACAATTTAAGGCCCTTAACCAAAATAACTGTAATGCATACCTCAACCTACTAATTAGTGTAAAATATCGTTGATATTTAACCTTAATGGCCGGAAATTTTCAATTGAAATCGAGGGAGAAACACAAGTTTTAATTGAAATTTAAGCACTTAATTTGGCCCCCTTCAAAAGTAGGCAACATTGAGTTGGCCAAGTTCCTTCAGATGGTGGGAAAGACAAGTTATTGAATAAGACTCTCCATTGATTAGAGTTGTATAAATAAGACAGTTATTGGAATGAGGTAGAGTGAGGGGGTGGTGGGTGGTGGGTGGTGGGGTGGTGCTGACCTGTTACCAAAGATGTCGCTGATGATGACGCGTAATAATTCACAATGGTGCTTTATTTATGTGTCGCAGATGTCACGTGTTCCCTTTGTTACGTTTGGACGCAATTTAACTGCTTTGGCGTGGGCGTGGCCGTGTCTGTTTGTCCTTTTGAAATGCTCTACCCTTAAGTGATATATGGCACAAGTTCATGAGAAGACATCAAAATGATGACAACGAAGACGATGACGGCAAAGAC